>CM059429.1:79518068-79713015 GCA_030390025.1 Squalus acanthias | reverse complement strand
CCCCCCCCGGCTCCAGTCTCCCCGCCCTCGCGCCGCCCCCCCCCCCACCCCCCCGGCTCCAGTCTCCCCGCCCTCGCCCCCCCACCGGCTCCAGTCTCCCCGCCCTCGCCCCCCCCACCCTCCCCCCGCTCCAGTCTCTCCACCCGCTTGATGATGGCTTTAAAAAAGTGCCATGGGATCTTTTACGCCCACCCGAGAGAGCAGACGGGGTCTCGGTTTAACATCTCATCTGAAAGACAGCACCTCTGACAGTGCAGCACTCCCTCAGTACTACACTGGGAGTGTCAGCCTAGATTTTTGTGCTCAAGTTGACTGGGACTTGAACCCACAAAGTTCTGACTCAAAGGCGAGAGTGCTACCCACGGAGCCAAGGCTGATACAATATGATGTTAAAACTTTTTATTTTAAATCCACCGATCGGCTGGTTTACTCACCAAAGCATTTTGCTTCTCTTTCTGAAGATCTTTCAGGGCGACTTGTGAAGCTGCAGCATTGATCCTGAGCTTCTCTTGCTGATCTTCCAAATTATTCTAACAGGGAGCAACAGAGAGACAAGTCATTCCGAGTTTGTTTTACACACATTACACTGAAAGAAAGAGCAATACATTTTCACTCGTACACACACACATACCCTCAGCTCCTTCACTGCTTCACTGATGGTGATTAAGTTGTGGCCCTTGTGGTTTCCTATTAAAGCGCAGAAGCTGCAGACACAGAGGGCATCGTCCTTACAGTAAATCTCCAGCAGCTTCTGGTGCTCGGTGCATTTGCCAATCGCCATGTCGGCAGTGGGGTCGGTCAGAGGGTGGCTTTTCAGCACCGCGTTCTCCCGGTGCAATCGGAGGTGTATAGAGCACATCGACACTTCGCATTTAAGGCAGCTTTTAACGGCAGAGCGCCGTTTCTTGGTGCAGTAGGTGCAGGGGACCGCGTCCGGGGAGAGATCCAGAGCCACGTACCGCGCCGCTATGTTCGCCAGCTGGAAGTTCTTCTCCAGGCTCGGCCTCACGCTGAAGCCGGCCCGGCACTGCGGGCAGAAGTAATCGCCAGCGCCCGGCTCGCTCCACACCGCCTCGACACAGGCTCGGCAGAAGCTGTGCTTGCAGCTGAGAATCACCGGGTCGGTGTAAATCTCCAGGCACACCGAACAGGTTAATTCTTCCTCCAAGGGCTCCTGCTGGAGAGCCGCCGCCATGTTTGAATGGTAGGCCCAGGAAGTGGCGGCGGGGGGAGGGGGAAGCGCGCTGCACAGCTCAGCACAAAACTGTGCACCAGCGAGAGAGTCACTGACGGCAACATGGGCCGCACCTCACAGTCCCACTGGAAATAAACAGCCCGTCACTGTAACTCAACACAAAAGATAAGCTGGGATTTTACTAAAGGTTGGGGACAAACTGGAGAGAAGGGGGGGGGGGACTTTTTAATTTGGTTTTTATTCGTTTTATGGGATGTGGGCGTCGCTGGCAAGGCTAGCTTTTATTGGCCATCCCTAATTACCCTTGAGAAAGTGGTGGTGAGCCGCCTTCTTGAACCGCTGCAGTCCGTGTGATGAAGGTGCTCCCACAGCGCTGTTAGGGAGGGAGTTCCAGGATTTTGACCCAGCGACGGTGAAGGATCGGCGATATACTTCTAAGTCAGGATGGTGTGTGACTTGGAGGTGGTGGTGTTCCCATGCGCCTGCTGCCCTTGTCTTTCTAGGTGGTAGAGATCGGGTTTGAGAGGTGCTGCCGAAGAAGCCTTGGCGAGTTGCTGCAGTACATCTTGTAGCTGCCATGGTACGCCGGTGGTGGAGGGAGTGAATGTTTAAGGTGGTGGATGGGGTGCCAATCAAGCGGGCTGCTTTGTCCTAAATGGTGTCGAGCTTCTTGAGTGTTGTTGGAGCTGCACTCATCCAGGCAAGTGAAGAGTATTCCATCACACTCCTGACTTGTGCCTTGTAGAAAGGCTTTGGGGAGTCAGGAGGTGAGACACTCGCCGCAGAATACCTAGCCTCTGACCTGCTCTTGTTGCCACAGTATTTATGTGGCTGGTCCAGTTAAGTTTCTGGTCAATGGTGACCCCCCCAGGATGTTGATGGTGGGGGACTCAACGATGGTAATGCCATTGAATGTCAAGGGATGGTGATTAGACTCTCGCTTGTTGGAGATAATCATTGCCTGGCACTTCTGAGGCGTGAATGCTACCTGCCACTTATCAGCCCAAGCCTGAACATCGTCCAGGTCTTGTTGCATGCGGGCATGGACTGTTTCATTATCTGAGGAGTTGTGAATGGCGCTGAACACTGCAGTCATCAGCGAACATCCCCATTTCTGACCTTATGTTGGAGGGAACGTCATTGATGAAGCAGCTGAAGATGGTTGGGCCTAGGACACTGCCCTGAGGAACTCCTGCAGCGATGTCCTGGGGCTGTGATGATTGACCTTCAACCACCACAACAATCTTCCTTTGTGCTAGGTATGACTCCAACCAGTGGAGAGTTTTCCCCCTCCAATTCCCATTGACTTCAGTTTTACTAGGGCTCCTTGATGCCACACTTGGTCAAATGCTGCCTTGATGTCAAGGGCAGTCACTCTCACCTCACCTCTGGAATTCAGCTCCTTTGTCCATGTTTGGACCAAGGCTGTAATGAGGTCGGGAGCCAAGTGGTCTTGGTGGAACCCAAACTGGGCATCAGTGAGCAGGTTATTGGTGAGTAAGTGCCGCTTGATAGCACTGTGGATGACACCTTCCATCACTTTGCTGATGATTGAGAGTAGACTGATGGGGCAGTAATTGGCCGGATTGGATATGTCCTGCTTTTTGTGGACAGGACATACCTGGGCAGATTTCCACATTGTCGGATAGATGCTAGTGTTGTAGCTGTACTGGAACAGCTTGACTAGAGGCGCGGCTAGTTCTGGAGCACAAGTCTTCAGCACGATAGCCGGGATGTTGTTGGGGCCCATAGTCTTTGCTGTATCCAGTGTTTTCAGGCCGTTTCTTGATATCACGTGGAGTGAATCGAATTGGCTGAAGACTGGCTTCTGTGATGGTGGGGACCTCAGGAGTAGGCCGATATGGATCATCCACAATCATTGAGGATGGGGATATTCATGGAGCCTCCTCCTCCCCCCGTTAGTTGTTTAATGGTCCACCACCATTCACAACTGGATATGGCAGGACTGCAGAGCTTTGATCTGATCCGTTGATTGTGGAATCGCTTAGCCCTGTCTATAGCATGCTGCTTCCGCTTTTTAGCATGCATATAGTCCTGTGTTGCAGCTTCATTTGGCACCTCATTTTTAGGTACGCCTGGTGCTGCTACTGGCATGCTCTTCTACACTCCTTATTGAACCAGGGTTGGTCCCCTGGCTTGATGGTAATGGTAGAGTGAGGGATATGGCAGGCCATGAGGTTACAGATTGTGGTGGAATACAATTCTGCTGCTGCTGATGGCCCACAGCGCCTCATGTATGCCCAGTTTTGAGCTGCTAGATCTGTTCTGAATCTATCCCATTTAGCACGGTGGTAGTGCCACACAACACGATGGAGGGTGTCCTCAGTGTGAAGACGGGTCTTCGTCTCCCTAATGACTGTGCGGTGGTCACTGCTACCAATACTGTCATGGACAATGCATCTGCGACAGGTAGATTGGTGAGGTCGAGGTCAAATAGGTTTTTCCCTCGTGTCGGTTCTCTCACCACCTGTCGCAGGCCCAGACTGGCAGTTACGTCCTTCAGGACTCGGCCAGCAGTGGTGTTACCGAGCCACTCTTGGTGATGGACATTGAAGTCCCCCACCCAGAGTACATTCTGTGCCCTTGCTACTCTCAGTGCTTCTTCAACATGGAGGAGTAGTGATTCATCAGCTGAGGGAGGGCGGTAGGTGGTAATCAGCAGGAGGTTTCCTTGCCCATGCCTGAAGCCATGGGGTCCGGAGTCAATGTTGAGGACTCCCAGGGCCACTTCTTCCCGACTGTATACCACTGACCTGCCAGTGATGGAGGAGTCTGGGACATTGGCTGAAAGGTATGATTCTGTCAGTCTGTGGGACAGTTCTCCCAATTTTGGCACAAGTCCTCAGCTATTAGCGAGGAGGACTTTGCAGGGTCGACTGGGCTGGGTGTGCCATTGCCAGGAGGTCCGTCCGGTTTCATTCTTCTTATTGTTTAAATGTTTTTTGTAGCGGTTTGTTACAACTGAGTGGCTTGCTAGGCCATTTCGGAGGGCAGTTAAGAGTCAACCACATTGCTGTGGGTCTGGAGTCACCAGGTAAGGACAGCAGATTTCCTTCCCTAAAGGACATTAGTGAACCAGATGGGTTTTTATGACAATAGTCCGATAGTTTCATGGTCACCATTACTGCTACTAGCTTTTTATTCCAGATTTAATTAACTGAATTTGAATTCCCCAGCTGCCATGGTGGGATTTGAACTTACGACTCTGGATCATTAGTCCAGGCCTCTGGATTACTAGCCTAGTGACATTACCACTATGCTACCGTCTCCCTGTGTGTGTGCTAGTTCACCAAGAACTTGCCATCTAACGTCACCAAGAAGACGATCGAACACCCGAAAGCGGCCGCCTAGTCTGAAAAGCATGATAGCAACTAACTGTAAAACTGGTCAGCGATGGAGAGACGTAAAGAATGTGCAAATAGCTAGGTGGGTGAAAAAGGCCGGGAGAGGCTAACACAAACAGAAAGGGGATAAAATGGTGAGGGGGGGGTGGGGAGCGGGGAGGCAGTAACACTGCCAAATGCAGAACATCTGAAATTCGAGCAGATAACATTGGCAAAACACAATGGCCTAGAAATTGGTCCGCCCCAAAATGGCAGGCAGGATACGCACACACATTTCCAGCTGGAAGTGCGACGTTCGTCATATTGGGTAAGAATGAAAAATATACATCCTTTACACATGCCTAAAATAGGCGTTGGGCCCTCTGCAAATGTAAATAACAGGCCTAATGCCTGTTTGAGGCTCCCTCTCCCAGATTGGTTTACCCTGAGGCCTCCGGTAAAGGAACCGATCGCCGCCATTCCTTGCCCTCGCCCCCCCGATCTCCCTCCCCTGACCCCCGGCCCTCCAATCCCTGGACCCTTTACCCCAATCCCGGACCCGATCCTCTATCCCAATCCCTGGAGCTGATCCTTTACCCCAATCCCCGACCCTGATCTACCACACCTGATTGAGTCATTCTTCCCACATGATTGACTCTCAGCCCTGGGTTCCCCGGCCCTGAGAAAATTCTATTTTCTCAACAGCTTCAGGTGGCCAGGGAGAAGTCAATTAAAACAAATGAAGAAGAATTTTTTTGTCTTATAATCCTCCTGTGAAGCGCCTTGGGACATTTTACTATGCTAAAGGCGTTGTATAAAAGCAAGTTGTCATTGTTAAATCAAACAGCTCCAAGCTGTGTATAAATATTGGGAGTTTAAACTTTTTAAACAAAGATCCTTGCAGTTTGGATAACTTACAGTTTCCACTTCTTGCACTCAATTCTCTTTGTTACAGAATCAGTCACACAGTGCCATGTGTTTCAGCTCCCTCTCTCCAACAACAAGACTTGGTTCCACAATGTCTACACATGCTTAATTGACACGTCTGTCAAACAATGCCACGGTTCTCCTCTGCAAGCTGGATTCTAAGTAAACTCACCGTTCACTTCAAGAACGCAGAAAATTTATACCTCCTGGTCTTAAAGTGAGAGAGGGAGACACACATCTATTTGATTTATGATATAATGCCCCTGTACTTATAAAACAGCACAACCTTTCTCATACCAGGAGGAGAACTATGGAAGATTCACTGTGTTTAACACGCATGCTGACCATTACATTTACTGTGTCACATCCTGGGCGTCACATTTGATATGCAAAGTATGTGCCATACTTCCATCTGATTGGCTGAAATTTCAAATTCATAAAACGGCAACAAATTACAACTGAACTAAAAGGAAAAGTGCCCTCAATAAGAAGAAAATTTAAATGAAAACTAGCAATCGTCAAGTTCAAAAAGCTCCAAATCAAATCTGGGCAGTCAGCAAAAGTCACAATAAAAAAGACAAACCAGTCAAAATATTTTCTGAAAAACCTTCTGGCTGTTATCTTCGATTCTTCACTAAGTTGACGATTGGAAATAAGTTTTGCAACATAATAAGGACACAAAAAAATCAAAAGCAAATGTTAAATTGACCTATGTCTCATCCGTGCCTTTGTTACCTCTAGACTCGACTATTCCAATGCTCTCCTGGCCGGCCTCCCACCTTGCACCCTCCGTAAACTTGAGCTCTTCCAAAACTCTGCCGCCTGTATCCTAACTCGCACCAAGTCCTGTTCACCCATCACCACTGTGCTCGCTGACCTACATTGGCTCCCGGTCTGGCAACCCCTCGATTTAAAAATTCTCATCCATGTCTTCACATTCCTCCACGGCCTCGCCCCTCCCTATCTCTGTAACCGCCTCCAGCCGTACAATCCTCCGAGATCTCTGCGCTCCTCCAATTAATCGTTCCACCACTGTCAGCCGAGCCTTCGGCTTAGGGTGACCATATTTTCTAAACTGAATCCGGGGACACACAGCGTTGGAGCACAGCAAAGTAGCCAGGACGGAAATTGTAGGTTGCGCAGTGTAGTGAGGCAAACATTTTTTAGCAGCCTATATTTCAACAGTTGCACATTTAAACTACAAACGCAAAACAAATGTGCATATAATTACTGTAGATGTGATGTCACACTATTGAAGTGCATTCAGACACCTGACCTCCCCCCACTCGCCCTGGTGTACTCTACAGCGGAGTACTGCTCTCCAGTATGGCTATCAAGTCTGCATGTCAAATCTGTTGATGTCCAGCTGAATTCTACTATGAGAATTATCACTGGTACACTTTTATAGACACCAACACCTTTGCTGCCCGTGTTTACAAACATTGCACCACCACACCTACGCCATGAATATGCAGTCTCCAGAGAATACAACTGATAAACCAGCAAAGACATCCCGATCCAGGCTGACTTAAACAACCTACCATCAACCAGTCTCAAATCTAGGCAGCCATTTTGGACCGTCGCTGAAGCCCTTCAGCAATCTCCCCTCAACCTTGATGACCGATGGCGAAATGCTTGAAAGAAATGTGACATACGGAATGGATTCCTTTTAGAGGACCCCACAGTACAACCTGAAGGATCAAACCTTCCTCGCAAACAGTGGAGAACCATCAACCGCCTCAGAACCGGTCATGATAGATGCTGCCACCTTCTCCATAGATGGAAGATTAAAGCATCCCCATCATGCGACTGTGGAGCTCCTAATCAGACCCTGGAGCACATCATTGAGCACTGCCCTCAGAGGAAATTCACAGGCAGCCTACAAGATATCCACGTTGTTACACCGGAAGCTTTGGCCTGGATATCTGACTTAGATATTGACATTTTGATTTGCTTTGCTACCAGACGAAAGATGAGGACTCCCCGCTCCCACTCCCAGCCCTGTGACCAATGTTCACTCTAAGCTGCGTGGCTGTGCAGCAATGGGAGAGGACCCGCGCAGGACACTCACCGGTTTCCCCATTGTAAATACTGTGCATGCGCGGCAATTTAAAGGGACCGTGCACTAAAAGAAACAGGCTGCGGAGAACAAAGCGCTGCTAACAGGGAACATTGCCAGTGACTGAGGTCACACCTGACCCCGATCCCCCCCCCCCCCCCCAAAACCACCAGTGACTGAGGTCACACCTGACCCCCCCCACCACAACCAGTGACTGAGGTCACACCTGACCCGTTCCCCCCCCACTGACTGAGGTCCCACCTGACCCCGCCCCCCCCCCCCCCCCAGTGACTGAGGTCCCACCTGACCCCAACCCCCCAGTGACTGAGGTCACACCTGACCCCGCCACAGTGTCTGGGATTAGCCCACCCCCAGGTGACTGTGACCGGGCCTCTCCCTCACCCGCTCCAGTTGCCATGCTCCTAGGCACTTCCAGTGCCGACAATCCAGCAGCACGAGCCCGGCCAGAAACTAGAAACAACCAGCACGTGCGCAGAAAGACTACCGTGTCGCACATGCGCAGTGAGTCACTCTGGACATTGTTCAAGTTGTTATTTAATTTAGCCTTAGAGCCGCAAATTGACAGCTCAGGGGTGTACACTCACTGCCCAGGGGGTACACTCACTGCCCGGGGGTACACTCACTGCCCAGGGGTACACTCACTGCCCGGGTGTACACTCACTGCCCAGGGTGTACACTCACTGCCCAGGGTGTACACTCACTGCCCAGGGGGTTCACTTACTGCCCAGGGGTACACTCACTGCCCAGGGGTACACTCACTGCCCAGGGGGGTTCACTCACTGCCCAGGGTGTACACTCACTGCCCGGGGGTACACTCACTGCCCAGGGGGGTTCACTCAATGCCCAGGGGGTACACTCACTGCCCAGGGGGTTCACTTACTGCCCAGGGGGGTACACTCACTGCCCGGGGGTACACTCACTGCCCAGGGGGGTTCACTCAATGCCCAGGGGGTACACTCACTGCCCAGGGGGTTCACTTACTGCCCAGGGGGGTACACTCACTGCCCAGGGGGGTACACTCACTGCCCAGGGGGTACACTCACTGCCCGGGGGTACACTCACTGCCCGGGGGTTCACTCACTGCCCAGGGGGTACACACACTGCCCAGGGATACACTCACTGCCCGGGGGTACACTCACTGCCCAGGGGGTTCACTCACTGCCCAGGGGGTACACTCACTGCCCAGGGGGTACACTCACTGCCCAGGGGGTACACTCACTGCCCAGGGGGTTCACTTACTGCCCAGGGGGTACACTCACTGCCCAGGGGTGCACACACTGCCCAGGGGGTACACTCACTGCCCGGGGGTACACTCACTGCCCAGGGGAGTACACTCACTGCCCAGGGGGTACACTCACTGCCCAGGGGGGTACACTCACTGCCCAGGGGGGTACACTCACTGCCCAGGGGTACACTCACTGCCCAGGGGGTTCACTCACTGCCCAGGGGGGTACACTCACTGCCCAGGGGGTTCACTTACTGCCCAGGGGAGTACACTCACTGCCCAGGGGAGTACACTCACTGCCATGGGGTACACCAGGGATGAGTTTTGTGAACTGGGGGCGCTTCCAGGGACATTGTTTGCTCGGGGACACAGTACCTCATCTGGGGACTGTCCCCGGAAAACGGGGACATATGGTCACCCTACTTCAGCTGCCTGGGCCCTAAGCTCTGGAATTCCCTCCCTAAACCTCTCCGCCTCTATCTCCTCCTTTAAGACGCTTTTTAAAACCTACCTCTCTGACTAAGCTTTTGGTCACCTGTCCTAATATCTCCTTATGTGGCTCAGTATCAAATTGTGTTTGATAACGCTCCTGTGAAGTGGCTTGGGACGTTTTACTATGTTAAAGACGCTATATAAATGTAAATTGTTGTTGTTATGCAGTAGCACTCTCTGTGTTTGAACTACTTGTAACAGTATTTTCTGTCAGGCCCTGATCCTATGTGAGAAGCCTCGGCCGGGAGTTCATGGCGATTCTCAAAAGTTTCACTCTCAACGGAAGAGATCACCAGGTTGAGGGCTACAGCTCCCAGCACGCACTTGAGCCAATTGCAGCAAGTGACAGGAAAGCCCAGTGGTGTGGCTTCTACCCCTGGTTATTCAACCTCAACAAAAGGCATCTCAACGTGTATGTAAACAAACTGCTGAGTCACAGAACGTAATGGGGCACTGCAACTCACACACAAACATGCCAACATTCCGCATCACGTACATTCTTAAACACGGGAATCTCAAGGATAAGTTTGTTTAAATGAAGTAAAGCTCAAAACCATTTGTACCCTGCTGTTTATTTTCAAAACCTAGGCAGTGACAAGAATGCTCAATAAAGCCACGTCACAGGGAACATTCTACTTGTCTCAACTGGCCTTGAAGAAAATAAACCTTCACATAACACTGGTATACCCCGAAAAAAGTTTTTAAAAGCTGCATGTTATAAACTTATTTGTTATACACATTTTTGGGGGGGGACAAACACCAAATAAAAATGCCTGTAACTACGACTCTCAGAAACCATCAACTCATCTCAATACCTGCCACATGTTGTGTGCAACTAACAGTGCACGCAACTAAATAACCTTCAGTTCCCCTTCCAACTGATCTTAATGACTCATGACGATCACCAAAACACTGCTTTTTCTTGTTAATCACTGCCAAATGGGCTGCAGACACAACCATTGGAAAACCTCACCGTCTAGGGCTTGTCTGGCCAGTGGGAGACACACCCTCCTGTGGACCCATCCCTCCCCCCACAGCCAACTAGATTGCCAACTCAGGAAAACATATTCCTGGAGGTTTTGCCACGTGACCTTCTGCTTCCAACTGCCCCGCCTGATTAACCAACCTTTTTTATCCTTCCCCAATATTTTCATAACTAATAAACAAAAATGAAAAATATACACAATATTTTTAAAGCCCCTGTGATTTTTCTCCTGAGTTGCTCGCAGCAGTGTCCTGGAGATTAATCTTCAATTCCTGGAGACTCCAGGGCAATCCTGGGAAGGTTGGCATAGCAACCCTATGAGTGAGTGATTGGGTGAGTGGTGTAGGGAATGGTGAAGCAAGTGAAGTTTTGACGGTTGAGGCAAGAAGGCAATGAAGGGTAGGGCTTGTAGTTTGTGTGTGTGGGAGGCTGAGGATAAAGAGAGCAAGGTGGGGAAAAGGGGAAAGAAAAAATAAATATAAGGCAGCAAAAAAGAAAGAGCGAGAGGACTGCAAGCCTTTAAGTAAGGGGACAGCCAAGCAACTGATGATGCCCATGGCCACACTACTCTGAGGCCTGATCTTGGGAGAACAGAGGATATTTTATATGGAATACAATATGTTTTTGAAATCTATTAAACATCTCACTAGACATCTTTCACACATATAATCCCAGCGTTTTATAAGGGGGTTATAGAGATTTGAGCCCAATTCTTAAAAAGTGTGCAGTTCATACCCAAAGGTGCTGAGGAATTTTTAGAACAGCCCTTATTTTTAAATAGGTGGGTAAATATTGAAGGGAAGGCATTATTTCATCAAGCTTTTATAAACGCTGGGATTATATGTGTGAAAGATGTATTATATGAGGTTATTCCAGGTTGGTTGCCAGAGGCAATCATGAGGGACATGGTCTGGGAGGAGGATTGGGAGGTAGAGGAAAAAGCAATAGGATCATGTATGAGAAGATTGTGAGCAATGCCACAGGATTGGTTGGAAGAAATAAATGTGGAAATCGCCAGGGAAGTAAAATGCGTCACGCTTTTCCGAGCTTTCAGCTGGAGAAAAGTGATGAGTTTGTAGAATTAGAATACTCAAGGTTGTTATGGGGTATTTAGAGAATTGAGATTCAAGACACCTGCTAGTCAGGAGTTTTGGCTGAGTAAATACTCACAGCTGGACTTTATCAGCATTTGGAAAGGAGTGTGGGCGAATCTAAAGTGTCCAGAGTGGAATGAACTGGATTTTAAATTGGCCCACAACCGGATATTTACCATGACTGTTTTATGTAAGATGGGGCGAGTGGAGGCGGCAACCTGCCCAGTGTGTGAGACTCTGTCCCATTTACTGGTCTTATGTCTGCAGTTAAATGATTTCAAGCACTATGTTTGACAGTTGTGTGAGGTTATCTTGCTGGGTGGGGGCCGAAGAGCGGGAATGGGAATTGCAGGAGAGTCTGCCTGAGTCCGGTGGAGCGGCGATTAACCTAATGTTCATTGTGGCCAGATTCATGATTGTTCAAAGAAGGAATGCTCTGTTTTATAAGAGGAGAAGAATAAACCTGAAAGAGTATTTCAAATTTAGACTAAAAGAGCATTATAAAGCTTTGTGGATTTATTATTCAGAAAAGAATTTAAGGGTGACATTTTTTGAAGTTCAATATGTTGTCGACAACAAATTGAACTTTAATTTCTGAAGCTAATAAATGGTCAAGACTACATTATAACAGAATAATAACAATGTTGTTAATGCCTTTAATTTCTGTAGCTAAAAACTGGTAAAGGAATGATTGTACGGTACAAAGGAATGACCACAATGTTGTAAATGTGTTTAATGTTGAATAAATCCATTAAAAAAGTGCCTGATCTTGTCTTGATCTCACGAAACTAGGCAGAGTCAAGCCTGATTGGTACTTGCATGGGAGAGCATCTGGGAATACCAGGCGCAATAGGCTTTTCTTCCCACCAGAGGCTGCTCTCACTGCCTTCAATCAACAACCTTTTTGTTGCTCGTTCCTGCACTGTCTCTCTCGCTTTCCTCTGCTGTACATTCTCCTGCTGCAGACAAAGGGAAAGGGGGTCGAGACAGAGTGGAAAAAATCCACAAAAAGAAAATAAGATAGCAAAAAACACACAAAGCAGGAAGACTTTAAGTAAAGACAACCAAAGCAGGCCATTCCCTACTGCCACATTACTCGGAAAGACCTGATACCATCTGATCTGGGAAACTCAACAGCATCAGGCCTGGTTAGTACTTGCTTGGTTGACCACCTGGGAATACCAGGTGTAGTAGGCGTTTCTTCTCACCAGACGCTGCTAGATGTTCTGCACATTGACACTTCCTTCATTCGGCAGTCTTTTTTCTGATTACTCGTGCGGTGCGCGCTCTCTATCTCTCTCTCGCTCATTCTTGCGCACTCGCTTTCCTCGGCTCATTTCCTTGCACCCTACTCTCCTCCTGGGCCAGCCCTCCTACCCAAACGGGGCCGTGGGTTGATTTTATCCATGTGAGGTGTGCTGATGAGTTGAATTGGTGTGTGGGCTTGAGCCTCTTTTAAACAGCTGGGCCCGTGCCTGGGAGAGGAGAAAAGGCTGCTCCCTGTTTATCTGTATTCTGAGGCATGAGAGAGCAGCAGTGAGTGAGTAGAATAGAATGATAGAATGGTTACAGCACGGAAGGCGGCCATTCGGCCTGTTGAGCCCGTGTCAACTCTCAGCTAGTCCCACTCCCCTGCCCTTTCCCCGTAGCCCTGCAAATTTTTTTCCTTCAGATACTCATCCAACTCCCTTTTGAAAGATAAGATTGAGTCTGCCTCCACCACCCTTTCAGGCAGTGCATTCCAGATCTTAACCATTCGCTGCGTAAAAAAGTTTTTTCTTACATCGCCTTTGGTTCTTTTGCCAATCACCTTAAATCTGTGTCCTCTGGTCCTCGACCCTTCTGCCAATGGGAACAGTTTCTCTCTATCTACTCTGTCCAGACCCCTCATGATTTTGAACACCTCTATCAAATCTCCTCTCAATCTTCTCTGCTCCAAGGAGAACAACCCCAGCTTCTCCAGTCTATCCACATAACTGAAGTCCCTCATTCCTGGAATCATTCTCGTAAATCTTTTCTGCACCTTCTCTAAGGCCGTCACATCCTTCCTAAAGTGTGGTGCCCAGAATTGGACACAGTACTCCAGTTGGGGCCGAACCAGTGTTTTATACAGGTTCATCATAATTTTGACACTTTTGTACTCTATACCTCTGTTTATGAAGCCCAGTATCCCATAAGCCTTTTGAACCGCTTTCTCAACCTGCCCTGCCACCTTCAACAATTTGTGCACACATACCCCAAAGTCTACCTCCTTCCCAAGATCCACAAACAGGACTGCCCTGGTAGACCCATCGTTTCAGCCTGTTCTTGCCCCACGGAACTTATCTCTTCCTATCTCGACTCTATTTTTTCTCCCCTTGCCTAGTCTCTTCCCACCTACATTTGCGACTCTTCCGACGCCCTCCGTCACTTTAACAGTTTTCAGTTTCCTGGCCCCAACCGTCTCCTTTTCACAATGGACGTCCAATCCCTCTACACCTCCATCCCCCACCAGGACGGCCTGAGGGCGCTCTGTTTCTTCCTTGAACAGAGGCCCAACCAGTCCCCATCCACCACCACCCTCCTCCGCCTGGCTGAACTTGTTCTCACATTGAACAACTTCTCCTTTGACTCCACTCACTTCCTCCAAATTAAAGGTGTTGCTATGGGAACCCGCATGGGCCCTAGCTATGCCTGCCTGTCCATGGGATATGTGGAACATTCTTTGTTCCAGTCCTACTCAGGTCCCCTCCCTCACCTCTTTTTCCGGTACATCGATGACTGTATCGGTGCCGTTTCCTGCTCTCGACCTGAACTAGATAAGTTCATTCACTTTACTTCCAATTTCCACCCTTCCCTCACCTTCACATGGTCCATCTCCGACTCTTCCCTTCCCTTCCTTGACTTCTCCGTCTCTATTTCTGGCGATCGGCTTTCGACAAACATCCACTGCAAGCCCACTGACTCCCACAGCTACCTGGACTACACTTCCTCCCACCCCGCTTCCTGTAAGGACTCTATTCCATTCTCCTAGTTTCTCCGTCTCCGCCGCGTCTGTTCTGACGATGCCACCTTCCATACCAGTGCTTCCGACATGTCTTCCTTTTTCCTCAACCGAGGATTCCCCTCTACTGTGGTTGACACGGCCCTTGACCGTGTCCGTTCCATTTCCCGCACTTCTGCTCTCACCCCTTCCCCTCCCTCCCAGAACTACGATAGGGTTCTCCTTGTCCTCACCTTTCATCCCATCAGCCTCCACATTCAACAGATAATCCTCCGCCATTTCTGCCACCTCCAACGTGATCCCACCACCAAACACATCTTCCCCTCACCTCCCCTTTCAGCATTCCGAAGGGACTGCTCCCTCCGCGACACCCTGGTCCACTCCTCAATCACCCCTAACAGCCCTTCTCCTTCGCCTGGCATCTTCCCGTGCAAGCGCAGGAGATGCAACACATGCCCTTTTACCTCCTCCCTTCCCACTGTCCAGGGCCCCAAACACCCCTTCCAGGTGAAACAGCGATTTACTTGTACTTCTTGCAATTTAATATACTGTATTCGCTGCTCACGATGCGGTCTCCTCTACATTGGGTGACCGCTTTGCGGAACACCTCCGTTCAGTCCGTAAGGGTGACCCTGAGCTTCCGGTCGCCTGTCACTTTAATTCTCCGCTTCACTCCCACTCTGATCTCTCTGTCCTCGGCCTATTACATTGTTCCAATGAAGCTCAACGTAAGCTCGAGGAACAGCACCTCATCTTTCGATTAGGCACTTTACATCGAGTTCAACAATTTCAGACAATAATCCCTGCCCGCATTTTTCATGCTGTATGATTTTGCCATTCCCATTTGCAACATTTTATCTTTCCTGCCTCTTACATAAGCACAGTATGTTCTTTCGACTCCTTCCTCCCCTCCTAAACCCCCCCCCCCGTCTCTGCACCTGCTTAATATCTGTTGCATCTCCAGCTTTTTCCAGTTCTGATGAAGGGTCCCAGACCTGAAACGTTAACTCTGTTTCTCTCTCCACGGATGCTGCCTGGCCTGCTGAGTATTTCCAGCATTTTCTGTTGTTATACCCCAAGGTCTAACTGTTCGTGCACCCCCTTTAGGATTGTACCATTTAGTTGATATGTCCTCTCCTCATTCTTTCTACCAAAATGTATCACTTTGCACTTTTCTGCGTTAAATTTCATTTGCCACGTGCCCGCCCATTTCACCAGCCTGTCTATGTCTTCCTGAAGTCTATCACTCTCCTCCTCACTGTTCACTATCAAGTTTTGTGTCATCTGCAAATTTTTTTATTGTATCCTGTACACCCACGTCCAAGTCATTAATATATATCAAGAAAAGCAGTGGTCCTAGAACCGACCCCTGGGGAACACCACTGTATACCTTCCTCCAGTCCGAAAAACAACTGTTCACCACTACTCTCTGTTTCCTGTCACTTAGCCAATTTCGTATCTATGCTGCCACTGTCCCTTTTATTCTATGGGCTTCAACTTTGCTGGCAAGCCTATTATGTGGCACTTTGTCGAATGCCTTTTGGAAATCCATGTACACCATGTCAACCGCATTGCCCTCAACAACCCCCTCTGTTACCTCATCAAAAAAAAACTCGATCAAGTTGGTTAAACACAACTTGCCTTTAACAAAAACTTTAACAAATGCGTGCTGGCTTTCCTTAATTAATCCACACCTTTCCAAGTGACTGCAGGGTTGCCAATTCTGGTTGGATGTATTCCTGGAGGTTTCATGACATGACCTCCAGCCTCTAACCGCTCTGCCCCGTCAAACAGCCGTCTTTTTGAATCCTTCTCCAACATTTTTATAACTAATAAAACGAAAATGAAAAATATGCACAATGTTTTTAATGCCTCCTGGGTTGCTTGCAGCAGTGTCCTGGAGATTAATCTGTAATTCCTGGAGACTCCAGGACAGGGTTGGCAACCTGACAGGCAACTACCACTTCCAGAAGGGCATCAATCTCATCTGTTGACATATTCTGCATTGCCATCTCTATCAGTGCCGAGGCCCCAGGAGGAGGGCCCAATTGGCAAGAGCCCATTAGGAGGGCGGCCAGAAACCACAAACTCCAGGCCGAGTCTGCCAGCACCTTCAGAAGAGCAGAGGCAGCCATTTGTTTATCCGACCTCGGACTTCCAAGTGACTGCCCGCCAATTTACAGCGGAAATCCAAAAGACTACTACTCCCAGAAGGCAGCGCGCAGACACCCAACTGTCACTGGTTGCCAAGGGAACCAAGGTACAAAGTTCACTTCATAGTTATTCTGACCAATGAAAGCCGCGGGGGGCAGCAAGTCCGCAGCCAATCGGAACATGCGTTGTATGTTGAATCGCCGCGCTCACTCGGATTGTCCTCCAATAGAAACACCGGGCGTTCCGAGGCTCCGCCAATCAGAGAGCAATTTGTTTGGAACCCCGTCGATGGCTCTCGAAGCCTCGGAAAGCGACGACCCGCAACCGGGGAAGGTGCGAGAGCAGGCGGGCAGTTCAGCGACCGGGACCGCGGCCCGGCAACACAACACAACACAGCACCGCACAGCACGGAGGCCCGACCACCACCAGGGCAACGGAAACCAGCCGCCGCCCACTAAATAACCAGAGGTAAGGACCGGATCGGCACTTCAGGCCCCGGGCAGAGCGAGAGAGAGTGAGGGGGAGAGACACACCAGGCCCCGGGCAGAGAGAGAGAGAGAGAGTGAGGGGGAGAGACACATCAGGGCCCGGGCAGAGAGAGAGAGAATGAGGGGGAGAGACACACCAGGCCCCGGGCAGAGAGAGAGAGAGAGAGTGAGGGGGAGAGACACATCAGGGCCCGGGCAGAGAGAGAGAGAATGAGGGGGAGAGACACATCAGGGCCCGGGCAGAGAGAGAGAGAATGAGGGGGAGAGACACACCAGGCCCGGGCAGAGAGAGAGAGAGAGAGTGAGGGGGAGAGACACATCAGGGCCCGGGCAGAGAGAGAGAGAGTGAGGGGGAGAGACACATCAGGGCCCGGGCAGAGAGAGAGAGAATGAGGGGGAGAGACACACCAGGCCCCGGGCAGAGAGAGAGAGAGAGAGTGAGGGGGAGAGACACATCAGGGCCCGGGCAGAGAGAGAGAGAATGAGGGGGAGAGACACATCAGGGCCCGGGCAGAGAGAGAGAGAGAGAGAGAGAGAGTGAGGGGGAGAGACACATCAGGCCCCGGGCAGAGAGAGAGAGAGAGAGAGTGAGTGAGGGGGAGAGACACATCAGGCCCCGGGCAGAGAGAGAGAGAGTGAGGGGGAGAGACACATCAGGGCCCGGGCAGAGAGAGAGAGAGTGAGGGGGAGAGACACATCAGGCCCCGGGCAGAGAGAGAGAGAGAGAGTGAGGGGGAGAGACACATCAGGGCCCGGGCAGAGAGAGAGAGAATGAGGGGGAGAGACACACCAGGCCCCGGGCAGAGAGAGAGAGAGAGAGAGAGTGAGGGGGAGAGACACATCAGGGCCCGGGCAGAGAGAGAGAGAGTGAGGGGGAGAGACACATCAGGGCCCGGGCAGAGCGAGAGAGAGTGAGGGGGAGAGACACACCAGGGCCCGGGCAGAGCGTAGAGAGAGTGAGGGGGAGAGACACACCAGGGCCCGGGCAGAGAGAGAGAGAGTGAGGGGGAGAGACACATCAGGGCCCGGGCAGAGAGAGAGAGAGAGAGAGAGAGTGAGGGGGAGAGACACATCAGGGCCCGGGCAGAGAGAGAGAGAGTGAGGGGAGAGACACACCAGGGCCCGGGCAGAGCGTAGAGAGAGTGAGGGGGAGAGACACATCAGGGCCCGGGCAGAGCGAGAGAGAGTGAGGGGGAGAGACACATCAGGGCCCGGGCAGAGAGAGAGAGAATGAGGGGGAGAGACACATCAGGCCCTGGGCAGAGAGAGAGAGAGAGTGAGGGGGAGAGACACATCAGGGCCTGGGCAGAGCGAGAGAGAGTGAGGGGGAGAGACACATCAGGGCCCGGGCAGAGAGAGAGAGAGTGAGGGGGAGAGACACACCAGGCCCTGGGCAGCGAGAGAGAGAATGAGGGGGAGAGACACACCAGGCCCCGGGCAGAGAGAGAGTGAGGGGGAGAGACACACCAGGCCCCGGGCAGAGAGAGAGTGAGGGGGAGAGACACACCAGGCCCCGGGCAGAGAGAGAGAGAGAGAGAGAGTGAGGGGGAGAGACACACCAGGCCCTGGGCAGCGAGAGAGAGAATGAGGGGGAGAGACACACCAGGCCCCGGGCAGAGAGAGAGTGAGGGGGAGAGACACACCAGGCCCCGGGCAGAGAGAGAGTGAGGGGGAGAGACACACCAGGCCCCGGGCAGAGAGAGAGAGAGAGTGAGGGGGAGAGACACACCAGGCCCCGGGCAGAGAGAGAGAGAATGAGGGGGAGAGACACATCAGGCCCTGGGCAGAGAGAGAGGGAGGGGGAGAGACACATCAGGGCCCGGGCAGAGCGAGAGAGAGTGAGGGGGAGAGACACATCAGGGCCCGGGCAGAGAGAGAGAGAGTGAGGGGGAGAGACACACCAGGCCCCGGGCAGAGAGAGTGAGGGGGAGAGACACATCAGGCCCTGGGCAGAGAGAGAGAGTGAGGGGGAGAGACACATCAGGCCCTGGGCAGAGAGAGAGAGAATGAGGGGGAGAGACACATCAGGGCCCGGGCAGAGAGAGAGAGAGAGAGAATGAGGGGGAGAGACACATCAGGGCCCGGGCAGAGAGAGAGAGAGAGTGAGGGGGAGAGACACATCAGGCCCTGGGCAGAGAGAGAGAGAGTGAGGGGGAGAGACACATCAGGCCCTGGGGAGAGAGAGAGAGAGAGAGAATGAGGGGGAGAGACACATCAGGGCCCGGCAGAGAGAGAGAGAGAGAGTGAGGGGGAGAGACACATCAGGGCCCGGGCAGAGAGAGAGAGTGAGGGGGAGAGACACATCAGGGCCCGGGCAGAGAGAGAGAGAGAGAGTGAGGGGGAGAGACACATCAGGCCCTGGGCAGAGAGAGAGAGTGAGGGGGAGAGACACATCAGGCCCTGGGCAGAGAGAGAGAGAGAGAGCGAGAGAGAGAGTGAGGGGGAGAGACACACCAGGCCCCGGGCAGAGTGAGAGAGAGAGAGTGAGAGTGAGGGGGAGAGACACATCAGGCCCTGGGCAGAGAGAGAGAGAGAGAGTGAGTGAGGGGGAGAGACACACCAGGCCCCGGGCAGAGTGAGAGAGAGTGAGGGGGAGAGACACATCAGGCCCTGGGCAGAGAGAGAGAGAGAGAGAGAGTGAGTGAGGGGGAGAGACACACCAGGCCCTGGGCAGAGTGAGAGAGAGAGAGAGAGTGAGGGGGAGAGAGACACCAGGCCCCGGGCAGAGGGAGAGAGAGAGAGAGAGTGAGGTGGAGAGACACATCAGGCCCTGGGCAGAGTGAGAGAGAGAGAGAGTGAGGGGGAGAGACACATCAGGCCCTGGGCAGAGAGAGAGTGAGGGGGAGAGACACATCAGGCCACGGGCAGAGAGAGAGAGAGAGAGTGAGGGGGAGAGACACACCAGGCCACGGGCAGAGAGTGTGAGGGGGAGAGACACACCAGGCCCCGGGCAGAGAGAGAGAGAGAGAGAGAGAGAGAGTGAGGGGGAGAGACACATCAGGCCCCGGGCAGAGAGAGAGAGAGAGAGTGAGGGGGAGAGACACATCAGGGCCCGGGCAGAGAGAGAGAGGGAGGGGGCGAGACACACCAGGCCCCGGGCAGAGAGAGAGAGAGAGAGTGAGGGGGAGAGACACATCAGGGCCCGGGCAGAGAGAGAGAGAGTGAGGGGGAGAGACACATCATGGCCCGGGCAGAGAGAGAGAGAGTGAGTGAGGGGGAGAGACACATCAGGCCCCGGGCAGAGAGAGAGTGAGTGAGGGGGAGAGACACATCAGGCCCCGGGCAGAGAGAGAGAGTGAGGGGGAGAGACACATCAGGCCCCGGGCAGAGAGAGAGAGAGAGTGAGTGAGGGGGAGAGACACATCAGGCCCCGGGCAGAGAGAGAGAGAGTGAGGGGGAGAGACACATCAGGCCCTGGGCAGAGAGTGTGAGTGAGGGGGAGAGACACATCAGGCCCCGGGCAGAGAGAGAGAGAGTGAGGGGGAGAGACACATCAGGCCCTGGGCAGAGAGTGTGAGTGAGGGGGAGAGACACATCAGGCTCCGGGTAGAGAGAGGGGGAGAGACACATCAGGCCCCGGGCAGAGAGAGAGAGAGAGTGAGTGAGGGGGAGAGACACATCAGGCCCCGGATAGAGAGAGGGGGAGAGACACATCAGGCTCCGGGTAGAGAGAAGGGAGAGACACATCAGGCCCCGGATAGAGAGAGGGGGAGAGACACATCAGGGCCCGGGCAGAGAGAGAGAGTGAGGGGGAGAGACACATCAGGGCCCGGGCAGAGAGAGAGAGTGAGGGGGAGAGACACATCAGGCCCTGGGCAGAGAGAGAGAGAGAGAGAGAGTGAGGGGGAGAGACACACCAGGCCCCGGGCAGAGTGAGAGGGAGAGACACATCAGGCCCCGGACAGAGGGAGAGAGAGAGAGTGTGAGGGGGAGAGACACATCAGGCCCTGGGCGCAGAGAGAGTGAGGGGGAGAGACACATCAGGCCCCGGGCAGAGAGAGAGAGAGAGAGTGAGGGGGAGAGACACATCAGGCCCTGGGCAGAGAGAGAGTGAGGGGGAGAGACACATCAGGCCACGGGCAGAGAGAGAGAGAGTGAGGGGGAGACACACACCAGGCCACGGGCAGAGAGAGAGAGAGAGTGAGGGGGAGAGACACATCATGGCCCGGGCAGAGAGAGAGAGAGTGAGTGAGGGGGAGAGACACATCAGGCCCTGGGCAGAGAGAGAGAGAGTGAGGGGGAGAGACACATCAGGCCCTGGGCAGAGAGAGAGAGTGAGGGGGAGAGACACATCAGGCCCCGGGCAGAGAGAGAGAGAGAGAGTGAGGGGGAGAGACACACCAGGCCCCGGGCAGAGAGAGAGAGAGAGAGTGAGGGGGAGAGACACATCAGGCCCTGGGCAGAGAGAGAGAGTGAGGGGGAGAGACACATCAGGCCCCGGGCAGAGAGAGAGAGAGAGAGAGAGAGAGAGTGAGTGAGGGGGAGAGACACATCAGGCCCTGGGCAGAGAGAGAGAGTGAGGGGGAGAGACACATCAGGCCCTGGGCAGAGAGTGTGAGTGAGGGGGAGAGACACATCAGGCTCCGGGTAGAGAGAGGGGGAGAGACACATCAGGCTCCGGGTAGAGAGAAGGGAGAGACACATCAGGCCCCGGATAGAGAGAGGGGGAGAGACAAATCAGGCTCCGGGTAGAGAGAGGGGGAGAGACACATCAGGCTCTGGGTAGAGAGAGGGGGAGAGACACATCAGGCTCCGGGTAGAGAGAGGGGAGAGACATATCAGGCTCCGGGTAGAGAGAGGGGAGAGACACATCAGGCCCCGGGTAGAGAGAGGGGAGAGACACATCAGGCTCTGGGTAGAGAGAGGGGAGAGACACATCAAGCCCTGGGCAGTGAGAGAGAGTGAGGGGGAGAGACACATCAGGCCCTGGGCAGAGAGAGGGGGAGAGTCACTTCAGGCCCTGGGCAGTGAGAGAGGGGGAGAGTCACATCAGGCCCTGGGCAGTGAGTGAGGGGGAGAGACACATCAGGTCCCGGGCAGAGAGAGGGGGAGAGACACATCAGGCCCCGGGCAGTGAGAGAGAGAGCGGGAGAGACACATCAGGTCCTGGGCAGGGGGTGCGACACATCAGGCCCCGGACAGTGTTAGTGAGAGTGGGGGAGAGACACCTCAGGCCCCAGGCAGTGTTAGTGAGAGAGAGAGAGAGGAGGGAGAGACACATCAGGCCCAGGGCAGTGAGAGGGGGAGAGACACATCAAATTTAAGTGCCTTGGTGTAGATTAAAAGATAGTCGTGCTCCAAATTTTAAAACTTAATTAATTAAATAAGATGGGAGACCAACATGATGTTGTTGCATGTGGGAGCTGGTGGACACCATTGAGGTCCAGGGCGACCACATCTGCAGCAAATGTTGGCTGCTCAAGGAACTTCGGCTCAGAGTTGATGAGCTGGAGTCCGAGTTTCAGACACTGCGACACATTAGGGAGGGGGAGCGTTACCTGGACACTAAGTTCCAGGAGGCAGTCACACCCACTAGAGAAATTACTTCCAATTTGGCCCATGGTCAGGGACAGGAGGGTGTGACTACAAGCGAGGCAGGTATTGGGATCCAGGAGGTAGCGATGGAGGAGCCTCAGCCCTTGGCCTTGTCCAACGGGGACGCGATTCTTGCTCAGTGTGTGGACGAGGGCAGGGACTGCAAGGAGGATGCAAGTGGGGGGAGTAAAAAGAAATGTTGTCGTGATAGGGGACAGTATAGTTAGGGGGATAGATACTGTTCTCTGCAACCGAGAGTGAGTGTCCCAAAGGCTATGTTGCCTGCCCGGTGCCAGGGTTAAGGACATCTTCTCTGGGCTGGAGAGGCACTTGGAGTGGGAGGGGGAAGATCCAGTTGTCATGGTCGACGTAGGTACCAATGACATAGGTAGGACAAAGAAAGAGGTTCTGCTGAGAGAGTATGAGCAGCTAGGGGCTAAATTAAAAAGCAGAATCACAAAGGTAATAATCTCTGGATTACTACCTGAGCCATGAGCGAATTTACATAGGGTAAATAAGATCAGAGAAATGAATGAGTGGCTCAAAGACTGGTGTGGGTTTCGAATTGTGGGGCACTGGCACCAGTACTGGGATAAGAGGGAGCTGTTCCGTTTGGACGGGCTTCACTTGAACCATGCTGGGGCTAGAGTCCTGGCGAATTGAATAACTAGGGCTGTAGAGAGGGCTTTAAACTAAATAGTGGGGGGGAGGGTCCAGGTGAGCGGGAATTTAAAAAGTCAATGAGAAAGCAATAAGAGCAGGCTAGAGATGGGGGAAATAATAACCAGAATGTGACAGTAAGGGACAGAATGTTTAAAAATAAGAGTGCAACAGAAAATGGGGCCAAAACAAGGAGAAATGGTAAAAAGACAAAGTTAAAAGCTCTATATCTGAATGCACACAGCATTTGTAACAAGATAGATAAGTTGACGGCACAAATAGATACAAATGGGTATGATCTGTTCGCCATTACAGAGACGTGGTTGCAAGGTGATCAGGGTTGGGAACTGAATATTCCAGGGTATTTGACAATTCGGAAGGATAGACAGAAAGGAAAGGGAGGTGGGGTGGCTTTGTTGGTAAAGGATGGGATCAGTGCAGTGGTGAGAAGTGATATTGGCTCAGAAGATCAAAGATGTAGAATCGGTTTGGGTGGAGATAAAAAATAATAAGGGGAAAAAGTCTCTGGTGGGCGTAGTCTACAGGCCCCCGAACAGTAGCAATACTGTTGGACAGAGTATAAATCAACAAATAACGGAGGCCTGTTTAAAAAAAAAAGGTACGGTAATAATCATGGGTGATTTTAATCTCCATATTGATTGGACAAATCAAATTGGCCATGGTAGCCTTGAGGAGGAGTTCATAGAGTGTATCCGGGATGGTTTCCTAGAACAGTATGTAATGGAACCAACCAGGGAGCAGGCTATCTTGGATCTGGTACTGTGTAATGAGACAGAATTAATAAATGATCTCATAGTAAAGGATCCTCTAGGAAAGGGTGATAATAGCATGGTTGAATTTCAATTCAGTTGGAGGGTGAGAAAGTTGTATCTCAAAGCAGTGTCCTGATCTTAAACAAAGGTAATTACAATGGCATGAGGGCAGAACTGGCTAAAGTGGACTGGAAAAATAAATTAAAGGGTAAGACAGTTGAAATGCAGTGGCGGACATTTAAGGAGATATTTCATAACTCTCAACAAAAATATATTCCAGTGAGAAA
This sequence comes from Squalus acanthias, assembly GCA_030390025.1. Classification (NCBI taxonomy): domain Eukaryota; kingdom Metazoa; phylum Chordata; class Chondrichthyes; order Squaliformes; family Squalidae; genus Squalus; species Squalus acanthias. The sequence continues at coordinate 79,688,793 of CM059429.1, read as the reverse complement.
GAAAGATTTTAAGAGAAGGGAGCACCATCCGTGGCTAACTAAGGAAGTAAAGGATGGTATCAAATTGAAAACGAAGGCATACAATATTGCCAAGATTGGTGGGCGGCCAGAGGATTGGGAAATTTTTTTAAACCAGCAAAGGATGACTAAAAAAATAATAAAGAGAGAGAAAATGACTTATGAGAGTAAACTGGCAAGAAATATTAAAACAGATAGTAAGAGCTTCTACAGGTATATAAAAAGGAAGAGAGTAGCTAAAGTAAACGTTGGTCCCTCAGAGGATGAGACTGGGGAATTAATAATGGGGAACGGGGAAATGGCAGAGACTCTGAACAAATATTTTGTATCTGTCTTCACGGTAGAAGACACTAACAACATCCCAATAATGGATAATCAATGGGCCACAGGGAGGGGGGAACTAAAGACGATCACTATCACTAAGGAAAAAGTACTTGGTAAAATAATGGGACTAAAAGACAAGTAGTCCCCTGGACCAGATGGCCTGCATCCCAGGGTCTTAAAAGAAGTGGCTGCAGAGATAGTGGATGCATTGGTTGCAATATACCAAAATTCCCTGGACTCTGGAGAGATCCCAGCGGATTGGAAAACCGCAAATGTAACACCCCTATTTAAGAAAGGAGGGAGACAGAAAGCAGGAAACTATAGACCAGTTAGCCTAACATCTGTCGTTGGAAAATGTTGGTGTCCTTCATTAAGGAAGCAGTAGCAGGGCATTTGGAAAATCATAATGCAGTCAAGCAGAGTCAGCATGGTTTTATGAAAGGGAAATCATGTTTAACAAATTTGCTGGAGTTCTTTGAGGAGGTAACGAGCAGGGTGGACAAAGGTTGGCCAGTGGATGTGGTGTATTTGGATTTCCAGAAGGCATTCGATAAGGTGCCACATAAAAGGTTACTGCATAAGATAAGGAGGTGGGGGTAATATATTAGCATGGATAGAGAATTGGCTAACTAACAGAAAACAGAGAGTTGGGATAAATGGGTCATTTTCCGGTTGGCAAACAGTAACTGGGGTGCCACAGGGATCGGTGCTGGGGCCTCAACTATTTACAATCTACATTAATGACTTGGATGAAGGAACCGAGTGTAATAGAAACATAGAAACTAGGAGCAGGAGTAGGCCATTCGGCCCGTCGAGCCTGCTCCACCATTCAATACGATCATGGCTGATCATCCAAATCCAGTACCCTGTCGCTGCTTTCTCACACAGAATCCCCATCGAGCCTGCACCGACACATATCCCACCCTATCCCCGCGTATTTAATTCCCCCTAACATATCCCATCCTATCCCCGTAACCCCACATATTTAATCCCCCCCGAACACTAAGGGTCAATTTATCATAGCCAAATCAACCTAACCCGCACATTTTTGGACTGTGGGAGGAAACCGGAGCACCCGGAGGAAACCCATGCAGACACGGGGAGAATGTGCAAACTCCACACAGACAGTCACCCGAGGCTAGATTCGAACCTGGGTCCCTGGCGCTGTGAGGCACCAGCGCTAACCACTATGCCACCGTGTTGCCCTTAATGTAGCCAAGTTTGCGGATGATACAAAGATGGGTGGGAAAGCAAGTTGTATAGAGGACTCAAAGAATTTGCAAAAGGATGTAGACAGACTAAGTGAGTGGGCAAACATTTGGCAGATGGAGTATAATGTGGTAAAGTGCGAGGTTATCCACTTTGGTAGGAAAAATAAAAAAGCAAATTATTATTTAAATGGATTGAGATTACAAAATGCTACAGTTCAGAGGGACCTGGGGGTCCTTGTGCATGAAACACAAAGTTAACATGCAGGTACAGCAAGTCATCAAAAAGGCAAATGGAATGTTGGCTTTTATTGCAAGGGGGTTGGAGTATAAAAGCAGGGAAGTCCTGCTACAACTGTACAGGGTATTGGTGAGACCACACCTTGAGTACTGCGTACAGTTTTAGTCTCCTTATTTAAGGAAGGATATACTTGCATTGGAGGCAGTTCAGAGAAGGTTCACGAGGTTAATTCCAGAGATGAGGGGGTTGACTTATGAAGAAAGGTTGAGCAGGTTGGGCTGATACTCATTGGAATTTAGAAGAATGAGAGGTGATCTTATTGAAACATATAAGATACTGAGGGGGCTCGACAAGGTAGATGAAGAGAGGATGTTTCCCCTCGTGGGGAAATCTAGAACTCGGGGGCATAGATTCAGCATAAAGGGTCGCCATTTTAGAACTGAGATGAGGAGGAATTTCTTCTCTCAGGGTCGTAAATCTGTGGAATTCTCTGCCCCAGAGAGCTGTGGAGGCTGGGTCATTAAATACATTTAAGGTGGAGATAGACAGATTTTTGCAAGATAAGGGAGTGAAGGGTTATGGGGAATAAAAACAGAAAATGCTGGAAATACTCAGCAGGTCAGGCAGCATCTGTGAAGAGAGAAACAGAATTAACGTTTCAGGTCGATGACCCTTCGTCTGACGAAGGGTCATCGACCTGAAACGTTAACTCTGTTTCTCTCTCCACAGATGCTGCCTGACCTGCTGAGTATTTCCAGCATTTTCTGTTTTTATTTCAGATTTCCAGCATCCGCAGTATTTTGCTTTTGTAGAAGGGTTATGGGGAGCGGGCAGGGAAGTGGCTTTGAGCCCAAGATCAGCCATGATCTTGAATGGTGGAGCAGGCTCGAGGGGCCAAGTGGCCTATTCCTGCTCCTATTTCTTATGTTCTTATCAGGCCCCGGGCAGTGAGAGAGAGGGGGTTGGAGAGACAGAACAGGCCCTGGGCAGTGTTAGTGAGAGAGGGGAGAGACACATCAGGCCCCGGGCAGTGAGAGAGAGAGAGGGGGAAGCGACACATCCGGCCCCGGGCAGTGAGAGAGAGGGGGGAGCGACCCATCCGGCCCCGGGCAGGGGGAGCGACCCATCCGGCCCCGGGCAGGGGGAGCGACCCATCCGGCCCCGGGCAGGGGGAGCGACCCATCAGGTCCTGGTCAGTGTTCGTGCAAGAGGGGTAAGAGACACATCAGGCCCTGGGCAGGAGGAGAGACCCCGGGCAGTGTTCACGGAAGAGGGAGAGAGATGCATCAGGGCCCGGGCAGTGAGAAAGTGGGTGAGGGGGCGAGACACGTCAGGCCCCGGGCAGTGAGAAAGGGGGAGAGACACATCAGGTCCTGGACAGTGTTGGTGAGAGAGGGGCAGAGACACATTAGGACCCAGACAGTGGTAGTAAGAGGGAGGGAGAGAGATCGATGGGGAGAGACACATCAGTGTTTAGTTACAAAGTATTTACAGTACAGAAACAGGCCATTCGGCCCAATAGGTCTATGCTGGTGTTTCTGCTCCACTCGCGCCTTCTCCCGTCCCTCTTCATCTCACCCCAACAACGTACCCTTCTATTCCTTTCTCCCTCATGTACTTATCTAGCTTCCTCTTGAATGCATCTATGCTATTCGCCTCAACTACCCCTTGTGGTAGCGAGTTCCACATTCTCACCACTCTCTTGGTAAAGTTTCTCCTAAATTCTCTATTGGATGTATTAGTGCCTATCTTATAGTCATGGCCCTTAGTTCTGGTCTTGCCCACAAGTGGAAACATCTTCTCTGCGTCTACCCTATCAAACACTTTCATAATCTTGAAGACCTCCATCAGGTCACCCCTCAGCCTTCTCTTTTCTAGAGAAAAGAGCCCCAGCCTGTTCAATCTTTCCTGATCGGTATAGCCTCTCCGTTCTGGTATCAACAACAACAACTTGTATTTATATATCTCCTTTAACGTAGTAAAACATCCCAAGGTGCTTCACTGGAGCGTTATCAAACAAAATTTGACACCGAGCCACATAGAGATATTGGGGAAAATGGTCAAAGAGAGAGGTTTTGAGGAGCATCTTAAAGGAGGAAAGAGAGGTAGGGAGGGAATTCCAGCGCTTGGGGCCTTGGCAGCTGAAGGCACAGCCACCAGTGGTGGAGCGATTAAAATCGGGGATGCTCAAGAGGCCAGAATTGGAGGCGCGCAGATATCTGAGGGGAGGAACTAGAAAATGATGGGAGTTCAGGGCTGGAGCAGGGGGGAAACCTCAGAGGAAGTTTGGCCTGGTGGGCTAGGGGAAGGGAGGGAAGTAGCAGAGGCAGCTGCTCGGATGGTCTCAATCTTAGTGACAAAGAAGTCCATGAGCTCCTAGCACTCGTTGTTTGAGGTGAGGGTGGAGGAGTGCCTCTGTATCCTTATTGTAATATGGAGACCAGAACTGTTCACACTACTCCAAGTGTGGTCTAACCACCATTCTATTCAAGTTAAACAGAACATCGCTGCTTTTTACTTCTATCCCTCTAGAAATGAGCCCCAGTGCTTTGTTTTTTTTATGGCCTTTTTCTACTCAGTGAGACCTAGGCAGTGGTGGTGAGAGAGAAGGAGAGACACAATGAGGCCTGGGGAGTGAGAGGGGGACACAGTGAGGTCCTGGGGAGTGAGAGGGGGAGACACACAGTGAGGTCCTGGGGAGTGAGGGGGGGAGACACACAGTGAGGTCCTGGGGAGTGAGAGGGGGAGACACACAGTGAGGTCCTGGGGAGTGAGAGGGGGAGACACACAGTGAGGGGCTGGGGAGTGAGAGGGGGAGACACACAGTGAGGTCCTGGGCAGTTTTATTTATGGGGAGACAGCTGTCTCCCTCCCCCTCTCTCTAACACTTTAGTAGAACATTATATTTGAAGAGAAAACTATAATACAAATAATAAAATGTTCAGATCTCTGCTTAAAATTAGACATTTCTTTCTCTTCCCCACTCTGCCTGAGGTTAGCAGGCAATACCTTCCATAAATTCTAATCTTTTCACAGGAGAATTGTATTGGTCCTGGATGTTAACCTGCCCATCCCATTACATCATGCAGCCATGATGCTCTTTGCATACCTCTTGATCTATTACCATCAACTATTCCAGACAATAATACACTCAGCCATCCCTGTGACTTCTGAATAATGTGACCACAACATGCTATTTTTCTCACCATTAATCAGTCTTGTCACTTTCTCTCTCTCATATTTCAAGCACCCTCTCATTTGGCATCATGTCCCATTGATAGGAATGCTGAGTCAGGGATTTCTGGCTCTAGGACATCACGTTACCCTTGAGCCCTCAAAAACTGATCCTCGAATCCCTGGCAACTCATTCCTATTTGCACTGATATTTATTAATGCTTTGACCTGTTAATGGGGCTGGAGGTTTGGACAGGCTGTTTTTAGTGATGTCGCGTTGGTGGATACCGAGATCTGTCTTGGGCGCATGAGATATCTACAAATAATGGGAACGTAGATTCAAACTTTACATGTAAACCTATATAAATCTCTGGTTAGGCCTAAGCTAGAGTATTGTGTCCAGTTCTGGGCAGGACAAGTTGCGAAGGCTGTTAAAAAGCACATGAGATCCTTGGCTTTATAAATAGAGGCATAGAGTACAAAAGCAAGGAAGTTATGGTAAACCTTTATAAATCTCTGGTTAGGCCTCAGCTGGAGTATTGTGTTTAATTTTGGACACCACACTTTAGGAAGGATGTCAAGGCCTTGGAGAGGGTGCAGAGGAGATTTGCCAGAATGAATCATAGCCTCCTGCTGTGCTGTAAGATTCTATTTGGCCCAACGTGCCTGTGCCAGATCCTTGAAAGAGATAACCAGTTTAGTCCCATAACCCTGCAGATTAGTCCTCTTAAAGTACATGTCCAATTTCCTTTTGAAAGTTCCTATGGAATCTGCTTCCACCAACATTTCAGGTAGTGCGTTCCCGATCTTAACAGCCCTCTGTGTGAACATTTCCCCTCTAGTTCTTTTGCCAATTATTTTAAATCTATGACCTCTGGTTACCGACCCACTTGCCAGAGGAAACAGTTTCTCCTTATCTACTCTATCAAAACCCCATATAATTTTGAACACCTCTATTAATTCTCCCCTTAACTTTCTCTGCTCTTAGGAAAGCAATCCCAACTTCTCCAATCTCTCCACATAACTGAAGTCCATCATCCCGGTAAACCTGGTAAATCGGATCAGCCATGATCTTATTGAATGGCAGAGCAGGCTCGAAGGGCTGAGTGGCCTACTCCTGCTCCTAATTTGTATGTTCGTATGTTAGCATGACTTCCTTGTATGTGTGTTCAAAACTCTCTGCTGCCAGGAATGAGGGATTTCAGTTATATGGCGAGACTAGAGAAGCTGAGATTGTTCTCCTTAGAGCAGAGAAGATTATAGGGAGATTTAATAGAGATGTTCAAAATTATGAGGGGTTTTGATAGGCTAGATGGGGAGAAACTGTTTCCACTGGCAGGAGGGTCAGCAACCAGAGGACACAGATTTAGGATAATCAGCAAAAGAACCAAGGGGGAAATGAGAGAAATATTTAGGCAGTGAGTTATCATGATCTGCAATGCACTGCCAGGGTGGTGAAAGCAGATTCAATCGTAATTTTCAAAAGGGAATTGGATAAATACTTGAAAAGGAGAAATTTACAGGGCTATGGGGAAAGAACAAGGGAGTGGGACTAATTGGATATCTCGTTCAAAGAGCCGGCACAGACACAATGGGCCGGATGGCCTCCTCTGTGCTCTATGATTCTACGATGTGGTCCCTGAGACTCTGGAATGCACTGCGCAGCCCACAGAAAAAAAACTTTTGGATGCCCTTGCACTAAATGGGGACAGCACTGTGTAATGAAGTCTTGCTGATATTCACTTGTGAAGCTGAACTGAGCATTTCATTTCACCCTTGGATAGTTTCCTTTAAAGATGGAAAACTTTCCAAGTTTTGTAACAGTTGGTGCCTTAAGCTGAGTGAAGAGAGCTTTTGAGTGGCTCAAGAAAGGACTGGAAAATGAAGCTGAAGAAGTAAGGTATGGCTGTGAATGGGAGAGTTTGGTGTCCAAGTGACGAGCAGGAATTTAGGAACAGTGTGTCTGTAGAATCGAAACACTAGGAAGTTCAACTTCAGGCCGCACCAAAAATATTCACCGGTCCAGGGTGAGCGCAGGGCAGGGGAGGGATCGCTCTGGCTGCCTGCCCCTCTTCTGTGGTCTTGTCCATGCCCAGGTAGCCCTGGAGAGGGAGCATGCAATGTACACTTGGGGTTTTCTGTGACTGGTGGGCACTGCAGGGAATCAAGTGTCTGGTAGACTCAGGCAATAAGACTCTGATTTAGATTGAGTTTGTTCAAACTAGACATGGCTAAGTTATTCTATTAGTTAGAATCATAGAATGATACAGCACAGAAGGAGGCCATTTGGCAATTCAACAGAAATTGTAAAAATAATAACTTACAAGTCTGCACAGATTAACGGTTCATCCATCTCCTTTCTGTTTGTGGGGCATTGCTGTGCACAAAATGGCTGCCATGTTCACCCACTTAAGTCATCTCACTTAAAGCAATTCAAGTTGTGCCTCCTGAACAGAAAAGGGGCACTCTTAGAATTGTTTTTCTGTTGATGACACTGGGACGACCCAGTGTTACTTTTTCTGGTCAAACAAAAACAGGCATTCAGCAATTTCCAGCCATGTTTTAGTCTATGGCTTTGAAAGGAATTTTACGCAGATATGCCTTTTGGTGATCCTTGGCAAGTTATTTAATTCCATACATATTGGGCCTCTCGTGCTCATTGAGAAAAATACTACAACAGTTTACTTCTCCCCCCTCCGCTGTTCTTTCTGCATAACTACCTCACTGCTGTTTTATTGCAGGATCCAATGAGCACCCAGCAGTTTCCACGGCCTGGTGTGCCTTCCTCAGGCCTGGGAGCCGGCCAGCCTTCCATCACCAGCGTGCAGAACAGCAGTGGTCCAGGGGCACCAGGCAGCACCATAACAGGTAAATGGAAAGCAGCCGCCTATTCCTCATCAGTCTCTGTGTAAATTAACTTAATTTGTGGTGAAGGGCTTGGCGTGGAAGCAGTAGGCTGGCACTTACTCGTGTTACTCAAACATCCCATAGCACTTCACGTGCAATGAATTGCTTTGAAGTGCGATAACTTAAGTGGGTGAACATGGCAGTCATTTTGTGCACAGCAATGCCCCACAAACAGAAAGGAGATGGATGAACCGTTAATCTGTGCCGACTTGTAAGTTATTTTTTTTTACAATTTCTGTTGAATTGAAGTCTTAAATTGACATACAGAAGACCTGTCAACATCTGAAAAAGGAAAGTGTGACATGTTAATGTTTTGAGCTGTGTTGTTAAGTCTTTACCAACCCTCTGTCCAAAACCTTAACCTGTCTCTCCTTCCAGATCCTGGTGCATAAACTGCATGTTTCCACAATTTTCTGTTTTTAAATTGAGCTTCAGCATTTTGTTTCTTTTTATCTGTGTTGGATAAATGTTTGATTAGGAATGAGAATGAAGGGATAAGTATGCGCTGTATTGAAGGAGCTTCACGGATCATGATGGTTCCTGTGCTGGGGGTGGGGTGGGGCTAGGATTCCCATCTGGAGGACAGCTCGCCAAAGCGGAACAGCGGAGACCAAGGGGAATGGACAGGTATTCTGGAGGTTTTCTTCAACATTTGGGGATCGTAGGGCATTAATGGAGAACTTTTGTTGAATGCAACAGCAACATGTATTTATATAGTGCCTTCAATGTAGTAAAACGTCCCAAGGCGCTTCACAGGAGCGTTATCAGACAAAATTTGGGGATGCGCAGAGATCTCTGAGAGTTGTAGGGCTGGAAGAGATTACAGAGATGGGGAGGAGGCAAGGCCATGGAGGATTTGAACACAAGGATGAGAATTTTAAAATCGAGGCATTGCGGACCGGGAGCCAATGTAGATCAACGAGCACAAGGGAGATTGTTGAGCAGGACTTGGTGCGAGTTAAGATATAGGCATGCAGAGTTTTGGATGAGCTCAAGTTTACGGAGAGTGAGATGGTAGATTGTACGTGTCTGTGGAAGGAGTAAGCCTTTTCTCATTTCATGCATTCCTGTATTTCTACCTTAATAACCAGCTCTCATAACTGTAACCCAGCGATGAGTATGTGATGGTAGATATTAACCATGGATGTTAGTCTGGTGATGTCGTGGTTATGACACTGGACTGGCAACCCCGGACATTTAAATGCCACCATGGCAAGTTGTAATTTTGAATTCAGTAAATCGGGTAATCTGTTGTATAAGCCCACCTGGTTCACTAATGTACTTCAGGGAATGGACCCTGCCACCCCTGTGCTGTCTGGCCCACACTATGTGGTTTGCTCTCAATACCCTCAAGAGATGGCATAGCAAGCCACTGTTGTTGTCAGAGCAGTCAAAGTCTCCCACATCCCGAGAAATAGTAAGAAGAAGTACCCTCTAGTTTTACTCATTTGTTGATTTCAGCTTGGCTTAGCAGTAACATTCTGGTCTCTGAGTCAGAAGTCCCACTTCAGAACTTGAGCACATAGTCTAGGCTGATACTTCAGTGCAGTACTGAGAGAGTGCTGCATTGCCGGAGGGGCTGTCTTTCATACAAGATGCTAAAACTATGTTCAGGTGGATGCAAGAGATCTGCATGGCACTTTTTCAGAGAAGAGCAAGGAGTTCTCCCAGTTTACTGGCCAACATTCTCTCTTCCCCCCCCCCCCCCCCCCCCCCCCCCCCCGGGCCACCAAGCAACACTAAAAACAGATTAGCTGGGACCTTGCTGTGTGCAAATTAGCAACCTGCATAAGTGACTACACTTTAAAACATAATACATTGTCCATGGAGTGCGTTGAGATGTCCCGAGGACATGAAAGGTGCTATATAAATGCACGTTCTTGCAGTTGGTATATTTCTGTACATTGGCCATCCACTGGCTAATCTGAGCCTCTGCCAGGGGAGGGAGTGGGTGGCAATAATTTTTTTTATTCATGTGGGATGTGGGCATCGCTGATAAGGCCAACATTTATTGCCCATCCTTAATTGTCCGTGAGAAGGTGGTGGTGCGCCGCCGCCTTGAACCGCTGCAGTCCGTGTGGTAAAGGTATCGCACAGTACTGTTAGGTAGAGAGTTCCAGAATTTTGACCTAGCAACGACGAAGGAACGGCGATATATTTCCAAGTCAGGGTGGTGTGTGACTTGGATGGGAACTTGCAGGTGATGGTGTTCCCATGCGCCTGCTGCCCTTGTCCTTCTAGGAGGTAGAGGTCGCGGGTTTGGGAGATGCTGTTGAAGAAGCCTTGGCGAGTTTCTGCAGCGTATCTTGTAGCTGGTACACACTGCAGCCACTGTACGCCAGTGGTGGAGGGAGTGAACGTTTAAGCTGGTGGATGGTGTGCTGATCAAGTGGGCTGCTTTGTCCTGGATGGTGTCGAGCTTCTTGAGTGTTGTTGGAGCTGCACTCATCCAGGCAAATGGAGAGTATTCCATCACCTCCTGACTTGTGTCTTGTAGGTGGTGGCAAGGCTTTGGAGAATCAAGAGGTGAGTCACTCGCCATGGAATACCTAGCCTCTGACCTGCTCTTAAAGCCACAGTATTTATGTGGCTGGTCCTGTTAAGATTCTGGTCAATGGTGACCCCCAGGATGTTGATGGCGGGGGAGGGGGAATTTGGTGATGGTGAGTGAGATTGCTCAGAAGTGAACTGGAGTTTGCATCCATGCAAGCTTTCTGCTTCATTCCTGGACTCAACCAGGCATTGGTTGTAATGGCTTATGCAATGCTTCTCTCTCTCAGTCCCTGTCTGTGTCCTCAGACTGGAGACCATGAGAATCTCTGTTTGAGTCTGTTGAAAATTAGGTGAAAAATTGTTATTTCAAATAGGATATAATTAGTATTTTTAATTTGGTTTATAAAGTTCTGCATTTGATACTTTAAGAATATTTTTCTTTCTCTAGTAAATCCAAGGTTTTAGATGGGCTAACTTGGCCAATATTTATCCTTCAACCAACACCACTAACACAGATTATCTGGTCATTATCACATTGCTGTCTGTGGGACCTTGATGTGCGCAAATTGGCTGCCATGTTTCCTACACTGCAACAGCGACTACACTTCAATAAAAGTACTTAATTGGCTGTAAAACGCTTTGGGACGTGCTGAGGTTGTCAAAGGCTTTTTTAATGTGGGTAGGGTAGTAGAGGTGAAACCTGGAATCATCTTAAACAATTGGTTGGCTCGATGGGAGGATGTGCTAAGGTGACCTGAATGGAAATAGTTATCCTCTAGTTGAAGGGAGACCAGTAAAGTCTGCACAAATCACACCGTAGATTGATTTCTTCATCTAAGGCCTGGAAACTGGTGGGTGCGGTTATGTTATGGATTAGTAATCCGCCTGGACTCACTCATAATCCGGAGAACGTGAGTTCAAATCCCACCGTGGCAGACTGAGAATTTGAATTGGTGGGAGTTGTCTATAGGCCTCCAAACAGTAGTGGTAATGTAGGGGACGGCTTTGTCTAATTCCATTGATATTTTCTAAGTGCTCACTAAACCAGAGTCACTGGGTAATGATCAGGCGCAGGAATCTGGGCTGATTCCCCACACTAACCCAGAGTCACTGGGTAATGATCAGGAGCGGGAACCTGGGCTGATTTCCCCCACACTAACTCACGGTCACTTTTTGTAATGATCAAGAGCAGGAACCTGGGCTGATTCCCCACACTAACCCAGGGTCACTGGGTAATGATCAGGAGCGGGAACCTGGGCTGATTCCCCCATACTAACCCAGGGTTACAGGGTAATGATCAGGAGCGGGAACCTGGTCTGATTCCCCCATACTAACCCAGAGTTACTGGGTAATGATCAGGAGCGGGAACCTGGGCTGATTCCCCCATACTAACCCAGAGTTACTGGGTAATGATCAGGAGCGGGAACCTGGGCTGATTCCCCCATACTAACCCAGGGTTACAGGGTAATGATCAGGAGCAGGAACCTGGGCTGATTCCCCCATACTAACCCAGGGTCACTGGGTAATGATCAGGAGCGGGAACCTGGGCTGATTGCCCCACACTAACCCAGGGTCACTGGGTAATGATCAGGAGCAGGAACCTGGGCTGATTCCCCACACTAACCCAGGGTTACAGGGTAATGATCAGGAGCGGGAACCTGGGCTGATTGCCCCACACTAACCCAGGGTTACAGGGTAATGATCAGGAGCGGGAACCTGGGCTGATTCCCCCATACTAACCCAGGGTTACAGGGTAATGATCAGGAGTGGGAACCTGGGCTGATTCCCCCATACTAACCCAGGGTTACAGGGTAATGATCAGGAGCGGGAACCTGGGCTGATTCCCCCATACTAACCCAGGGTTACAGGGTAATGATCAGGAGCGGGAACCTGGGCTGATTCCCCCATACTAACCCAGAGTCACTGGGTAATGATCAGGAGCGGGAACCTGGGCTGATTCCCCCACTCTAACCCACAGTCACTGACCACTTTTCCACTTGCCTCAACTGGAGCTCAGCTCTCCTGCTCTGTATTATTTGCTGCAGCACTCAGCTCTGTTTACTGGACCATGTAAGAAACTGTCAGCTCAGCAGCGACCTTTATCTCTTGTAAACTGCTAGTCCCAATGTTTCATGCATCCCAAATATTAATTCCCATTTATTGTTTGATATCATTGAATGGTGCTCCCTGTCTCCAGCAGATAACCCCTTCACAGAAACAAACATTTCAATACATCAATGGATTATAAAGGATGTGATAACAGGACACTTAGAAAATATCAATGGGATTAGACAGTCAGCAAGAATTTATGAAAGGGAAATCGTGTTTGACAAACCTACTGGAGTTTTTTGAGGATGTAACTGGTAGAATAGATAAGGGAGAACCAGTGGATGTGGTGTATTTGGATTTTCAGAAGGCCTTTGATAAAGTCCCACATAAGAGGTTAGTGTGCAAAATTAAAGCACATGGGATTGGGGGTAATATATTGGCATGGATTGAAAATTGGTTAACAGACAGGGAACAGAGTGTAGGAATAAATGGGTCTTTTTCGGGGTAGCAGGCGGTGACTAGTGGGGTACCTCAGTGCTTGGGCCCCAGCTATTCACAATATATATCAATGATTTGGATGAGGGAACCAAATTTAATATTTCCAAGTTTGCTGACGACACGAAACTAGGTGGGATTGAGAGTTGTGAGGAGGATGCAAAGAGGCTTCAGGCGATTTAGGCAAATACATGGCAGATGCAGTATAAGGTGGATAAATGTGAAGTTATCCACTTCGGTAGGAAAAACAGAAAGGGAGAGTATTATTTAAATAGTGATAGATTGGGAAATGTTGATGTACAAAGGGACCCGAGTGTCCTGGGACCCGAGTGTCCTTGTACACCAGTCACTGAAAGCAAACATGCAGGTGCAGCAAGCAGTTAGGAAGGCAAATGGTATGTTGGCCTTCATTGCAAGAGGATTTGGGTACAGGAGCAAGGATGTCTTACTACAGTTATACAGGGCCTTGGTGAGACCACACCTGGAGTACTGTGTGCAGTTTTGGTCTCCTTACCTAAGAAAGGATATACTTGCCATAGAGGGAGTGCAGCAAAGGTTCACCAGACTGATTCCTGGGATGGCAGGGCTGTCGTATGAGGAGAGATTGGGTTGACTAGGCCTGTATTCACTAGAGTTTAGAAGAATGAGAGGGGATCTCATTGAAACGTATAAAATTCTGACAGGGCTAGGCAGACTGGATGCAGGGAGGATGTTTCCCCTGGCTGAGGGGTCAAGAACGAGGGGTCACAGTCTCAGGATACGGGGTAGAACATTTAGGACTGAGATGAGGAGGAATTTCTTCACTCGGAGGGTGGTGAACCTGTGGAATTCTCTACCACAGAAGTCTGTGGAGGCCAAGTCACTGAATATATTTAAGAAGGATAGATTTCTAGACACAAAAGGCATCAAGGGGTATGGGGAGAGAGCGGGAATATGGTATTGAGATAGAGGATTAGCCATGATCGTGTTGAATGGCCTACTCCTATTTTTCTATGTTTTCTGAAACAAAATCTGGAAATAAAAAGCTGGTATCAGTAAAAGTGACCATGAAGCTGTTGGATTGTTGTAAAAACTCAACTGTTTCACTGATGTCCTTTTAGGGAAGGAAACCTGCCGTCCTTACCCAGTCTGGTCTATGTGGTTGATTTTTAACTGCCGTCTGAAGTGGCCTAGCAAGTCACCCAGTTATTTCAAGAAGATGATCCGCCACCTCGGGTAACTCTAATGGGGCGATCAATGCTGGCCTTACCAGCGAAGTCCACGTTCCAAGAATGAATTTTTTAAACACTGGTGCAAGGGTTAATTTCTCAAAGGCGGGTATTAAGTTGGGATCAGTGAAGTCGGAAACCTGACGATAGTTTTACTGTGTGGATTGATCGCTATTTTCTGTTTACTTCTAGCTGCCAGTGAGGAGATGAGTCGGGATTTGGAGCACTTGCCCCGTGAACATTCTAACCCTATATCTTCACTGCCATTCCGAGATGAGAAACAGGAGACTGTCGTAGTTAGGCCTTACCCACAGGTGCAGACTCATGCGCAGCCACTAACAGCAGCCCAGCACCACATGCAGCAGCCTGGGGTGCCTGTAACTCTGGGTGCTCCTCCCTCACACCTCGCACAGGCCGCTCAGCTTTCCTTCCCGGAAGGACTAATGAAGGTATGCAGACTTCTTTTAACAGTGGTTAACAGAACCCTCTGGGTTTTCTGATCAAGGTCCAGGAAGCATGGCCATGTGACCTTAAGCATGCAACTGAGATGGATTTGAGGCTGGCATCAACCATGCTCCTGTTTACTGCCAGTGTTCCATTCATCATTGCATCAGCGAGCATCCCAGGTGGTTTTGTTTTGATGTCGGCAGCATTCCATTTTGGGATGTGGCAGCGCTATAGTTGTCTGCCCAGCACCCTGCAACTGGTTATTGTTTCTCTGTACTTTCTGATCGTTGCTCAGTGGGTTAACTAATCCGGACAAGTTGCGTAAACTTGGCTTGTACTCACTTGGGTTTGGGTGATTAAGGGGTGATCTAATCAAGGTGTTTAAAAATAATAGAGATTCGATACGGTAGATACAGAAAAACTATTTCCTCTGGTGGGGGAGTCAAGAACAAGGGGGCATAATCTTAAAATTAGAGCTAGGCCATTTAGAAGTGAAATCAGGAAATAATTTCTCTCACAAAGGTTAGTGGAAATCTGTAACTCTCCCCACAAAGCTGTTGGATGCTGGGGGACAATTGGAGCTTTCAAGACTGAGATCAACAGATTTTTGTTAGGTAAGGGTATTGAAGGATGTGGAACAAAGGCAGGTAAATGGAGTTGAGGTACAGATCAGCCATGATCTAATTGAATGGCGGAGCAGGCTCAAGGGGCTGAATGGCCTCCTCTTGTTCCTAGTGGCCTTGCAGACCTGCTGTGGCTCAGGAATGCTCCAAAGTCAACGCACTTGGTGACATGTCATCTTCAAATTCCACTCCCACCAGTAAAACCAATGTAGCAAAGCAAGTAGTTGCAAAACCTCTTGGAGCTTGTATGCCTTGCAAAAGTTGGCGTGCTGGATGTGGTTCTTTCCAGTCCTACGATTTCAAGAAAGGATATGAAGCTGGGCTCATTATCCTGAGCGAAGTCCAATCACTATTCCTTTGGCCTGTCAGCACTGAACACTGTCAGACTGGCTCAATTATTTCAGAATTACTCATGCATCTCCTGGGATGTTGCTTGTGGTGAATCAACAAATATGGAAACTCTTTGATTGTAACTTTTTTTTCCAAGAGGAATGATTCCAAATAGCATGTTTTTTAATTAGCAGTCAGAAAAGAATGACCATTTTTTTTGTGTAGGGACACATTTAAAGTGTGATGCACGCTATAAACGAGACTTTAAATATATTAAGAATTTTCCAGGGGCCCATCTGAATATAATGTAAGATCTAGTAGGGCAATATCCCTGTTAAGTGAGTTAAATGGTCCTAGTAGAGGAATCCATGACTTCACTATGAAATAGACATGCTTACTGCCTGACAACATGAACAGAGAACTTGTATTTTGAGCCTTGTCAGTGTGTTCCAATAAGTAACGCACTCTTATTTTAGTTCTCAGCTAGGGCTTTCCAGATTCTCGGAGCCCAGCGTAACAATGCCAGCCCTTTATTTCCAGCGGTAAGTAAATGAAACCCTTCCCAAAAATCTGACAGCTGGTTGCCACATAATAAATAACATTTGACGTGTTTTTAATATGTTTTGTTGTGAGAGGTATCCAACATCTTTTAGAGTCACGTGTGAGCTGCTGCCAGCAAATGGTCTGCAGTTTGGATTATGCTGGTGTTGCTTCCTCCCACAGTTGTGTTGGGAAGAGATGGGGCTAGATTCTGTGCTGATTTTTTTTTTTGTTGTTGTTGGATGCAGGTAGAAACTTGCTTGCCCCACTGTCCCCAAACCCACCTCCCCTGTCCTGGTCGGGCAGACCCTGTGGTCTAGAACGCACCCGCCCATATGTGGGTAGGCACACGCAAATTCGATTAAAATCCGCCCTCTTGTTTGTTTCCTGCTTCCTGCCCTGATTGGATGCTGGGGCCACCCGTTTGTAACCGGTGTTCAGCGTTCACAGTGCGGTGGAGGGTGTCTCGGAGGAAGAAGGCTCAAAGGGGCCTGTTCTAGCTCTTGGAGGGTGGTTGTGCAGCTACCCAGCTAAATTGGAAAGAAAATATTTTGCAGGCAGCTCAGTGCCTCCATCCTCCCACCATGCCGGCCCTCGGGTGCCTGCCACAGCAGGTCTCTCCCCACGCCCGCCACCCCCCCCCCCCCCCCCCCCCCTGCTAGTCTGGCTCACTTTCCATGTATAAATGGCCCCAGGACCCAGAATCCTGCTCTGCTGGAGGTCCACCCTCATCAGAAAACCCAGGCTATGCACGTCACATGCAGAATTCTACCTTTAAGATTTAAAGTCCTGAACTATTTCTTCCTCTGGATTGTCATTGGTTCTAAAACTTTCATTAACTATAACAACATTTGGTTAATTTCTCCTTTCATATTCTTCCCTTTTTCTCCTGAAGGCTAATGCTGGCTTCCCATGGTGGTGTATCTCTGCCTCGCCCCCGCAACCATTCTTCTTGCATGAGACTTGCCTGGGTGTCATGGTGGGCGTTGCAGCCAATTATCATTCTGCCTTTATCTGGCACTAAAAGTCAATGAGTTTTCCAACAGTAATTGCTCTTTAGTGATGAGTGGGAACCCTGGTTTAATTTTCCTGCTCTTTCCCCCTCCCTACCCCCAGTACAGGTGTGTTGAGGCCCATTGTAAGCCTCTACCACTCTCCTGGCTGATCATAGACCAGGCACCTGAAATTTTCTTCCTCAGTTCCACACTTTACCAACTGAGCCACTGAGAGCCTTTTTTCTTTGTATTTTTAATATTTGTGCCTGCTTTTAAATCAGAAATGCTGACCATGTCATTGGGAGACCTGCGAGAGGAGCTACTGAACCTGATGGTGTGAGGGAGCTGAATTAATACCTGTAGTGATATGGTAACCTGACCACTGTCGAGCTCTGATTCTTCCAAGCCAGTTCCCACATGATGCCATCAGCATTTAATTGAAATATTTTTTTTGAAGATTCACAGAATTACCGTTGACACATCTGAGACCCTTCTAACAGGTGTGCTGAGGCACTGCACCTGTGGTAATATCTGTCCTGCTCCCAAACATGCATATTTGTGAAAATTCCAAACGAGCTGAAGCCTTGCCAGCTTCTCCCAGCCCCACTATTGCCATTTTTGCTTTTTTGCACAAAGTCAGATTGTAGTTTTGTTTTCCCAGACAACACTGAAGACGCCATTGCCTAGTCGGCCCATTGCTCCAGCTCCATCATCTGGCCTGGGACACTTGACTGTTCCTCCTAAGGTTTCAGGACATGTAACTGTTAGTATGGACCCCGGCGTACCACAGGCCTCTGCAATCCCCGTGGCTACAATCAGCGGGCAGCAGGTAAGAGCACGAATCTCCCAGTTGTTCCATCCCCCAAATGCCAATTCACAGGTACGCCCAAGCACTCCCTAAACAGGAACAAACCATTCCATCCAGCGATTGTGATTTCAGTTACTGTATCTTGATTCTGGATGATCTCCTCCTTCCCAGGGACATCCCAACATCCCTCACCTGATGGGCACCAACGTGCAAATGTCAATCATCCGAAATACTGTTCCAGCTTCACTTCACATTGGACCGTCCACAGCGCAGACACAGATGTTCTCATCCCATGTGCCTAGAGGTAATGCAGTACATCTGGACTGTGTGTTTGTGTGTGTGTGTGTGTTCAAATAAGGGTGATGGATTGTTACAGTTAACATTGTAGGTTTCTTTTTGTTCTGTTAAATATCCTTAACAAAAGGTGAACTGTTGCATTGTCCAACGTACAACCTACGGATAGGGTTTTCTGATGGTGTACCGCAATGATTAATGCACAATTCCCCTTTTTCCCCTTTGCTGTTTTTTTTGGGTTGTGGACATTTTTATAAATTGTATGCATGTGGTAACTTCACTTGTATCATATCTTTCCACAAACCAATAAAACTGAGAGCCCAACTAGCTCGTCCTGCTTTTAGGTCCACACGTAGAACCTGTACTTGACAGATTGCTGGAATAGCCACTATCAGTTCTGTAAAGCTAATTGAAGGATAATCATACTCGTCAGCTTGACTGTCCTTGGTAGCACTGCCCCCAGGGTCTGGAGGCAGTGGATTGAAGCCCCACTTCACACTGGTACCCAGCTAATTTGGAAAGAAAATATAGATGGACAGTAAAGATCCCACTGCATTATTCAAAGAGAAGAGATATCTCCTGGTGCCCTGATCCACCTGCATCCCTCAACCAACACATTACAGATTAGCTTGCCATTCATTTAGTCTGTTTGTGTGACTCTTTTGTGTGAAAATAACTCTCTGCAGTCAATGCACTTCAAAGAATTCATTGCAGGTGAGGCACTTTTCGATGCTTCTGAGAGACTGATGAGGTGCAACTTTTTGAAATGAAATGATATCTTCCATAGGTGCAGCAGTAGCAGCAGCAATATCAAGTTCCAAAGTAACTACAGTCCTGCGTCCTGCTCCAGCACCGTTGCCAACAGCAGGGAATCCTCAGACTGCTGTGCACCTACCTATACAGGTAACCGCTTAACTCTTAAATAATGAGCCCCTGTTGTACCAAAACTTTTATTGTGATGGAGCTGCAGTGATATTGTGAGCTGGCAGAGTGAGTCTCCTCTTCCAGTTAAACTTTTAAAGACATGGTCTCTTCCTGTGGCTGTCTACCATACACCAGTTTCATAGTCAAGAATATCTTTTTCCACCTTATGTTGAAATGCCCACCTCATCACATCCATTGCTGCAACCCTTATCCACACCTTCATCAGCTCGAGGGTAGCTTGCTGTAGTGCCCTCCTTACTGGCTTCATTGGCTTCCCCAACTCACCCCCCCTCCCCCCAAACTCACTCTTGCCAAGAAAAAATCCGTCCATTGTCTTGCTCCACCTTATCTCTTCACTCCTTTCCCACCTGTAGGTTCCAGTTTCCAACCTGCCTGACGTACCAATCCACCAACCTCTCCTGAGACGACTTTTCGCCCTGGGTTGGATGTCTTGCTGGAGCCCTCATTAGGGTGTATTTGACAGCAGGGGGAGCAGTGAATACGTCTGCTGCCTGGATGTATTGTGTAGATTGGACAGCAGCTCATCGCCTGAGTGGCTCCTGTCTCTCAAACTGAAGGAAGACTTGTGTACAATAGAGTTATGATCTGGAATGCACTGCCTGAAAGGGCGATGGAAGCCGATTCAGTAGTAACTTTCAAAAGAGAATTGGATATATACTTGAAAAGGAAAGCGTTGCTGAGCTATGGGGAGAGAGCAGGGGAGTGGGACTAATTGGATAGCTCTTTCAAAGAGCTGGCACAGACACGATGGGCCAAACTGCCTCCTTTTGTTCTGTAGTATTTTATGAATAGTTGACCCCCACCTTATGACAAGCTTGTACAGTTTGAGATGTTTAAATGTGTTAAGATTGAATCTTGCTCTTTGTTTGGCAGTCTCGTCCTCCTTCGACCACTTCTACAGCAATCCCTCCAGCAGTGGTAGCACCGGTGTCTGCAACACGAGCCCAGTCTCCTGTCATTACAACAGCAGCAGCTCATGGGACAGATGTAGCACACAGGTAATTAAAAAAAAAAAATCCAAGAAGGGATTTCTTGCATAACAGCTCTGCTAGTGGCACTTCTTGAGCGTCTGGGTACTAGTTACTGATGCTGTATGTATTTAAATACTTGCATGGCGAAGTTTCCTTAATGTGAAGAAAGAACTTTGGTTTATCTAGTGCCTTTTACGTCTTCAGGGTGTCTTAGTTATTCATGTGAGAAGACGCACAACACCAGGTTATAGTCCAACAGCTTTATTTGAAATCACAAGCTTTCGGAGCGCTGCTCCTTCGTCAGGTGAAGTCAACTTCACCTGACGAAGGAGCAGCGCTCCGAAAGCTTGTGATTTCAAATAA
The DNA here is from genome assembly GCA_030390025.1 of Squalus acanthias. NCBI lineage: Eukaryota > Metazoa > Chordata > Chondrichthyes > Squaliformes > Squalidae > Squalus > Squalus acanthias. Next base: position 79,668,360 of record CM059429.1, on the reverse strand, counting down.
AGCTGTTGGACTATAATCTGGTGTTGTGCGACTTCTCACATTTGTCCACCCCAGTCCAACACCGGCATCTCCACATCTTAGTTATTCATGGCCAATTAATTGCCTTTGTACTGTGCAGTAATTGGTGTGTTACAGTGATTATATTGGAATGCTGTATTTCAGTTTGCTTGAAATGCCATATCTTGCTTCCAGAAGACTGTGACTGTTGACACTGGAGTCTGTCCAAAGTTTTGACAGCCCCACAAGAGAAATGAGTCTGGGAACACTGATAGGGTTCTCGGACTCATTCCTTCTCTGGCTGCGGTAACTTGATTAGTGTTGTCATGCACAGCTCTGCTAAGTTTTTGGAAACTGCCGATGTGACCTGTAACCAGTTCTGTATTTATAATGCTGAATATTGTAATGAGATTCTGAAGAATGTACGGTATCTGTTAGAATAAAGCCCCAAATTGTAGCATTCTTTATGGATTTGGTGCAGCAGTGTTCTTGCAGTCCTTCAAGGGTTGTAGAAATGTACAACCCTCTCCTGCCTTCAGTGATTCTGACTGGGTAGATGTGGAGACATAGACTACAGCCATCTTGATCTGAGAATCTAACTGCCACACTGATACCAGGCATGTATAATTGGGCACTGAATTTAATATATCATACCAGACAGGTAACTTTTACTGCAGTACTTGGTCACTGTGCAAAACAAAATTACAGTTATATAAACCTTTGGCTAGAACTCATTTAGAGTACTGCGTTCAGTTCTGAGCACCGCACCTCAGGAAAGATGTATTGACCTTGAAGTGGGTGCAGCACAGATTCACCAGAATGATACCAGGGCTAAAAGGGTTAGATTTATGAGGACAGGTTGCTAGACTAGGGTTGTATTCCCTTGAATATAGGAGATTAAGGGATGATCTAATTGAGGTGTTTAAAATGATTAAAGGATTTTTAGGGTAGATAGAGAGAAACTATTTCCTCTGGTGGGGGGAGTCCAGAACAAGGGGGGAATAACCTTAAAATTAGAGCTAGGCTGTTCAGGAGTGATGTCAGGAATCACGTCTTCACACAAAGGGTAGTGGAAATCTGGAACTCACTCCCCTAAAAAGCTTTTGAGGCTGGGGGGTCAATTGAAAATGTCAAAACTGAGATTGATCAATTTTTGTAAGGCGACAGTATTAAGGGTTACAGAACCAATGCAGGTAAATGGAGGTAAGATACAGATCAGCCATGATCTAATTGAATGGTTGAACAGGCTTGAGGGGCTGAATGGCCTCCTCCTGTTCCTATGTTCCAAACATCATTATCTGTCAGTAAATATTCAGAATCTGTGCAGAATGTTGTGCATGGTATTCTCTTGACTGATTTGCCATTTTCCTCCCTCCCATCCCTTGTAGTAGACCAGCACTGACCATCCAACCTCACCCATCCGCTGCTACAATTAGCATCCAGCGCTCTCAGCAGCCCAGGGATACAACCGCTCGAATCACATTACCTTCCCACCCCGCGGTGGCCGCCCAGAAACCACAGCTCCACCCCATAACACAGGTAAAGAGTTCCACCTCCTTCCCCTCAATATGGGTTTGTTGCATAAGGAGCTACCAGGGATAGCAACATTCCTGCGCACAATCCCCCCCCCACCCCACTTTGAAACTCTTCCACTTCGATCCAAGTCTTCCAGCAATGGAATGGTTCTGTAACATGTGAAATGACTACTTTACAGTCAGTCCTTGTGTAATTTAACCAGAAGTCTGAAGGTCAGCTGACTTTGATGTCTTATCCTTGACCGGTTTGGTCACTTAAATAACTTTAAACTATTTTGAGACTACTACAGTATAAATATTTTACATTTGGTTCAGAAACTGAAGACCTTGGCATTAAGGCATAGAGACATGAGAGCCATCTGCATTTAGTTTGGAGTAGACGTCTAATTCAGTGTGAATAAACTCCTGTGCTGCATTTTTGTTACACACCACTTTCTTGAAGCAATTCTCCAATGCTTTGCCAAATGGAAGAATTTGCAGGGCTATGCCGAAAGAGCAAGGAGTGGGAGTAATTGGATAGATCTTTCAAGGAGCCGGCACAGGCACGATGGGCCAAATGACCACCTTCTGCGCTGTATGAATCTATGAATGCTGGCTGGAGCTCTCACACGTATAGGAGCTTCCCTGTGCTTATTTGTAGGACAGTTTCTGCAGCACTGCAGTCATTTTTAACTCCTTATTTATGACTCTTAAGCTAGAATTGAATGGTATGGAAGGTTTATACAGATCAGCGATCCTGCAAAATAATTTTGCTGTTCAGAGCAGATGTGCTTCAGCCACACCTGTCTGGCAGTGACCAATAAATAATGCCACCACGTCTGCACTTCCTTGTTGCCACTACTGGCAGAGCTGCAGCTGTTGGCAAGCTGGCAACTGTCAGGTGATCACATACCTGTATCCTTGCAAATGCAAGATCTGGATGAACTGGCGTGGCATCTTTGTTTTTTAGCTTGTTATATTTCGTATTTATCTCAAGATGCTCCCTTCCTGTTGGCAGTCAGCCCGTGGAAATATAGCAGTTGAAACCAGAGCTGTAACATTGTCAGACTCCGATACCAACAAGTGAGTTATCTTTCAACAGAAAGCAATGTTCAGTACCGGGACGCCAGTTGCTGCTGCTACTGTGGCACCCATACTCGCCACAAATTCAATCCCCTCTACCACGGGTCAGGGTGAGTACCTGGTTTCTGAAAAATGCTGATACTGTACATGTGTGCTCTTGAGATTTCATTTTAGACTGAGCCAGATAGCAGTTGACCGCTCTTCAAATGAAGGTATCCTAGATAAGATGTGAAGCAGGAGTGTTACGTACTCACCCTTAATGACAGTCATGTCTTGTGGCTTTGTGTGTCTTTAAAAAATCATGTACTGAGACATTTAATATAGTTGCTTCCTTTCAAATCAAATCCAGGATCCAAAATTTCTGATCTTTACAGGCCCAAAAACAAAGCACACTTTAAAAAGTAGCCGCCTTGGGGTGAGTTGAGTGTGAGCTAAAGGTACAGCTACCTGCTAATACCTTCATCAATAGTTCTTTGTGGGAATTTTTTAGGATAGCGTTTCCTCGGCCTCAATTCTACTGAAGTCCTCGTTTGAACTGAAGGTGGTAGATACTTTCTAACACTGCTTCATGACAACTGTTTGTAAAAATAACTTCTGTGACCCACAGGAAAAGAATTCCACATATCAGTTAATGTTGCCCACCCCATCTCGGTTAATGGTGCCCACCCCCCTTTAGAACTTTCTAATTAACTTGTTTTCTTCTGAAGTCACTAAGTGGCAAGGAAGTGCTGACTAAAACATTGTTTGGAAGAGTAGACATGTAACTTCATCATTGGACAAATTGACTGGCGTCTGGAACATGACTGGGGAGGATTAGAGCCTGGCTAGTGAGGATGTAGGTTGGTTGATGGGGTTTCAAAATGTATGTCTGGTTCCAGTGTAATGGTCAGTACTTCAAGGCTTTATAGATTGCTGACAATGGTATGAGTGTTACGCCAAGGATTTGCAGCTGATCAGTTTCTGATCTCAGCCAGTTCATTTTGGTTAAAGGAGGAAATTGAGGTCAATGTGGCTAGTTGCCAGTGATGAGATTCGGATGCAGCCTTGTAAGGGCTGAACCTTTAACCTTCTGAAGCTGAATATTAAACTGTTGTATAAGTCCTGGTGGCTGAGGTTCTTGCCTGCACTCCTTGTGTATATGAAACCACTTGATGGAATATAGAGCAGTTTCATAATTATGGGTGATAACATAAGAAATAGGAGCAGGAGTAGGCCATTCGGCCCTTCGAGCCTGCTCCGCCATTCAATGAAATCATGGCTGATCTTCTGCCTCAGTTCCATTCACCGGCCTTATCGCCATATCCCTTGATGCCCTTACTCGTCAGAAATCTATCGACTTCTGTTTTGAATATACCCAATGACTGAGCCTCCACAGCTCTCTGGGGCATAGAATTCCAAAGATTCACCACCCTCTGTGTGAAGAAATTTCTTCTCATCTCAGTCCTGAATGGCCCACCCGTTATCCTGAGGCTGTGGCCCCTGGTTCTAGACTCCCCAGCCAAGGGAAACATTCTCCCAGCATCCATCCTATCGAGCCCTGTAATAATTTTGTATGCTTCAATGAGATCCCCTCTCATTCTTCTGAATTCAAGAGAATACAGGCCTAGTTTACTCAATTTCTTCTCATACGACAGTCCCGCCATCCCAGGAATCAATATCGTGAACCTTCGTTGCACTTCCTCTATGGCAAGTATATCCTTCCTTAGGTAAGGAGACCAAAATTGTACACAGTACTCCAGGTGTGGTCTCACCAAGGCCCTATATAATTGGAGTAAGACTTCTTTACTCCTGTACTCTCATCCTCTTGTAATGAAGGCCAGCATACCATTTGCCTTCCTAATGGCTTGCTGCACCTGCACATTCACTTTCAGTGACTCATGTACAAGGACACCCAGGTCCCTTTGAGCATCTGCATTTCCCAATCTTTCACCATTTAGGAAATACTCTGCCTTTCTGTTTTTTCTACCAAAGTGGATAACTTCACATTTATCCACATTATATTCCATCTGCCATGTTCTCGCCCACTCACTGAGCCTGTCTAGATCCCCTTGAAACCTCTTCACATCCTCTTCGCAACTGACACTGCCACCTAGCTTTGTGTCATCAGCAAATTTGGAAATGTTACATTTAGTCCCCTCATCCAAATCATTGATATAGATTGCGAATAGCTGGGGCCCAAGCACTGATCCTTGCAGTACCCCACTAGTCACAGCCTGCCATCCTGAAAAAGACCTGTGATGGATGAGGCTGCTGTTTTAATTTGTGGGTCAGAGATGATACATCTTCCTGCCCTTGTGACACAAGGCAGGAAGCACGAGCAGAACACCAGTAAGCCTCAAGCAAGAGAGTAAATAGCCAAGACTAGAATTCCAGTGAAGGATCCTACCCAAAATGTTAACCTTTTTAAAAATTTTACGTGGCGACTGACCTATTCATATCAAGCATTGTCTATTTAAATTTGATTTCCAGCACTTGCATTCTTTTTATCTATACTTTTGCTGCAGGTCTATTCTGTACAATTTATTAACTCCTTTTTAAAAAGTAGCTGGATACGGTTGTGAAAGGGGAAAGGAGTGCACTAGCACTGGTCCTTTGCTAATCCTAGGACTGTTTGTGAAACGCAGTTAATTGGCTTGAATAATGCTTGGCTGATATTCTGCAATGTCTTTTGCTTAAATTACCTTTGCAATGAGGAAAGTATTTGCGTTTTCCTGTGTTGCAACAGAATCAGCAAAGTAGGTAAAACGTTGCAAGAAGGAAACAATGAATGCAAGGAAATCAAAATGCTATCCATTAGTATTTTTTTAAACTGGCCTTTATAATAGATATTTTTCTGTTAAAATAAGAAGGCTGGAAAGTTGGCAAAAGCTCAGTTCTTTTCTCATTTGATGCTACGTTTCTGCCTCTCGAACTGAATCTGGTTTCTATTCTCACCCGAGAGTTAGTCTTATTTGGGGATAGATGTGATTGGTTATCGGCTGGCTTTTCTGATATTTCCTCTATTCACAATCCCTTTTTTCCTTTACAGGTGCTGTTTCCCATGCTCAAGCGACGAGCAGTACAATTGTTAACATGACAATGGCCTCTCACACACCGCATGCTCCTGTAGTCACCACTTCTACTATTCCTGTCGGTGAGTGAAAGCAAACGCCACGACTCCCAAATTAAAATGGAAGGGGATATGGGTTCATATTCAAGCCTGGATTTGCATTCAGACATGGCAACCGTTCACATGCGAACTTCGGGTTCCCGTCCGGGCTGCTGAGTGCCTTGTGGCAGAGCTCTATCTCCAGGGAGAGGTGTAGTAATGTTGTGAAGGAGACTCTCAAAATCCTTCTTAGCGTTCAGTGGAAATTGTATTAATGGCTTCCCTAGAATGATCTTGCTGTATAGGCGGGTTTGTGAGCCTACAAGGGGTCAAAGTACAATTGCGTGGAAAAATTAACTGCTTCAGCTACCAATATGAAGGGATGTTGCACTGAAAATCAGAGGGATCCCTTTAAGATACTTTGAGCAGGAATCCGTTGCTATTTTTTGCTCTGGACCAAGGGTTGGTTTTATAGGCACCTTGGGGTGAACTTCTGCAGAAGTTCTCTTGTTCATCTGGTGTAACTTTGGTGGAAGAGCCGCGGAAACCCTGCAAAAACGGCGCAAGCGGAAGAGAATGCAATCTCCACTAATGCACGCTATTTTGTATTGTTACAGCAAAAGTTGTTCCTCAACCAATAACCCACACTTCCCCACGGATCCAGCCTGACTATACAACAGAAAGGGGGAACCTGATCTCTATACCCGGTCATAGGGCGTCACCTAACCCTGTTACTATGGAAACACGAACTGAGAACAGGTAAGTTGCCAGACGGAATGATGGCCTCCAGTGTTTGAGTGGCTAGGTTAGAAGCACTAATGAAGATTTAGTGGATAAATGTCCAGCCTTCTCATTGCATTTGACTATCAATTTTTTTCCTCTTTCCTTCTCTCCTCGCTCCCATGCCTCCGTGGGTGCTAACTTGTTCTAGTGCACAGCTGCACACAAGAGATTGAGTAGATTGGGCCTATACTCTCTGCAGTTTAGAAGAATGAGAGGTGATCTCGTTGAACCATATAAGATTTTGAGGGGGATTGACAGGGTAGCTGCTGAGAGGTTGTTTCCCCTGGCTAGAGAGACTCGAACTAGGGAGCATAGTCTCAGGATAAGGGGTTGGCCATTTAAGACTGAAATGAGGAGGAATTTCTTCACTCAGTGGGTTGTGAATCTTTGGAATTCTCTACCCCAAAGGCTTGTGGATGCTGAGTCTTTGAGTATATTCAAGGCTGAGATAGATAGACTTTTGGACTCATGGGGAATCAAGGGATATGGGGATCGGTCAGGAAAGTGGAGTTGAGGTCGAAGATCAGCCATGATCTTATTGAATGGCGGAGCGGGCTCGAGGGGCCATGTGGCCTACCCCTGCTCCTAATTCTTATGTTATGTTCTTACCTGAGTGGCCCTTCTTTGTAGTACAAAGGGGGAAAATCCACCATGGTTTCCACCCCTGGTGACAATCCAGTGACCCTGCTAGAAAATGTGTTCGTGTGGATATGAGGATAGGATTGACCTAGGCTGTGATACACCTACCCCCTTGACCAAATAACACGACAACACCATTGTCTCGGCTTCCACATTAAATTGGCCACTTGAAGCAGGTGAGGTACTGAAATATACATGTAGAAGTTCATTCAAAAGTTCAAAGGTGTAGGCACAGTTTGAGTCGTGCAATCTGTGTGGTGTTGCTATTTATTGAGATTAATTCAATGTTTTAATTCCTTTTCCTCTCCATTCAGACAAGTACCTGTGCAGTTCCAGTATTACCTGCCAGCTTACCCACCGTCAGCTGCCATCCCTGGCTACCCAACACTGGCGCACACCTTTACCCCAATAACCAGCACAGTGTCCACTATACGGCAATACCCAGGTATGGATATACTGAATTAATTCATTTGTTGTTTTTACAGCAGCAGCTCGGATAAGAATACGTGCAGAATAAAGAGCTGTCAGGAGTTGAGTAAGGGGATGTTGAGAGTTGAATGGCTTGGCTATTGACTGGATAAACTCTGAGAAATTGGGAGGGCCTGCCATCAGATTTTAACTCTATTTTGTAAGCAGCTTCCTCAGAGATGTGGGTTCCCCATATAAATGAACATGCTGGGAGCTGTACTGTATTGAGCTCATGAAGACAAACATATACACTTAAAAACATGGCAACGGTTTACCAGATTTTAAACTTTACAATGTCTTTCAATTGAGAAGCAGGCTTCTTTTTGAAAGTCTGCATGATAACTGATCATCTGGTCTGGTTTTCAGCACGAATATATCACCGTGGAGAGGTGTTTTATAATTATACAATAATTAGTGTTCATGTGTGATCATAATTGCACAATAATTAGGTTGTACATCTGACACGAACTGTTATAAGGGTCGTGTCTGTGGTACTAGCATAATTCCCATGAAGTGAATAAAACCTTCCAACTCTCTCCAATGTAATGAAACAATCTTGTAATTTTGTTTTTTCATAATTGCATTGGAAAATTGCTTGACATCTTTCATGGTTTTGTAGAAAAGTGCAACTGTGATTCAGCATGGATATTGAGAGTTGCAGCCGAGTTAAGACTGCTGCTACATATGACATTTGAGATTCCAGTTGATGACAAGATGTACTCTCCTTCGTGGACAATGTTGAGCCCTCATTGTTAATGGAAGTTCTGTTACCTAAGTTCAGTATATATTGTAAAGGTGTTTTTCAGTGTGGGCTGGACCACTCATGTATTTTGTTGCATCTCCAGTAAATCCTGTGAAACAACTTAAAACTTAATAAATTGTACAGTGCCAAAATATATTGTGTATATTTAAATCAACATATATATATATCTATCCATTACAAAAGTGCCACCGTTAAACCTGATCATTTTTTGTTCATCAATGATATTTATGCACTGTGCTATCTGTTGCATCAGGTTTAAAATGCTTACCCTACCTCCTAATTTTCTTCTGAATCCCCAAAGTGCTGACTGCTCTGGGAGGATAGCTCCACAGGTGCTGGCAATTCTCCAGTACCTTGTGCAAGTGGCTGTTCATCTTGTCAGGCTGGTCATGCCTGGCTCTTGTTCTCACTTGACAGCCAAAATTGCCTGTGACCCAGCTGTGGTCACTGGGTAGTGATCAGGAGAGGGTACTTTGGCTGTTTTATTTACTATCTCTTTCTCACCCCCCCCCCCCCCCCACACACATTCTGCCCTGCAATCCTTCCCTCCTCCCAGAGCTCTGAGGGCAATTGCAGAGCACTGACTGCTCCCCTGATTTACCAGTTAATCTACTACAGAGTGAAGTGATATTAAAATGGAGTCTTCCTGGTTTCTATGCCATAATGTTACACTAGGCTGTGCTGTTACTTAAAGACATCAGAATGCTTTCGATTAAGTCAATTTTATGTGGGTTTTGCATATTTTTAAAATACCTGTTTTAGATTGTCAGACTGAAAATTTTAGGTGTAAACTATGTTTAATTGGCATACATTGAGTATATTCAAGACAGAGATACTAAGGGAATCAAGGGATGTGGGGATAGGGCGGGAAAGTGGAGTTGAGATAGAAGATCAGCCATGATCATATTGCATGGCAGAGCAGGCTCGAGGGGCCGAATCACCTACTCCTGCTCCTATTTCTTATGTTCCTGTACGCTAAATTTTATCTGAACACATTGTAAATCTATTAACGTCATGAAAATAACTATTTGAACCATTGTTTAAAATCAGTCTACACACAGTATAGAAGGAAACCTTGGAAAGATGTGGCAGTTAGCCCTAAATACAGTTAGCCCTGTATTTACCCAGGCAAGTAATGTGTCCTTGGATATTTAAAAGTTTTTGAAAACAGGCCAAAACACTTTCTATAAGGAGTGGCAGCTGTTAATTCTCATTTCTTTTGCCTTTCTGTAAATGTGAACTTGCTGAACCTGAATTAATACAGCAACGCTCTCTTTTAATCAAACCATTGGATCTCAAAGCACCAAATTCTTTCATGTGTTAAGACTCTATCTGCGAAGGATTGCTTGCGGGATCCAGTGTGCAACTTTTTCCTATTGAGCTTAGCAATAAGTGATCGAAATAATTGTGGATTTTGAGTTGAAACTCTGGGATCCCAGAATTAGTTTTAAATTGCAATCCAACCCTCATCCCATATTTTCTTGGGCACAATGACAAAAAATGTGTTTTTGTTCACTTTTTTTAAGCGCCATCAGTAACCACCTAGACTTGATTGGTACCGTTAGCCCCGGTACCAATCACGGTCAATACAGCTGACTGCTCCTAAAGATAAATATAGCAGAGAAGCAGATACAACGCCAAACTAGTTGATGATTTTAAAATAGCATTCTCCCACAACCCCTCTAGCTGCCATTTCCTTTCTTACTTTAGTGCGTTTTGTGCACTCTCCCTCTCCCAGCTTCTGACTACTTTCCTGCTTTAATTGTGTTTATTCCCTTCATTTAGTTTTACAAATCCCGCTCGATGTTTGGCAAGTGAGATGGACATAAAAGGAGGGCTCCGTTGTGCTAAGTGCTTATGAACCCAGTGTTGAGTCTTTGGTTGCCTGTAATTGACAGGATGTGGGTAGGGGGTGGTGGCAGCAAGATTTTGTCTGCGTGTCATGTGTAATAAAATCATAACTTATTAAGAAAGCATCTTATGATTTTGCTGCTTATGCGCACAGAGGAAATCTTTGTCTGATGTATCCATGTTAGCAGCAAATGACAAGGACTGGGCTACTTTAAAAAAAATTTTTTTACATAACTAATCGATACTTGAGGGCTAATTTGCAAGATTATGGGGAAAAAGCTTGGGTGTGGAACTAAATTCGATAGGTCTTTCAAAGAGCCAGCACAGGTACAACTGGCTGAATGGCCTCCTTCTGTGCTGTAGGATTCTATGATTATATAACTACCCTTTTTAAAAACATCAATCTCTGAATAGGAAATAAGTTGTTAATTTTAAAATTAATGTCCAGTCTCCGTCTCAGTTTCAGCACAAGCACCGAGCTCTGTGTCTGCAGCAGCGATCGCGGCTCAGGCGGGTGTGGGCGTGGCCTCCACTGTCCATCTGAACCCCATGCAGCTGATGACTGTGGACACCACACACGCACGTCACATTCAGGGGCTCCAGCCGGCGTCGATCGGTGCCCAGGGGCTCCAGCCTACTTCAATTGGCCCCCAAGGAATTCAGCCGGCTTCACTTGGGGCACAGGGGATTCAGTCAACATCTATTGGCACCCAGGCTCTGCAGCCTGCATCACTCGGCCCTCAACAGACCGCAGAGAACAAACCACCAGGTAAAGGGGAAGCTGCATTTTGAAACCTGGAGGGGGGAGTAATTAATGGGTATGGCCACATCACCTGGTAGCCCTGCACAGAGCAGGGAAATGATTAGTATCAAGCAGACATCCTGAATGTCTGAAAAGGTGAAGAAATTGTGGCTGAAATCTTGACAGTTTAATTCATCATATTTTGCTCTGTTTTATATTTTAATGGGATTGCAGGGACTTGGGGTTCACATACACAAATCGTCGAAGGTGGCAGGACAAGTTGAGAAGGCTGTTAAAAAGCATATGGCATCCTTGGCTTTATAAATAGAGGCATAGAGTACAAAAGCAGGGAAGTTATTGTAAACCTTCATGAATCTCTGGTTAGGCCTCAGCTAGAGTATTGTGTCCAATTCTGGGCACCACACTTAAGGAAGGTTAAGGGGAGATTTAATTAGAGGTGTTCAAAATCATGAAGGTTTTTGATAGAGTAAATAGGAGAAACCGTTTCCACTGGCAGGAGGGTCAGTAACCAGAGGGGATAGATTTAAGATAATTGGTAACAGAACCAGGGGCGAAATAAGAATATTTTTTTACGCAGCAAATTATGATCTGGAATGCACTGCCTGAAAGGGTGGTGGAAGCAGATTCAATAGTTACTTTCAAAAGGGAATTGGATATATACTTGAAAAGGAAAATTTTCAGGGCTATGGGGAAAGAGTAGGGGAGTCTGATTAATTGCTTCTTAAAACCTACCTCTTTGACCAAGCTTTAGGTCATCTGTCCTAATATCTCTTTATATGGCTCGGTGTCAATTTTGTTTGATAGCGCTCCTGTGAAGTGCATTGGGATGCTATAATACATTAAAGGCGCTATGTAAATATAGGGTATGGTAGCATAGTGGTTATTTTACTGGGCTAGTAATCCAGAGGCCTGGACTAATGACCCAGAGACATGAGTTCAAATCCCACCATGGCAGCTGGGGAATTTAAATTCAGTTAATTAATAAATCTGGAATAAAAAGTTAGCATCAGTAATGGTGACCATGAAACGACCAGATTGTTGTAAAAAAACCATCTAGTCTAATGCCCTTAGAGAAATAAATCTGCAGTCCTTACCTGGTCTGGCCTATATGTGGCTCCAGACCCACAGCAATGTGCTTGACTCTTAACTACCCTCTGAAATGGCCTAGCAAGCCACTCCGTTGTACCAAACTGCTACAAAGAAGTATACACACTGCCTGCAGCGGTTCAAGAAAGCGGCTCACCACCACCTTCTCAAGGGTAATTAGGGATGGGCAATAAATGCTGACCTTGCCAGCGACACCCACATCCCATGCATGAATAAATAAAAATACGAGTTTTTTTTGTTGTTGTTAGCCCTTTCAAAGAGCAGGCCTCCTTCTGTGCTGTATGATTCTGATTCTTGTAATTTATATATTGGTTCATGTAATTTATTCAGCCTGGGTATTTGAGCTTAGCCTGGAGGCATATTGTAGCTGAATTGTGCGATCCTAATGTGGTAATCGTACTGAAGGATTAATAACCTTATTGGATATGATCGGGTAATAGTTATGTTACTGGATTAATAATCCAGAGAACAACTTACATTTATATAGTGTCTTTAATATAGTAAAATGTCCCAAGGCGCGTCACAGGAGAGTAATTGGACAATATCTGACCCCGAGCCACATGAGATATGAGGACAGGTGACCAATTGCTTGGTCAAAAAGTTATGTTTTAAGGAGGGTCTTGAAGGAGGAGAGAGGGACGGAGAGGTTTAGGGAAGAAATTCCAGAGCTTAGGGCCTCGGCAGCTGAAGGCACGGCTGCCAATGATGGGATGAAGGAAATCGGGGATGTGCAAGAGGCCAGAGTTGGAGGAAGACCGAGTTGGAGGAGGGTTGTGGGGCTGGAGGAGGTTAGAGAGATAGGACGGGGCGATACCATGGAGGGATTTGAGAAGGATGAGAATTTTAAAATAGATAAGTTGGTGGACTGGGAGGCACTGTAAGTCAGTGAGCACAGGGGTGATGAGCAATGTTCCCGTTAATTTTTTTTGGATGCGCGACTCATTCAAAATATTGCGCATGCGAAGTTTTTCCCATTGAAAAGTCGGCTGCGTAGGAGCTCCAGGGAACATTGGTGATGGGTGAACAGGACTTGATGCAACTTGGGATATGGGCAGCAGAGTTTTGGATGAGTACAAATTTACAGAGGCTGAAAGATGGGAGGCTGACCAGGAGAGCTTTGAAATAGTTGAGTCTTGAGGTAACAAAAGCTTGGATGAGGGTATCAACAGCAGATGATCTGAGGCTGTGGCAGAGACGGGTGATGTTACGGAGTCAGAAACCAGCTCCAGGTCAAATAGGACACCGAGGTATCGAACAGTCTTGTTGGGCCTCGGACAATGGCCAGGGATGGAGATGGAATCATTGGTGAGGGAACGGAATTCGTGGCAGGGTCCAAAGACAATGGGGCCTTGGTCTTCCCGATGTTTAATTGGAGGAAATTTTGGCTCATCCAAGACTGGATGTTGGGCAGGCAGTGGAGGAGTTGAGCGGTGGTGCTAAGGTAGAGCTGGGTATAGTCAGCGTACATGTGGAACCTGACATCGTCAGCTGTGGCTAAGTCAGAAGGTTGTGGGTTCAAGTCCCACTCAAGAAACTTGAGCACAAAATGTAGGCTGACACTTCAGTGCAGTAGTAAGGAAGCGCTGCACTGTCTGCGGTGCCGTCTTTCGGATGAGATTTTAAACCGAGGCTCCATCTTGCCTTCTCAGGTGGACGTAAACGATCCCATGACACTATTTTGAAGAAGAGCAAGGGAGTTCTCCCGGGTGTCCTGGCCACTATTTATCTCTCAATCAACATCACTAAAACAGATTATCTGGTCATTATCACATTATGGGATTTCGCTGTGAATATATTGGCTGCCATGTTTCCCACATTACAGCAGTGACTACACTTCAAAAGTACTTCATTGGCTTTAAAGCACTTTGGGACACGTGAAAGGTGGTATAGAAATGCAAGTCTTCTTTGTGTCATCGGGAGATGTTGCTGAGGGGCAGCAGGTAGACGAGTAGAGAACACATCATACACTCCAGAGAGGATGATCTCATTGATCAGTTAGACACTGCACTGGTTCCAAACGCCATGGAGAACATTTAAAAAAAAAAAAGAGACTTTCATTTATACAGCACCTTTCACAACCACCGGTCATCCCAAAGCACTTTACAGCCAATGAAGTACTTTTGAAGTGTAGTCACTGTTGTAATGGTGCTCCAGATCAATTTACAAAACTGGGGGATGGGGAATGGGCCTTTCAATAACACAAACCGCAAACTAGGTAATGGTAGATCTTTAATAATTGCTGGCTGGGACATGGGTGTGAAACAGCTTCAGGGCTCTAATGGTGAGAAACCCTGGGGCTTCGCCCTTGCAGTTTGTCCCCTGGACCACCCCATTGTGTTACATCTTTGGAACTTGCTTGATGCCAGCTGCTCTTTCCCTTTTAGTTGACTTGTCAAATCTACTCTAGCCATATGTGTGCATGCACGTGTGCTGGATGCACAAGTCCATCAGGGACGTCATTTAAATACTTACCTGTGCCTGTTTCTCAGCAGTGGTGCTAACGGATGGAGCCACCATCGTAGCCAATCCCATCAGCACGTTCAGTGCAACGCCTGCTGTCACCACCGTGATCCAGACCCACACTCAGAGCAGCAGTACGACTGCTCCAGCACAGGGATCTTCGCCACGACCCAGCATTCTGCGCAAGAAGCCAGCCTCTGATGGGTAAGAGTGATTAACTGCTGATTGACTGTACCTGGTCAGTTTGACGGGGGCAAAGATAAGGGAGAGGACTTGGGACTTAAATTTAGACTATAGCAAAATTCTTTCAGTTGCTTTGGGAAGTGTAGTGAAACCTGACTAATGGGCATTGAGCAAGATCTTTCTGTAATTGTCAAATCAGTTTTTTGGAAGGGTGGAGGAATGATGTGGAGGAGAAATCAATCTGATAAACCACCCAATCCAAGCATAGAATCATTTGCAGCATTCCAGACAGTATCTTCTGCTCGCTGGTCTTAATATAGCAACTGAACTGACATTCCCAATGCTTTAAATCCTGTTCAGTCTGCAATAATTCCATCCATATGCTTTTTTTTGGTCTTAAAATACTCCTGTTAAAGGCGCGATATAAATACAAGTTGTTAATATATATGGCACCTTATCACATCTTAAACATCTGAAAGCACTTCACGTGCAGTGACTTCTTTAGCCACAACCAATAAATATAAGTTTTTGCTAGCCAAAACAAACTTAACTAAGTGCCATTGCTCGAGTTTTGTGCAGGTTGGTTGATGTAATTGTTTTTAAAAGATTTTTATCTGACTTGTTTGGCAGATCAGTTGTCCTGTAGCAATGCCAATGAATTTTGGTTAAGTGCATGTACACTTGATCTGGGTATGTTGGAGCCAGTAATTTTGTTCAGGTTTTTACACACCTGCTCTGGTTGCTTGGAGCCTGAAGTTCTGCCGAAGACCTCTGACATTCAAAATGTTTGTTCAGCTGAACTTCAGCTAAAATGCCACTAAATTGCAACTGCACTTCTAATCTCTGGGTTATTATCTGGGCCCCTAACATATGTTGTATTGCCTGAAATAAATGAGCTGTGATTTTCTTCACTGACGTATTTTAACTTTATTTTATTATGTTCCTTGTTTGCAGCATGGCTGTCCGGAAAAGCCTCATTCCCCCGCAGCCAACAGAGGCGACAAGCCCGCGGTTAGACGGCACAATGCGGAACGCATTAGGGTCCCCGCGACCAGTTGGGTAAGGGCTGGAATTTTTCATGTGTGCCTTTTTCTCGAGCTCTTGTATCTTCATGCATAATTGACTGTAGACAAGTATGATCTGCTCTGAAGTCTAGATCAATCCTGCTCCATAACAGATCACCTGGTAATACCCTGAGTGCTCAATGGCTGTACCCAGTAAGTAGCTGAGCCCTTCAGACCAAGAAGGTCTCCCGGTTTGATCCCTGCTCTGTCATGTTAGCTGTTGGCAGATAATTTAGAGTTGGTCTCAGCCCCCTGCATGAAGGAAGAAAAATCAACCACAGGATCCCCTTCTGTGTGTGCATGATGATCTACTGAGGGTATGTTCTGACTTGTGATGGTATCATGGTTGAACAGTCCATTGGCATTCCTGGTCAAGACTTGGACAAGTTGGATGAGCCTTCCAAGGGTGACTGTTATCGGTGTTACTGTACTTCAGCCATGGGGTCAATGCTCTCAAGCGATCAGGTTTGAAACTGGTGAAAGGGGGAGGAAACAATAGACACTTGAGTGTAGATTTTCTGCTGGTAGCCAGCCCCCCCCCCCCCTCTGATTTTGAGGAACTATTAAGGTGAAAGCTGGGACTGTGAAGATCACCACCTGGGCATTGTAGGTAAGCAATTGAAGTATTTTAGCACAGTGTGAAAGGCGGTCACTCAAGTGGCAGGCATGCTGCATACAGTGCATTCTGGGAAGATGTAACTGGTTTGTCTTGCTTGCCAGACCCAGTAAGGTCACGAAACATTTGGCTATAATGTGTTGCCATGTATGAGTTGGCAGTACCTGCCCTGGCCACTTCTATCCATTACCCTGCTTTCCTTTGGGCTCTGTGCCACAGATTTTCTGTCCTCTGCCTTACTTCTACAGGTTAGGGCTCTACCATCCCGGAGACCGGCTGCCAGACATTATTTAACTGCACTTCAGGCTGTGCTTCCAGTCTATCATTGTCATTGCCTGCCCCTTTAAGTTGCTGCAGGCCTTTAACCCTGCAGCAACACAATAATGGGCAAGCTCCCAATCATAGGTATTGTTCGCGCCTGGAACTCTCCTCAAATCTTTAAGCTGACTTTGGAAATATACAGCGTGGCAGCCCACTTGGCATCAGGAGGGCATGAATCACGCTCCACTCTACTTCTGGTGAGGATTTTTTCCGGACACACAATCTATGCTATATTCTCTTGTATGGTTTCGCCAGCCTTCCTGACTAATGAAGGTGATGGTGAACCAGAGTATGTTGTAACTGTTTCAGCTCTTCATGCTACATCATGACCAATTATTTTCCATCTCTAAGGAGCAGGAAGCTGCTGGTCCTCATTCATTAATATGACTTACTGGCCTGGGTTTTCCTGTTGGAAGGTAGCAGATTAACCAATGATTGCCCACAATGTCCCTCACAATGGCAAATACTCCTTTTATTTTTAAAATGTTTTATTTCATTTTCTTAGGAATTTGTAGTTTCAAAATAACCTCCCACGGTGAGGTTTCTAATTGCTTGTTTTTTATATGGCTGTGCTCCATATAAATAGATATGAGCACTGTTAAAAGTTTGGGCCTTCTCTCAACATATTTAACCTGTAATTTTGTGGGATAAGGTAACATGGGACTATTAATTCCCCCTTAACTATGGTACACTGCACCAGAAACCACGTGGTATGCCCAGTTCATTCTCCTGTCTCTTTCAAAAGGTGGTTGGCTTTCAATCACAGTTTGGATTGATAATCAAATTGAGCTATCGTCCACTGAGTGAGCCTCACTGGTCCGTGGCTGAACAGAGTACTCTTATCAAGCTGCTCCTCCCAGCCACTGTGGAGGTTAGTGAGAGGTTAATGAATGTGGAGTTGATTTCAACCCAGACAGTTTTGACTGAAGGTGGAGAAGACAGAATACTGTGCGCAGATGTTTATATAATGCGTATAATCGAGTAGAGCATCAAATTCTGATTTTTGAACCTTCCTTAAACGGTGACCTCACACTCCTGATAGATAAAGAAAGAACGAACTTCCATTTATACAGCGCCTTTCACAACCTCAGGACGTCTCAAAGCGCATTACAGCCAATGAAGTACTTTTGACGTGTAGTCACTGTTGAAATGCAGGAAACGTGGCAAGCTCCCACAAACACCAATGTGACAATAACCAGATAATCAGTTTTAGTGATGTTGGTTGAGGGATAAGTATTGGCCAAGACATCGGACCGAACTCCCCTGCTTCTTCAAAATGGTGCCATGGGAGCTTTTACGTCCCCCAAGAGGATGTCATTGGTTTAATGTCTCATCCAAAGGACAGCACCTCCAACAATGCAGCACTCCCCGTACTGCACTGGAGTGTTGGCCTGGATTTATGTGCTCGTCTCTGGAATGGGACTCGAAGCCACAACCTTCTGACTCAGCGCTACCACTGAGCCACGGTTGATCCACTCTTATCCTTTTGGGTGTTCCTTTTTGAGCAGGCTAATGGGATGTTTTGATGTTTTGATTTAATTGTTTCTTACTTTTCAGTGCAAAATCTAAACCAGAGATCCACGTTTCCATGGCCACGCCAGTGGCTGTTGCGATGGAAGCGGTCAGCAGCCAGAACATAGAACAAATGCCCATTCAGGGACAGCCAAATTCCCAGCAGCCTCAACCACCGATCCCAACACTCATTGCAGCAGCAGCTCCCCATCCTCAACCTACTGCCTTGTCGACCGTTGCAGCGGCAGTTTCTGCCACTCCTCCAATTTCAGTCTCCATGGCTACAGTGGTAGCTCCTCCATCGCAGCCAGTCGCCATCTCTGTTCCTGTCTCCATGAGCTCAACATTACCAGAGTCTAAAATCAAACAAGAGAGCGAGTCTGTGGACACACTGCAGCCAGTATCAGGTAGGTGACGTGTATTCCCTTCCTGTGAACAATAGTTCACGTTCTGCCAAGTACTTGTTTTAAAAAAAAATATTGACTTTGGTGCAGTGAATTCTATTTTTGTGTGAGTATTGGGGTACTGATGCTTATATTTCTCTGGAGCATGGGGGAGGGAGGCAAATTAAAGTAAGCGCTGAGGCCTGTATCCTATGGCTGACTTGGAAGCATCCTGGAGTACTGCCATCGTTCAGAGTGTGTCAAGAAAGACTGTATTGTGCGAAAGACTTAAGTTGCCCACACTTGCCATTTATTTATCTTTCATACTTGCAGAAGGACTCTAGAACACACTTACTGATGGAATATTCTGTGTCTGGTGGGGAAGAATTGGTGAACTAGTCGACTAGAATTGTTGAGAAAGGAAATGGTTGGGGAGAAGAGTGCATGGTGGCACAGTTGAGTTCCAACAGTAAACTTCCTGCTGACAGTGCCATTTTGTAAAATTGTTGAGTAAAGGGCAGGTGCGTTCCCACAAGAAGGGACCATCATTGTGCCAGTCCCCCAGACCAAACATTTCATACTGATTTAATTAGCTGAAGTTTAGGGGTAGGAATGGCCAGGATTCTCGGCAATGAGAAGAGGTAAGGTTGGTTGGATCCTACATCTTTGTGTTATTTCTGGAGTGTCGTAAATGTTCTTTTTGAGGATGTTCATTCATTTTCTCTCCCTCTCCCTCTCTGTGTCTCTGTCTTTTTTCTCCCCCCATCCCAGTTGCAGTGTCATCGTCACAGTCCATGTCGGTAACATCACCTGCTCTAACTCCAATGGTGAACAACCTCGGCCTTCCCGGCAACGAGCTGCTGCCTGGTGCGTCCCCCCGGAAAAAACCCCGCAAACAGCAGCACATTATCTCCACAGAAGAGAGTGAAATGATGGAAACAAATAGCACGGATGAGGAAAAGAACAGCAGCAACAAGCCGGTACTCCATAAAGCAGAGAAAAGGAAATCGCCTCCAAAAGAATACATAGGTAAAATGGGTTTGTGCCTGAAAGGGGGACCTGGCTGGACTGGTGTTTGTGCCCCCGAGGCTGGGGGGCGGGGAGCTGGACTGGTGTTTGTGCCCCCGAGGCTGGGGGGCGGGGGGCTGGACTAGTGTTTGTGCCCCCGAGGCTGGGAGGCGGGGGGCTGGGCTGGTGTTTGTGCCCCCGAGGCTGGGGGTGGGGGGCTGGACTGGTGTTTGTGCCCCCGAGGCTGGGGGGCTGGGGTTTGTGCCCCCGAGGCTGGGGGTGGGGGGCTGGACTGGTGTTTGTGCCCCCGAAGCTGGGGGGCTGGACTGGTGTTTGTGCCCCCGGGGGTGGGGAGTGGGGGGCTGGACTGGTGTTTGTGCCCCCGGGGGTGGGGAGTGGGGGGCTGGACTGGTGTTTGTGCCCCCGGGGGTGGGGAGTGGGGGGCTGGACTGGTGTTTGTGCCCCCGGGGGTGGGGGGTGGGGGGCTGGACTGGTGTTTGTGCCCCCGGGGGTGGGGAGTCGGGGGCTGGACTGGTGTTTGTGCCCCCGGGGGTGGGGGGCTGGACTGGTGTTTGTGCCCCCGGGGGTGGGGGGCTGGGCTGGTGTTTGTGCCCCCGAGGGTGGGGGGCTGGACTGGTGTTTGTGCCCCCGAGGGTGGGGGGCTGGACTGGTGTTTGTGCCCCCGAGGGTGGGGGGCTGGACTGGTGTTTGTGCCCCCGAGGGTGGGGGGCTGGACTGGTGTTTGTGCCCCCGAGGGTTGGGGGTGGGGGGGCTGGACTGGTGTTTGTGCCCCCGAGGGTGGGGGGCTGGACTGGTGTTTGTGCCCCCGAGGGTTGGGGGTGGGGGGGCTGGACTGGTGTTTGTGCCCCCGAGGGTGGGGGGCTGGACTGGTGTTTGTGCCCCCGGGGGTGGGGAGTGGGGGGCTGGACTGGTGTTTGTGCCCCCGAGAGTGGGGGGTGGGGGGCTGGGCTGGTGTTTGTGCCCCCGGGGGTGGGGGGCTGGACTGGTGTTTGTGCCCCCGAGGGTGGGGGGTGGGGGGCTGGACTGGTGTTTGTGCCCCCGGGGGTGGGGAGTGGGGGGCTGGACTGGTGTTTGTGCCCCCGAGAGTGGGGGGTGGGGGGCTGGACTGGTGTTTGTGCCCCCGAGGATGGGGAGTGGGGGGCTGGACTGGTGTTTGTGCCCCCGAGGGTGGGGGGTGGGGGGCTGGACTGGTGTTTGTGCCCCCGAGGGTGGGGAGTGGGGGGCTGGACTGGTGTTTGTGCCCCCGGGGTGGGGAGTGAGGGGCTGGACTGGTGTTTGTGCCCCTGGGGGTGGGGAGTGGGGGGCTGGACTGGTGTTTGTGCCCCCGAGGTGCGGTGGCGGGTAGGGGGGGGACTGGACTGGACTGGTGATTAGTGCTAACATCTCGGGTTCGAATCTGACCTCGGGTGACTGTCTGTGTGGAGTTTGCACATTCTCCCCGTGTCTGCGTGGGTTTCCTCCGGGTGCTCCGGTTTCCTCCCACAGTCCAAAAATGTGCGGGTTAGGTTGATTTGGCTATGATAAATTGACCCTTAGTGTTAGGGGGGGATTAAATATGTGGGGTTATGGGGATAGGATGGGATATGTTGGGGGGAATTAAATACGTGGGGTTACGGGGGTAGGGTGGGATATGTGTACAGTGGGGATTAAAGCAGGGACAGGGTACTGGATTTGGATGATCAGCCATGATCGTATTGAATGGTGGAGCAGGCTCGACGGGCCGAATGGCCTACTCCTGCTCCTAGATTCTATGTTTCTATCTCCAAAACACTACACAGGCAAATGGTTTTCTGGAAAGGTTGTTCAAGTAACCCTTTACTTAAAGTTACACATAGCTTTAGAGATGTTCAGTAATGATCTGGAGTGCAAGGTTTGTATGTAGCCTGTGATACCATCGCAGCTGAAATAGAAAATCTACTTCGGCTTTTTTCTAGTTCTTGTGCACTTAAGTACAGTACTGAACTCTGATACAATATTTAAGATGGAAAGTTTCAGGGCCTGATTAACTGCAACCTGAACATTCAATATTTCAGAGATAATTTGACACCATTCATTAGAATTTGATCAGCAATTGAGGCTCTTTGCCAGGAGTAGAAGTTATGCTATAGCTATACAAAACCCTGGTTAGACCACACCTGGAGTACTGTGTACAGTTCTGGGCACCACACCTTAGGAAGGATACATTGGCCTTGGAGGGAGTGTAGCTTAGATTTACCAGAATGATACCTGGACTCCAAGGGTTAAACTATGAGGAGAGATTACACAAACTAGGGTTGTATTCACTAGAATTTAGAAGGTTAAGGGGTGACTTGATTAAAGTTTTCAAGATATTCAAGGGAACTGATAGGGTAGATGGAGAGAAACTATTTCCGCTGGTTGGGGATTCTAGGACTAGGGGACATAGTCTAAAACTTAGAGCCAGACCTTTCAGGGGTGAAGTTAGGAAACAATTCTACACGCGAAGGGTGGTAGAAGTTTGGAACTCTCTTCCGCAAACGGCAATTGATGCTAGATCAATTAATTTTAAATCTGAGATTGATAGATTTTTGTTAACCAAAGGTATTAAGGGATATGGGACAAAGGTGGGTATATGGAGTTAGGTCGCAGATCAGCCACAATCTCATTGAATGGTGGAACAGGCTCGAAGGGCTAAATGGCCTCCTCCTGTTCCTATGTTCCTAGACATGACGAGCTTGTCCCTGTGTGTGAACGGACAGCTCCCACTTTTCAATGTCACTTCAGTCGAAAAATGCAGAGTTCTCTCGAGCGCCTTCAATTCTACTGATGCCACATGTTTCTCTCTCTACACTGGTGTCAGTCTGATTTCACCCTTGTTCACACGACTGTTACTACATTGTCATGTCATGTGTTGTGGAGTATCTATCCACCTGTAGAAATTACCAGCACTGCTTTGGGATGATGCAGGGTTAGGATGGCCTGTATATCAGAAATGCGATTTGTTGTTTTCTGCACCTTTTGAAACCCCTCTGTCTAACTTGATTTTTGTGTTGCAGATGAAGAGGGTGTGAGGTACGTTCCTGTCCGCCCTAGACCCCCAGTCACATTACTCCGACATTACAGGAACCCCTGGAAGGCAGCCTACCATCATTTCCAAAGATACAGCGATGTGAAAGTCAAAGGTCAGTCTTCATTTTCCATCCCTGCTGTGTTTGGGCTGAAGGGGCCATTATGGACAGCGAATGTTTCTAAATCAAATTGTTTTCTGTTTCTAACCAAATGCATCAAGCTTTCAACCCTGTAGTGTTCCATTAACTTACCTTCATAAACATCTTCTATTCAGTATACAACATGGGCACAGCCAAGGTACTCCACATGTTGCCCCATTGTTTGCCCCTTGTTTTATATAGAATCCATATCAAAAAGCAGCGTTCAAATAAAATTCATTGTTAACAATAGAAACTCAATAAGTGGACAGGCTACTGGACCCTACTAAGCATCAGTTAGAAGCGTATTATTCCTCCTATAGTATCCCTCCACCATCTCTAGGTGCAAACCCATTATAAGACTGTTTTTTGTCACTTAACTCTGCAATTGTTTGAATGTAAATATATTGTTAATGTTGTCAGCCCATTATTTAAAGAAATATATTGTCAGTTGACAAATGAGCGACATGGGGTGGTAGAAACAAAAATATAGTGTCTAATCGTGTATCTCTGAAACCTCGTTTACTCTAATATAGTGACTTTTATGTAGACAAATATAGCTATTTTGTGCACAGCAAGAGCCCACAAACCGCATTAAGATGAATGACCAGTTAATAGATGTTTTGGTAATGGTGGTAGCTAAGGGAGAGATGTTTGCCAGGACAAGTATTGTCACTGGGATCTTGAAAATCCACCTGAACCACTGGAACAGATCGATTGGAGCTTGTTTAATATTTCATACAAAGGATACCACTTCCAGCAATGCAGCACTCATTCAGGATTGCACTGGAGTGTCAGCTTAGATTAGAAGTTCTGGAGTGGGGCTTAAACTCACAACCTTCTGCTTGAGAGTGCCAACTGAGCTAAGCTCAATAAGCATGGCTATGGAGGCTATTCAATTTTGATGAGATACTTCAGTATGTTTAGTCTGTCACCGAATGCCTTGCTTGTCAGCCCTCCCGTTGCCTTAATTGCAAGTTAGAAAGGCTACATTTTAATAATATGTCATTGAAGATAATCACATTTTTTAGCTTTTTTTACTGGTCTTGTAAGCATTACAAATGTAGTAAGCTTTGATAATGGAGGAACAGTTTGTGCTTTGTGTTTGGTAGTCTTACCTAGCCTGATTATCAGCAATGTCCCTCTCTTTCCCCCCCCCCAATCCCTTCCCCAGGTGAAGATGCTGACTCAATCGAAGCTTTAATCTGGAGTCTGTATTAGGCTGTTGATCATTGAGAGTCTATTCCTACAACTAGTGGTGTAAAGTACTTTTTTTTTTAGAAAAGATCTTCATTTTGATGTTGGGAAATTCTATTTGTTATCTGACTATAATTACAGATGAATTTGGTCTGTTGAGATGCTGCTCCCTAACCGTATGTAGGCACTCGGTTATAGAGCTGAATACATTGCTTTAGGCACCACCGATATTTCCTGCTCAAGTTTCAATGTAACTTCAAATTTAACTGGGTTTTAAGATATAAGGTGTCACTTAAGACGTTGAACGGTTACTTTGTCTGAAAATGGAGACGGATACTGTATGATTGAATCACAGACCTCAAAAGCTATGCAGGTCAGCAGGTGTTTATTTTACATGCTAACTTGACATGGTGTCTTCTTTAAATTTCTAGGAGTACGTCTCTGGTCAATAATCGCCTTGCTCTGTGGTAAGGCTCTGTTTAGTGTCCCCTTGGCTCAGTTGGTAGCACTCTCCAGTGAGTCAGAAGGTTGTGGAGTCTGAGCCCCACTCTAGGACTTGCGCACATAATCCAGATTGGCACTTGAGTGCGGGACAGGTGGGGTGGGGCACTGTCTAAAGTGTCCTCCAGATGAAATGCTAAACCAAGGCCCCAGCTGGTTGTTCCATATTAAGGACCCCATGGCACTATTTGCAGAAGTGCAGGGACTTTTGTCCTGGACAGAATTCTTCCTCAAAAACAGATTAACTGGTCATTCATTTGCTGTTTATGGGATTTTTCTGTGCGCAAAATTTGCCTACGCAAGACACTTCACTTCAGTAATTTGTTGTATGTGTAACATTTTGGGAAATGTAAGGTGCTATATAAATGAAAATGAGAAGTCGCACAACACCAGGTTATAGTCCAACAGTTTTATTTGAAATCACGAGCTTTCGGAGCGCTGCTCCTTCGTCAGGCATCTCCGCATCATATATAAATGAAAGTTTACCTGGGGAGCAAAATTGTAAAAACCCAGCTTGGAAGGTCAGTGAAAACCACTTTATTTTAGATTTTGAAAGATCATTGATTGAGGGGTTGGATGATGCTTTGGGTTCAATGCTGCCCTTTTACTCGTGGGCCTTGGGTTTGAATCCAGCCTTGACTGGTCAAATGAAAATCTCTCTTCCACTGGCTGTAAAAGACAAGAAGCAAAATAAGTTCAGGAAGTCTCTTTTTCCCTTTCAGTTTGGTCTTGATTTGCTCCTCACTGCCTCGCTACATAGTAATCCTGACTGATGCCTTTTCTAACCTGTCCTTTCTATTTAATGGCAGAGGAGAAAAAGCCCACGCTGCAGGAGATAGCCAATCAGAAAGGAATTGTCTGCAAGGCCCAGGGTTGGAAAGTGCACCTCTGTGCTGCACAACTCATGCAGCTGGTAAGTGAGGTCAGCACTGTGTGTTTGTGTGTGTGTGTGGGGCGGGGTTATGTATATGACACTGGGTGACTGCTGTTGGTCTGGTTTTTATAAGATCATTGGTTGAATATGATCATGTGCAACTCTTGACTCTCTCTCAGGGTTTTACGAGCAAATAGCAGCATTTTGTTACAGAAATACCAGCAGCAGTCTTCACCCCCTGTGTTTTATGAAGCAGAGATTGGGACTGTGTGTGAATATGTTCCGCACGGCAAGAGGTCATGCCTGCCCTTGAGAATGTCAAAATGGAAGTCTTCAAACTGCCATGTGTTTGCTGAAAATGGTTTATTTCAGATGAACAATGTGTACGTCCTATTTAAACTGTCCTTTTTAAATAAATTAAGTGACATGGAACTTGTCTGGCAATCTGCAGGAAGTTTTAAAATAACTGTCAAACTTCAAAGTGATTTTTGATAGCTTTAGCACTGAAGTTTTAATAAATGTAGTGTTTATGCAGCTGATTTTTTTTTGGCTTGACTTATGAGCAGCAGAGGGCTGACATCACTGTGATCAGAAGGGATGGTGCCGAGTCTTTGATTTCAAGCTAGAAACCCAGATTCCTAAGTATTGCAGCAGTACTTTCTGTGCCTCAATTCCAAAGGGAAAAGTTATACTGAGGTACATTTGAAAATACTCCATCACCCACCAATTTAGGTATTTAAGGAGAGCGTTTGAGGTATGTGGTTACTGGATATCATCTCAGTCTAAGTACACCAGCCTCTTGCATCACTACATTATAACAAAAGAGCTATTGTTGTGTGTTGTAGCTGAATCTAAATTTACCAGTGATGCTCTGTAAATAGAATGGATTTTATAATCAGTTGTCAGCAGTGACCTTCCCTAAAAGCTGTTAACCGACCATTAGCTGAAAGTAGCTGTAATGGTACTGGATGCATCGCACATCATTATCTTCGTGCAGCTCTGGTGCCTTGTTCACGTTGATTCCTGCAAGTGATCAGTGGCTGCAAAAGCCAGTTTGTATTTGGAGCATGAGACTAGGTACCTGACAGACGATTATAAGAGATCACTTATGGTTGCGATCCCAAACCAACCTACTGAAAGGTGAGCCTGGTGGTATTCACTCTGAATCTGCACTGGCATCTGATTACCTATTTTTAATTGGTACATGCAATTAGTATTTTTGATCAACAGTTTTAGCCTTTTATATATTTGGTTATAGCAATATCGTATAACATCAATTCAAACTATCAACACAAAGGTGTTATTTTTTAGATAGGGAGTATCCGTTGCGAGCTGGATGCTGCCTAGCTCCCTCCTGATGGTGAATCTGCTTCGAGCATTCCAGTGGTTCTACATGAGTGGTACCACTGCTAAATACAGTCTAATTTCCAAGCACACTGCCCCAGAAGCTGTTAGCCTTGTGTGGGGGAAGGTCAGCAGTATAAATACAGGACGAGCACCTGCTCTGGGTATATGTCGATGAAGTATTTGTGCCGGTTTTGATGATTTTGCTGTACCTTACGTATACATTGTGACAGTGGAGCTCCTTGTGCCCATAAAACTGCTGTTAATTCGTCAAAGCTGTGTGATGAACATGTGCTGAAAACTTCAAGTTGTGCTGTGCCATTGTATGCAATCCTCTATGGGCCAACATCTACATGTGCTGTCAGCACTCTTATCTCTGGGGTTCTCCAGCCTTGATATCCAGGCCATCGCTCCCTTTTCCTGGACCAGTGTTACCTGGTCACAGCTTCAGTTGCCTCTTCTCTGAGCCGTGGAGCTTTTACAATTTTTTTGGTCTTCAGGCTGCCACTCCTCTCCACATTGTTCCTTTGAGCTTCTATTTAAGACAGTGTAACTCTCAACCAGCTGCCGTTTTCATGAGAGACCGGTCCTTTCTGCCTTTGCTGAGCTCTAGCTTAGACTTCCCCCAGCTTTTGCACCTCTCTGCTGTTTAAGAGTATCTCTCTGAGAATGAAAGAATCTGAGGGGGGTTGAAAAGAGTCACCGCCTGCAAACTGCTTCAACCCCCATAATTCCATCCACTCTACACTGTTGCTTCAGCCTCCATGTTGCAGTCTTCACACAGGTTCCTCTAAATGCCGTGCAACGGCCCATAATTGCACATCCGCAGCACGTTGCACAATGCAGTAGAATCTCCATCAGTAACAAAATAGTTCACTACATTGCAAAACAACTTAAAATGTGTATGTCTGCAGAAATGGATTATATTCTAATTTACCATGCTGCACTTTGTGCTGTAAGCTGACAATGAATATGGATATTAAACTTAGGAGGATGACCCTGTCCTAACTAATCCCTAAGCTCATATCAAACCATAGAAGTTTACAGCATAGAATGAGTTTTTTTGGCCCAATGTGCCCTTTGCTGGAGAAATCCAAACCTAATCCCACAGACCCACTCTTCCCGATAGCCATGTATCTTCTAAATAACTAATCCCCATGAAGTGCAACATCGGCTTGTGTAATAATATCCCACTCCAGAATCCCTGCTACTGGGAATTTATCCAGTCAGTAGCCAAGTCAGTTCCTGTCTCTGCTGAGTTGCCTGATCTGAGCTGGGGAAGCAGCAATCAACTCCTGCACCTCAGAGTTCATGTGGGGAAAATCAACCAGGGTTCATACTGCTGATGGCTGTCCAGCAATCCTCGCTGAAGGTTTGTGGAATTTGGGTGAGAACGAGATCAAGCTTGACTGTGATGCCCTCTCCAGTTGAATAACCTACTTGGCTCACTCCTTGCCCACCTGGCTATACGTTCCACCATCTGGCCTGCTCAAACCACCGTGGCCCTTATCAGCAAATCACATCTTGGCCTCTTCCCCCTACTCCCAATGTACTTTCGCGTACCTCCCCTTGTTCCACCCCTCCTTTTAAAATCTTCATTCTCTACCACACCACCACCACCCCGACTCAAGTCCCACTTTGTTATTGCACCTGTGATCTAAATTGCCATCAAAACCATGATATCAGTGCAATCACCCATAGTAAGGTCGTGGATGGCAAAGACCTTGTTTGCAAGTGAACTGACATTCTGGAGGGAAATACAGAGGGGCTGTGATCTGCTGGCAGAGTCCAAGGGGACAGTGGTGGGTGTGGTGAGCAGGGCAGCGAGATTAGCGGCGGCAAAATACCTGAGAGGGGAGTAATGAAAGGTGGTGTGACTAGGTGACAGGAAGGATGGGAGAGAAGTGTCTGATAGGGGACAAGAGTAGAAATAAAGGGAGTTGGAATTAATGGTCTTGGGTCTGAGCGGCAGCCAAAATGCGCACACGAATGGACACTGAGGGACTTCAGGTTACATAGCCATGGCAAAGATTAGGAAAGATATGTCCTGGCTGTAAACAAAGGTTTGGGAAGAGATGATGTGAGGGTGTCCAAAATTGAAGTCTGAGGTCCTGTGGTGAGATGAAGTGGCATCAGCTTGGAGCATTGACTGACAAATGTCCAGATTCGGAGACGAGTGTGGAAGGCGAATTAGACTAGGGGGACAGAGCATCAGTAGCGAACTGTTGGGCCATTCTCCCTTTGATGCCCTGACTGCAGTAAAACCTTTTACTCTCACCTGTCCCAATTGTTCCCCTTGTTATGGCCCCCATCTTCACTCCAAGGGGAGCAGACTTGACCATATCTGAGGCAAAACTGGCTTAGCCATCTATCGCATCAAGCGCTATTGGACCTCCCTGTCCTCTGCCAAAACTACACCAGGATCATCCTAGAGAGTAAAGATAATCCCTGGCTTTTCTCCTTAAACCTCTTTCTCTCTCTTCTCTCTTTCCCCCCCCCCCCTCCCTCCAGTCCCTCTCTCACCTCCAATAGTAACTGTGAAGAGCTCATGGACGACTTTGTCACTCAGATTGAGACCATCTGTTCAGCTGCCTCTGCTGAACCTCTCCCTTCCCCTTGCCCACTGACTCAAACCTCCCCCAGGCTCCCCCTGCCCTAGCTCTGAACCTGTGTCTTTCTCTAGTTTCTGTCATATCTCACCTCATGCCCTATTTAAGTTCATCTTGTTCATGAGCACCACCTCCTGTTTCCTTTACCACTGCTGACCTCCCAATTTACCTTTCTGCACCCTGTGCTAGCTGGCATTGATACTGTCCCATTCCCTTTCAAAACTTCCCATTCCCTTTCAAAACTTCCATCATTACCCGCTGACATGAATCTTGTCATTCATGTATGAAGTAATACTGGGCGGCCTGCTGGTGGCGCTATCCAGGGAGAGTATAAATACTCAGGCATGGGCCCAGCTTGCTTAGGACATTCCTCAACAGGAACTAGTGAAGGACACAACTAGATCTCCATGTTGAAAAACAGTTGATTAAAGCTTTGTTTAACGCTTAGACCAAGTGACTAGTAGTTTTCTTGCATCACCCGCCTCTTCAAAAATACCACCCTTGATCCTTTTGTCTTTGCAAACTACTGCCCCAACTTCAACCTCCCTTTCCCCTCCCCAAAATCTTCGAATGTGTTGTTACAAATCCATGCCCATATTTTCCCGCAACTCCGTGTTTGAATCTCTCCAATCAGGTTTCCACCCTGCCACAGCACTGAAACAGCCCTAAAGGCCTTAGAAAGGGTACAGAGGAGGTTTACCCAGATGTTATCAGGGACTTCAGTTATGAGGAGAGGTTGGAAAAGTTAGGACTGTTCTCCTTGGAACAGAGAAGGTTAGAGGTGACCTAATAGAGGTTTTCAAGGTGATGAGGTCTTGATTGAGTAGCTAGAGAAAAACTATTCCCTCTGGCGAGTGGGTCAATAACCAGAGGTCATAGATTCAAAATCATTGGAGAAAGATCTAGAGGGGAGATGAGAATTTTTTTCACTCCAAGAGTCGTCTGGATCTGGAAAGCTCTACCTGAAAAGGTGATGGAAGCTGATTCCATAAATAATTTTAAAAGGGAGTTGGACAGGTACTTGAGAATGACGAAATTGCAGCGTTTCGGAAAAAAATGGGGGTGTGGTACTAAGCACGACTGCTCTTTCAAAAAACCAACACAGGCACGATGGGCCAAATGCCCTCCTGTGCTGTAAGTTTCTGTGATTCTAATTAAAGTCACAAATTATATCCTCTGTGATTAACTGTGGTGCATAATCCCTCATCCTCTCTGCAGCCTTTGACATGGTCAACCACACCATCCTCCTCCAAAGTCATTGACCAGTTCAGGCACATTGCCATCACTTAGTTCCAATCTTATCTATTCAAATTCATAGTCAGAGCATCTTCAGCAGTGGCTTCTCTTCCCACTCTGTTACCTCTGGAGTCCACCAAGGATCTATCCATGGTCAACCTCCACTTCGCCATCTACATGCTGGCCCTTGGTGACATCATCCAAAGACATGGGGTCAGATTCCGCATGTATGCTGATGACACCCAGTTCTACCTGTTCACCTCCTCTCTGGATTGCTTGACTGGCATCCAGTCCTGGATGAGCCATAGTCTCCACCAGTTGGGAAGACCAAAGTCGTTGTCTTTAGCCCCCGCCATAAACTCTCTACTGTTACCGACTGCTGTCTTGGGTTGAATGAGACGGTTTGTAACCTCGGCGTCCTATTCAATCACGAGCTAAGCTTCTAATCCCATTTCCTCACCATTGTAAAGACCGCCTATTTCCACCATCATAACATCGCCCACCTCGGCCTCAGCCCATCTGCTGCTGAATCCCTCGTCCCTGCCTTTGTCGCCTCCAGACTCAACTATCCCATTGCTCCTCTTGCCAGCCTCCTATCCTCCACCCTCTAATCTTCAGCTCATTCAGAACTCTGCTGCATGTATCCTATCCAGCAACGAACCGTTCATCATCCCATCCTTGCTGCTCCACTTTGGCTCCCAATTCCCCCAACATCTCCAATTTGAAATTCTCATCCTCATGTTTAAATTTCTTCATGGCGTGCCTGTATCCTTCCTCACTTCAGCCCACCATAGGCAGCCATGCTTTCAACCGTCTATTTCTCACTCAGGAATTCCCTCCGTAAACCCCTCTGTACCTCCATCTCCCTCTCCTCCATTAATACCCTCTTTAAAACCCACCTCTTTGACTATGCTTTTGATCTCTTAATATCTTTCTTTGGCTTGGCTACTTTTGTTTAATTATGCCTCTGCTGTCCTTTGGGATGTTTTTCTACATTAAAGGCGGTATATAAATGCCAGTTGTTGATGCTCTTTCAAGGCGCGTATATGAATAATGGACTCTTGGGCAAGATACTGGAGGTTGCCTAGAGTTCACAATGCCTTGAGGAAATTGAAGAGGACAAAATTCCCTTCAGTGGTTTACCAGTTGGCTAAGTTATCCAAGCATTTACTCAATACAATTACTGAGCTTCCTCTTTACACTTTTTCTGTTCTTTCCCCTAAATCCCGACTGAATGGCACAGACTAGTTTGGAACACGACGTGTACAGCCGATTGGCTTCGTTGCAGGAAGGGCTGATTCCGAAGAAGAAAGCGGCTGCAGATGATGACATGCATCGAATCAACGAGCTGATCCAGGTATGTGGATATCCCATATGCTTGTCCAGTAGCCTGTGACGTCTGCAAAGGTGGCGCCTGCAGTATGGGTTGTTGTCATGAGCAGGTTAAGTACTGGGTTATATTATACACAAGGTTGAGTAAATTCCAGTTCCTCTCCAGTTAGCTGGTATGTATGTGAGTGAGTAGAAGCAGCTAAAATAGTACATATTGGTGTGGGCTGGGGAGGGTTTAAATAAATGATTGCAAGTAAGTGTAGATGGATCCTAATGGCTGAGTGGGGTAAATGTACTGTATTGGGACTGACTGATACAGACCACAAAGACTACAGATCTGTGCTGAATTAGGTGATTGGTGAAGCATCTCCAGGATAGGGTGGAGGGAAATCAGCAAGAGTCCCTACATCTGAGACCTGCTGGAAATGGCTGAGAACAGAGCTCTGCTGTGGTAGCTTGCTGTCCAGTCTTGTATATAGAGGACAACCACATTGGGATTCCAAAATACACCCAACTGTTTATAGCTGTACCCCAGCATGATTTGTGAACCTCAGAAAAGATGGAGCGTCAGAAGAAAATGAAAGGAGTGCAGTGACCGGAGTGGAAATGTCACGATGGCAGTTTGTGAATTTGAATTCAGTTTTTTGCAAAATCTGGAAATAAATTGCTGGTCTCAGTAAAAGTGACCGTGAAGTTGTCAGATTTTCGTGAAAACCCAACTGATTCACTAATGTCCTTTAGGGAAGGAAATCTGCCGCCCTTGCCTGGTCTGGCCTATATGTGACTCCAGTCCCACACCAATGTGGTTGACTCTTAACTGCCCTCTGAAATGGCCGAGCGAGCCACTCCGTTGTATGAAACCGCTACTTGGGGAGACCCACCACCACCTTCAAAGGAGCAACTAGGGATGGGCAATAAATGCCGGCCTTGCCAGTGATGCGCTCATCCCAAGAATGAAAGAAATAGCGGGCAGGCTGTGCCATGTAGCTGGATAGCCTAGACTAAGAATAGTGTGCTTGGTGGATGGGTATAGTATAGCTTCATTTCCAAATGGTCCAAAAACTTGTAAAATCATAAATGTGATGGTAACATAAAACCTTGCATTCTGGACTGGATGTACTGGGAGGTCCCAAATCGGACAACACGAAATGCATCAAATGTCAACTTTAATTTTTAAAAAAATCAAAATTAAAAGTGTGCATTTATCTAGGCTTTTGCCACTACTTTACCTTGTGCTAATGGTGTCGGTTTTCAATGGTGTTTTTGATCAGTCCTGCCCCTGAGCATTGCTCTTGCTTTTAGTTTTCTTAAAAAGTATTGAGTTCTATTTTTGAAGTTACTCCGGAGCTACATAAGAACATAAGAACATAAGAAATAGGAGCAGGAGTAGGCCAATCGGCCCCTCGAGCCTGCTCCGCCATTCAATAAGATCATGGCTGATCTGATCCTAACCGCCAATCTACTATCTATCACAGAACCATCTCCTGCATCTAACAGAATTGCACACACGAAATAGGAGCAGAATCAGGCTACACAGTCCCTGGGCCCGCTCCACTACCCACAGGGCCATGACCGATCCGAACCTAGACTCATGTCCAAATTCCTGCCCGCTCCCCGTAACCCTTAATGCCCTTTACTTCTAGGAAACTGTCTATTTCTGTTTTAAATTTAATTAATGTTGTAGCTTCTACAGCTTTTTGTGGCAGCATATTCCATGGACCTACCACCCTCTGAGTGAAGTAGTTCCTCCTCATCTCAGTTTTGAAAGAGCAGCCCCTTATTCTAAGACTATGTCCCCTAGTTCTCGTCTCACCCGTCATCGGGAACATCCTCCCCGCATCCACCCGATCCAACCCCTTCACAATCTTATATGTTTCAATAAGATCGCCTCTCATTCTTCTGAACTCCAATGAGTAGAGTCCCAATCTACCCAACCTCTCCTCATATGACCACCCCCTCATCCCCGGGATTAACCGAGTGAACCTTTTTTGCACTGCCTCGAGAGCAAGGATGTCTTTCCTTAAGTAAGGACACCAAAACTGTATGCAGTATTCCAGGTGCGGTCTCACCAATACCTTGTACAACTGAAGCAATACCTCCCTATTTTTATATTCTATCCCCCTAGCAATGAAAGCCAACATTCCATTTGCCTTCTTAATCACTTGCTGCACCTGCATACTAACCTTTTGAGTTTCGTGCACCAGGACCCCCAGATCCCTTTGCACTTCAGTACTCTCCAGTTTCTTGCCATTAAGATAATAAATTGCTTTAGGATTTTTCCTGCCAAAGTGCATCACCTCACACTTTCCAGTGTTGTATTCCATCTGCCAAATCTCTGCCCACTTACTTAGCCTGTCTATGTCCCCTTGCAGGTTTTTTATGTCCTCCTCACTCACTACTTTCCCTCCCATCTTTGTATCATCTGCAAATTTTGATATGTTACACTTGGTCCCTTCCTCCAAATCGTTAATATAGATTGTGAAGAGTTGGGGACCCAGCACTGACCCCTGTGGAACACCACTAGTTACTGATTGCCAGTCTGAGAATGAACCATTTATCCCAACTCTTTGCTTTCTGTTAGATAGCCAATCCTCTATCCATGCCAGAATATTACCCCCAATCCCGTGATTTTTTACCTTAAGCAATAATCTTTTGTGTGGCACCTTGTCAAATGCCTTTTGGAAGTCTAAATACACTACGTCCACTGGTAGTGGTAATACAACTTATTCCTCACCTGCTGTAACAAGACTGTGCACTGTTGTATTTGCAGGGGAACATGCAACGCTGCAAACTGGTTATTGACCAGATCACTGAGGCCAAAGACACAATGATGAAGGTTCTGGATCATAAGGATCGAGTTCTAAAGCTCCTCAACAAAAATGGCACGGTCAAAAAGGTGTCCAAATTAAAGAGGAAAGAGAAGTCCTAAAGCCTCATATCGGATAATAACTGTGTTTTAAAGCCACTGTATAGATGTTTAGTTTGGTATTTGAATAAAGCTGAGGTTTGCAGATGATGGATAGGTTCCACAGAACACGAACACTGCTATGGTGTGGTGTCCAGGGATCACAGTGAGTAGAAGCACCCACCTTCTCAATAGTGCTTCCATTGTTGACCAAACTGCGTAGAGTTGATTTGTAAGAGCCCCCCATTAAAATTGTGAGAACCTACAAAAAGGTTTAGATTTTTATCCGACCTAACTGTAGACTGCCAAACAATTTTATGGTAACATTGACTAGGTCGTCCTTTGAGCTCAAAGAGCAGGGCTTCCTCCTCCTACACTTTTGGTGTTCCGATAACTATTCTGAAACAACAGATTCATGTTGCCAAGCAGTTTCTCAGTTAACTTTGTATCTTGGGGTAGTGAATTTTATACTAATTGATTATCCATTTATCCTAATTAGCGACATCTCATCATCACTTCTGTTGGTTTATAGTGCTGAGAGCGCGCAGGTTCTCTAGATGCTCATCACGATTAGCAACCCCAGTCAGCTGCTGTAGTTAGAGGGATGGCTGTAGATTAGATTGGAAGAATGGTTCCAGTCCAGCGCCCGCAGTTAGTGACCATGCAAGTTCAATGTCGGTGGCAGAAGAAGAGGCCCCCAAGGTAATGTGGCCGATCTAAGTCAGTGTTTGTCCTCTACAGAATGTACTCTCTTTTACAGGTAGATGAGGCGTGTATCTTAAAGCGGATGAATCTTGTGCTTGCTGAACACGACTGATGGTCCTAAAAGTCTGTCCCAGTCAGTGATCTGCAATGACTGATGGGAGGGATTCAAGAAAGATTTGAATATTTTCTCAATGAGAAAAAGAAAATCCCTAAAATTTTCATTTTTAACCTAGGGAATAAATGGGGGTGTTTGCTAATCAAAACCACACACTGGTGGCCCTCAAAAGGGTGTGCAACAGAATTGTAAATCTGTTAGAAAGAATAGCTTTATGCTTTCGGTCCGCACAGTGTGCAGAGGAAGTCTGCTCTCCGCATCCCTCGCTCCCCGCCCCCCCCCCACGGTGAGTTGAACTATGCGGGTCATTGTTACAGCGCAGTTCTAGTTTCTCCCCACACCAGGTTGCTACGCTGGTGAAGTTCAGAATCTAACCATGTGATGATCTTTCTAGCGGAACTTTTAAAAAGTGGAATAACTAGGTTTTTTAAAAAAAAAGAAGAAAGCTTGCACGTTTCTTGGTCTGAAAGTTTCTGTAAGACTTGGCAGCATTTCCCCCCACCTCTTTTCCACATATAATGTATTTGGTGTTCAGACCAGCAGTGTTTGTAACTGAGAAGGTTCAGTATGTAAGCCTGGGCTGCTCCTCTTGTGTGGTGATATTGTGTGAAATGTTTGTAGTTTGTGATGCAGTTTCTTGTACATATACACTTGGAAATCATTAATAAACAGTACAAGCTTTTATACCAATCACGCAAATCTGTCTGGAAAATTACATGCTATGTGAGTTATATAGTTTGCGCCTTTTCTGTGTGTGTTATTTTCCATAGCTGATACCATGTCAAAATGGTGACCATGTCACCTGTCCTGGTTGTTAATTCTCAAACCTCCATGGCTTCCTGTATTGGTCACAGTTGAATTTGAGGGGACCTTTGACCCACTAGCTATCTCAGTGATGGGTTCGAGCAAAGAGGTAAAAAGCCAATCACAGTCTGAGACCCTTGACCATTTTGCTGCTCATGAAGAGGCTGAGATGGTCAATTCAGGCCAGTTCTGACCTCGATTCTTTGTAATCCCCCCTTGGGATCGTAGTACAGAGTACTGGAGGCATCATTTTGCACTT
This sequence comes from Squalus acanthias, assembly GCA_030390025.1. Lineage (NCBI taxonomy): Eukaryota > Metazoa > Chordata > Chondrichthyes > Squaliformes > Squalidae > Squalus > Squalus acanthias. Next base: position 79,631,691 of record CM059429.1, on the reverse strand, counting down.
GCTTGCCCCTGAAAAGGTTTGATCAGTTGTACTGTGCCACAGTAAGCCTCTGCTGGACACATTTGCCATTCATGAGAGGGAATTGCTACTGCACGGGAAGAAACTTTGGGTTAAGAGTACGGTATCTAAGGCCTCAAATGACAATAGATTGTTGCTGGGCTCACTGGCTTTGTATTCCAAGCTGAGCCAATAATCTCCTTAATGTCCCGTTCCATTACTATCCTTTGCAACTTTTTCTAATTTCCCCTCTCCATCCCAAACTATCTCCTTAGCAAGTGTTGATTTTGTTTTGTATCTTTTCCAATCTCTCTCTCCTTAAACCTGTTTTTAATGCCATTTTAACTTTACTTTTTAAACTATAAAGGTCAAAGCTGTGATATCAATCTACTTCCAAATTTATATATTTCATTCTTTCCAGTGTATAAATGCAAGTTCTTTCTTGTCTATACCCGGTGTTTCACTTTTTGGTAATTTCTTTAAATCTAATGATTTTACAATGTTTGATTTTGGGTTTCCCAATGGAGGCACATCGCTGAAAGGCCGAGATTTCTGCCTTCCCCGGAGATGACCCCTGACCCCACCTATATGTCCAGCCCTAGGGTCATTTGCATATGGGAAGTCAGCTCCTCGGCTTTGTGCTGGACTGGAGCTGGAGAAGTCATGTGGCAGGCCCCAAGTTGGGTGGGGGGGGGGGGGGGGAGAGATTCTGAATGTTTGTTGCAGGGGCCTGTGCATAGTTGCCCATAGTGCTAGAACAGGCCCCTTGACCTTTGAACACAGGATACCAGGCCCCAGCATTCAATCGAGGCAGAGTGGGATATGCGGCAGAGGCTGAGTTTCCCTTGTCTCAATCCAATTCGAATGAGCAGGAAGGCGCCAATGGGGAGAGGGGGGAACAGCAGAGAGTGGACCCGAGCAAGTTGCCACCCCTGCTGATATACCCCTCCACTGAAAGTTCGGCTGGGGCTGACTGGAAAATGTAGCCTCCATGTTGTAAATAATTTTCTTTGTAAACACAGCATCCACACATTGTAGAAATAAAGCTGCGCTCGATTATGGTCCTGATGGATCCACATGATTAGCAGATGCAAGTCAGTTACGTAGCTAGGCAATGCCACACTTGGTCTGCTTACTCCTGCATTAGAACATAAGAAATAGGACCAGGAGCAGGCCATATGGCCCATCGAGCCAGCTCTGACATTCATTAAGATCATGGTTGAACTTCTACATCAACTTCACTTTCCCATCCTCTCTCCATATCCATTGATTCCCTTAGTGCCCAAAAATCTATCGATCTCAGTCTTGAATAAACTCAGACTGAGCATCTCTGGGGTAAAGAATTCCAAAGATTCACAAACCTCTGAGTGAAGAAATTTCTCCTCATCTCAGTCTTAAATGGGCGACCCCTTATCCTGAGACGATAACCCTAGTTCTGGACTCCGTGTCTACCCTGTTAAGCCCTCTAAGAATTTTATATGTTTCAATGAGATCATGCCTCATTCTTCTAAAATCCAGAGAATTTAGTCCCATTCTACTCCATCTCTCCTCATAGGACAGCCCTCTTATCCCAGGGATCAATCTAGTGAACCTTCGTTGCATTCCCGCTAAGGCAAGTATATCCTTCCTTATGTAAGGAGACCAAAATTGTACACAGTACTCCAAGTGTGGTCTCACCAAAACTCTATATAATTGCAGCAAGACTTCCTTACTCTTGTACTCCAACCCCCTTGCAATAAAGGCTCACATACTATTTGCCTTCCTAATTGCTTTCTGTACCTGCATGTTAACTTTGTGGTTTGTGTACAAGGACGCCCAGGTCCCTCTGAATATCAGCATTTACTTGTCTCTCACCTTTTAAAAAAAATTCTGTTTTTCCATTCTTCCTACCAAAGTGCATAACTTCACACTTCCCCGTATTGTATTGCATCTGCCACCTTCTTGCCCAATCACTTAATCGGTCTATATCCCTTTGCAACCTCTTTGCGTCCTCCTCACAGCTTACTTTCCCACCTAGCCAAACTTGGATACATTACACTCGGTCCCTTCATCCAAGTTATTGATTGTAGATTGCAAATAGCTGAGGCCCAAGCACTGATCCTTGCGTCACTCCACCAGTTAAACCCTGCCATCCCGAAAATGACCCATTTATTCCTACTCTCTGTTTTCTGTCTGTTATCCATGCTAATATATTGCTTCCAATCCCATGAGCCCTAATCTTGTGTGGCATCTTACCAAATACTTCCTGAAAATCCAAATATACTACATCCACTGGTTCCCCCTTATCTACCTTGCTAGTTACACCCTCAAAAAACTTTACTGCATCGTATCCACCCCAGGACCTATATCATTGCGCCAGTTCTTCCCACCCCCCCCCCCCCCCCAGCCAATAGATTGCATTTTGTGCTCCTTGTGCCATATCTCCTGTCATTGGGACAGGTCTCTCTACCCATGAGTATGTTGGATTAAGTAGGCTTTATTTTTGTACGTCTAGTCTATTACCAAAGTCGGTCTTTTTTCTCCCAGGTTTATTTTGAGATTCTGGCCATTGGCAGTAAGGAACAGACCTCTGAAATAAAAACCAACTAAAGCAGTGCTGTCCTTATAAAGACATCATGCAGTTAAGAAAAATTGTCAAATTGATGTTGTCAACTCAATAACCAGCGGTCCTCTTAAGTCAAGTCATATAGCAACCACCATTGACCAACCACATTCTCTCTCTCCCATCTGCTTTATAGCTCTTTGTATTGGCATAACATTGGAAACTTGTACTCGTCTCAGAGATCGTGCCTGCAACTGGTTGTCAAATATATAGAGTTGAGAGGTCGCACAACACCAGGTTATAGTCCAACAGTTTTATTTGAAATCACAAGCTTTCGGAGCTATCGATTGCTCCTTCCTCAGGTGAAATATATAGAGCACAGAGCGGGATTAAAATGGAGTGTTTTATTTGGGAATTTGGAAGGAGTGCAAATTTGGAGAAGAGGGGGAAGGAGTTGCTGCTTTTTGCCTACACTACTTGTAGTGCTTTGTGTTACAGGTAGATATTTAATTTCAGTACCCATAACTTAATCTAGATCAAGTAAGTAGTCAAGAAGCTACACTGTAAACTAAGTTACCTCATTACATATTTAATTAAATTTAATTAAATAAAACAAGGTCATATAGGGGTGGCAGTGCAGGTGGTGTGCCGCAACTGCAGCATGTGGGAGTTTGTGGAGAGCATTGTGATCCCAGACAACCACGTTTGCATTAAGTGCCTGCATCTTGAGGAACTTCAGCTCAGAGTTGGAGTCTGAGGTGCAGACATTGCGGGGCATCAGGGATGGGGAGAGTTACCTGGACACTTTGATCCAGGAGGCAGTCACACCCTTTAGGTTAGGTAGTGGTCAGGGACAGGAGGGTGTGACTGCAACTCAGGCAGGTAAGGGGACCCCTGGTGCAGTGCTGGAGGAGCCTCGGCCTTTGCCCTTGTCCAACAGGTACGAGGTTCTTGCTGCCTGTGTGGATGAGGGAAAAGCCTGCAGGATGGATGAGCAAACTGACCATGGTGCAGGAAGCCATTCAAATGGGGGGAGTGAAAGGGAATGTAGTTGTGGTAGGGGACAGTATAGTCGGGATAGATACTGTTCTCTGCAGCCGCGACCAAGAGTTCTGAAGGTTGTGTTGCCTGCCCGGTGCCAGGGTTAAAGACATCGTCTCGCGGCTGGAGGAGAATTTGGAGTGGAAGGGGGAGGATCCAGTTGTCGTGGTCCACGTAGGAACCAACGTCATAGGTAGAACTAGGAATGAGGGTCTGCTGAGGGAATTTGAGGAGCTAGGATTCAAATTAAAAAGCAGAACCTCAAAGGTAATAATCTCTGGATTGTTATCTGAGCCACATGCAAATTGGCATAGGGACAAACAGATTAGTGGTTTAAATGCGTGGCTCATAGAGTGGTGTGGGAGAAAGGGGTTTCAGTTCATGGGGCACTGGCACCAGTACTGGAGAAAGAGGGAGCTGTTCCATTGGGATGGGCTCCACTTAAACTGGGCTGGGAACCAGTGTCCTGGCAAACCGAATAACTAGGGTAGTAGACCGGGCTTTAAACTAATGAAGGTGGGGTGGGAGGATTCAGGATAGAGTAAATTTAAAAGCAGTGAGAGAAATGTCAAGGCTCTAGAGCAGAGTAGAGTTTTAGGTAAAAAAATAAGTAGTGAGTCAGGTAGGGACAGAGAGAGTAACAAAGGTAATAGGGCATCAGTGACTAAGGTGACATCAGGGAAAAATAAAAATAAGTCAAAGCTAAAGGCACTATATCTGAATGCGTGAAGCATTCGCAACAAAACAGATGAATTAATAGTGCAGATAGAAATGAATAGGTTTGATCTAATAGCCATTACAGAGACGTGGTTGCAATGTGGCCAAGGTTGGGAACTAAATATTCCAGGACACTTAACTTTTAGAAGAGATAGGCAAAATGGAAAAGGAGGAGGGATAGCCCTGATAATAAACGATGGGATAAAGATAGTAGAGAGAAAGGATCTTGGCTCTGAAAATCAAGAAGTAGAATTAGTTTGGGTGAAGCTAAGAAACAGCAAGGGACAAAAAACATTGGTGGGAGTTGTTTATAGGCCCCCAAACAGTAGTTGTAATGTAGCGCAGAGTATATATCAGGAAATTAGAGGCACATGTAACAAGGGTAATACAGTAATCATGGACTTTAATCTACATATTGACTGGGCAAACCAAATTTGCAGTAATAGTGTGCAGGACGAATTCATGGAATGTATGCAAGATAGTTTTCTAGATCAGTATGTTGAGGAACCAACTGTGGAACAGGCTATTTTAGATCTAGTATTGTGCAATGAGAAAGTAGTAAAGGGGCCTTAAGGGAAGAGTGACCATAATATGATAGAATTTTATATTGAGTTTTAAAGTGATTTAATTAAATCCGAAACTAGGGTCTTAAATCTAAACAAAGCAAACTACTAAGGTATGAGGGGTGAGTTGGCTAAGGTAGATTGGGAAACTACATTAAAAGGTATGACAGTAGAGAAGCAATGGCTAGCATTTAAAGAATTAATACATAATTTACAACAAATATACATTCCTTTAAGGCACAAAAACCCCACAGAAAAGTGGTCCAAGTGTGGCTAACAAGAGAAGTTAAAGATAGTATTAGATCAAAAGAAGAGGCTTATAATGTTGCCAAAAAGAGTAGTAAGCCTGAGGATTGGGAGGATTTTATAATTCAGCAAAGGGGGACCAAGAAATTGATAAAGAAAGGGAAAATAGAATGAGAGTAAACTAGCGAGAGACATAAAAACAGACTGTAAAAGCTTCTATAGGTATGTAAAAAGGAAAAGATTAGCGAAAGTAAATGTGTGTCCCTTACAGACTGAGACAGGAGAAATTATAATGGGGAATAAGGAAATGGCAGAGAATACTTTGTGTCTGTCTTCACGGAAGAAGACACAAAAACTTTCCGGAATTAGTGGAGAACCAAGGCTCTAGCGAGAATGAGGAACTGAAATAAATTAGTATTAGTAAAAAAATAGTACTGGAGAAATTAATGGGACTGAAAGCCGATAAATCCCCTGGGCCTGATGGCCTACATCCTAGTGTTTTGAAAGAGGTGGCTATAGAGATAGTGGATGCATTGGTTGTCATTTTCCAAAATTCCATAGATTCTCGAACGGTTCCCGTGGATTGGAAGGTAGCAAATGTAACCCCACTATTTAAGAAAGGAGGGAGAGAGAAAATGGGAACCACAGACCAGTTAGCCTGACATCAGTAGTAGGGAAAATGCTAGAATCTATTATTAAGGACGTGGTAACAGAGCACTTAGAAAATAATAATAGGATTGGGCAGAGTCAACACGGATTTATAAAAGGGAAATCGTGTTTGATGAATCTGTTAGAGTTTTTTGAGGTTGTAACTAGCAGAATAGATAAGGGGATGTGATGTATTTGGATTTTCAGAAGGCATTCAATAAGGTGCCACACAAGAGGTTATTAAACAAAATTAGGGCTCATGGGATTGGGGGTAATATACTAGCATGGATTGAGAATTGGTTAACAGACAGAAAACAGAGTAGGAATAAACAGGTCATTTTCGGGTTGGCGGGCTGTAACTAGTGGGGTACCTCAAGGATCAGTGCTTGGGCCTCAGCTATTCACAATCTACATCAATGATTTGGATGTGGGGACCAAATGTAATATAACCAAGTTTGCTGATGATACAAAGTTGGGTGGGAATGTAAGTTGTGAGGAGGATGAAAAGAGGCTTCATGGGGATATAGACAGGCTAAGTGAGTGAGCCAGAACATGGCAAATGGAATATAATGTGAAGAAATGTGAAGTTATCCACTTTGGTAGGAAAAATAGAAAAGCAGAGTATTTTTTAAATAGTGAGAGATTGGTGTTCAGAGGGACCTGGGTGTCCTTGTACAAGAATCACTGAAAGTTAACATGCAGGTACAGCAAGCAATTAGGAAAGCAAATGGTATGTTGGCCTTTATTACAAAAGAATTTGAGTACAAGAGTAAAGATGTCTTACTGCAATTATATAGGGCCCTGGTGAGACCACACCTGGAGTATTGTGTACAGTTTTGGTCTCCTTACCTAAAGAAGGATATACTTGCCATAGAGGGAGTGCAACAAAGGTTCACCAGACTGGTTCCTGGGATGGGGGGATTGTCCTATGAAGAGAGATTGAGTAGACTAGACCTATATTCTCCAGAGTTTAGAAGAATGAGAGGCGATCTCATTGAAACATACAAAATTCTTACAGGACTTGACCGGGTAGATGCAGGGAGGATGTTTCCCCTGGCTGGGGAGTCTAGAACCAGGGGTCAGTCTCAGAATAAGGGGTTGGCCATTTAGGACTGAGAAAAGGAGAAATTTCTTCACTCAGAGGATGGTGAATCTGTGGAATTCTCCACCCCAGAGAGCTGTGGAGGTTCAGTCATTGAGTATATTCAAGACAGAAATCGATAGATTTTTGGATATTAAGGGAATCAAGGGATATGGGGATAATGCAGGAAAGTGGAGTTCAGGTAGAAGATCAGCCATGATGTTATTGAATGGCGGAGCAGGCTCGAAGGGCCAAATGGCCTACTCCTGCTCCTAATTCTTATGTTTTTATATGTGCGGGCGTTGAAAAATCCAATAAACTGCCTGTACTAAAACCAAGTGCCCAAACAGTGCAAAATGCAATGGCCCATTCACGATTTTTAACGTGCAAAGTTGAGTTGAATTCAAATTAATGCCTCTGCTCCTACCTCAGCCCCATCCCTGCCTTGGTCTCTTCCAGACTCGATTACTCGAGTACTCTCTCGACTGGCCTCCCATCCTCCACTTCCCATTCACTTCAGCTCGTCCAAAACTCTGCTGCCTGTGTCTCCTCCGAAAAAAAAGTCTTGCTTGCCCATCACCCCTGTCCTTGCTGACCTAAGTTAATTAATAGTCCCCCTGACGCCTCAGATTTAAAATGATTATCCTTGTATTCAAAGCCTTGCCCCTCCCTAACCTTTAAGCCACACAGCCCCCACCAAAGTCTACGTCCCTTTGACTCCAGCCTCTTGTGCATTCTCCTCCCTTCACCCCACCATTGGCAGCTGTGCTTTGAGTCGCCGAGCTTCCGCTCACTGGATCTCCCTCCCTAAACCCCTTTGCCCCTTTCCTTCCCTTTCTTCCTTCAAGACCCTCCTTAAAAGTCATCTCTTTGACGAAGCTTTTTTGATCACCACTCCTCATCTGATTTTATGGCTCAGTGTCTGCTTTCCTTATGCCTCTGAAGTGCTTTGAGACCTTTTTCTAAGTTAAAGGCGCTGTATAAATGCAAGTTCTGTTAGTTCTTCTGTATGATCACTGGATGGCCTAACTTGAGCTTCAGACCTCAGTGTAGATTCATAGGGCAGAACCTATATTGTGCCAGTCCACAGTAGCACGTACCAAAAACCTGCATTTATACGCCAACTTATCAGTCTCTCAAACTTCCCAAATATGCAATGAATTGTTTTGAAATGGAGTGACTATGATGAAGCCAAATGCAGGAGTCACTTTGTACACTGCTCGATTAAGCACCAATCATCTGCTGTTGGTGGTGATCGAGGAAGGATTTTTGACCAAGCCAAGTCCCTGCTATTTTTCAAAATAGTGCAATGAGATATTTAAAAGCCACAAGCAGACGGGCTCAATTTAATGTCTCATGTAAAGGACGGCACCTCTGACAACGCAGCACTCTGTCAGTACTTCACTCAAGTGTTGGCCTAGAATATATGCTGCAGTCCTGGACTGGGGCTTGAATCCATAACCTAACCCAGAGATGCGAGTGTATGAACTGAGCCAAGCTGACGAGCCTATGTACTCTAATAGGCTTTGTGAGCAGCTGCCTTTGAAAATGACCAAACTGAGTCTGGTATTTTTATATTACTGTTTCACTAGAGCAACATCCATTATAATACAGAAGGAAAGGCTACTATAGCTTCATGAACGTTGTAGAAATTTGTACAGCTGTCCTTTATAACATCAGTATGAATGCAATAGGCTTGAAGTTATTTGTGTCCAAACCTCCGGGTGTCGTCACAGTGTATCAGTTGGAAATTATAGGAAAATCAACCCTGATCAACTGTAACATACTGCAGTTAGGGTTAGCAACTCTGGTTAGACATATTCATGGAGGTGTCATCACATGACATCATGTGTCCAAGGTTCCAGCCCCCACACCCCTGCCATTGGTCGCCCAACATGTCCATCCTTGATACAATAGCAAAATACTGCGGATGCTGGAAATCCAAAATAACAACAGAAAACGCTGGAAAAACTCAGCAGGCCAGGCAGCATCCGTGGAGAGAGAAACAGAGTTAACGTTTCAGGTCGAAGACCTTTCGTCAGAACTGGAAAAAAACAGGAAATGGAATAGATTTCAACCTTGTTCATCTTCATTGCTTTCAGTTTCCCTTCTCGTGTTTGATCAGGTCACATTACCACCTCCTCTTGCCTTGAATATCTCTTAATGTCCCTCAATGTCTCTTAATCTCTCCTGCTTTCTATCCTATCACTGACCTTCCCTTTTGTTCTTTCATCCCCTCCCCATGTCCATCCTTGAGGTGCTCTGTCTTCCCAGCCAATCGGAAAGTGAATGGACTCTTTATTACCTGATTGGATGATTCTTGACTGTCAGCCAAACAGTCTTTTATCCTCATGTCCAATATTTTTTATAATTAATAAACAAAAGTGCTGAAAGAATTTTTTTAAAACACAATTTTTTATTTCCACCTATGATTTTTCTCCGGGTGTTGCTCGCAGCAGTGACCTGGAGATTAGCTTTTAATTCCTGGAGACTCCAGGGCAATCCTGGAGGGTTGGCAACTGTAGCTGCAATTGGTGATAAGATCACAACGCTCCAGTTTTTAACTATTTAAGATCAGGTTCACAAATATCCTTCAGGGAAGGTGAGCTGCCGCACCACCACAGTCTGGCCTGACTGAGGGTACTATGGCTAGAGAACGTTACTCAAATAGGGATATAAAGATGAGGACAAAGGTTTTGAAGGCAGTTCACTGGGGCACATGGAGCTGGGGAGCTTGCTAAGGACAGGCAGATGGACGTGAGGGAAGGAAACAGGCTGTGGAGTTCAGGATTTGGAGGAGTTTGTGAAGGATGAAGACAGAGAGACCTGTGAGGGGAATGACGGACAAGTCAATGTTCAAGGTGATGCAAAGAAGGATTAGGGTTTCAGCAGCAAAGAGGTACAAGCAAGGACAAAAACAGACAGCGTTTCTGGTGGGAAAGAATGTCATCTTGATGGCGAACCAGGTTGAAAGCTCAGCTCAGGATTGAGAGGATACCAAGTTTGCGCACCACCTGATTTAGCCTGTTGAGGGAGTCGGGGACAGAGGCATGTAGATGCTGGTGGAGTCCAAATATCTTGGCTTTGGTCCTGTAGACATTAAGCTGTATGAAGTTACAACTCATCCAGGAGTTAATGTTTTGTCAGTCAGTAAATATAGAAACAATCTTGAAGCCAGTGGTGGCCGTGGAGAGGTAGAGACGGCTTAAAGGCTCAGGATATCTATTTGCGTGCGAGACAAAATATTTCCCAGATCTGTATTTCAGAAGAATTTTAAAAATATATTCGTGAGGTTTCGCCCATTCACAGCTGCCATGCTGATTCCTCCCCTCCCCCATAGCCACACATAGACGCACACAGATTTTTCTGTTTCTCAGGAATTTTTATAATCCGCCAGGGTTAACCACACCAACTGGGGTGACACTGAATGTGGTGGCATGTTATTTTGGAGAAACATGAATCTTTTGCTTATCAAAGGATTCCTTATTTCAGCGAGTAGGGTCCTCCTTAACCAGCGACCTTGACAACAGGTCACTTTTTCATCTGCCTGGCTTCTCTTTTCAAAGGAAATGTGTTAATCATTCTGAATTCTTTATCGGGGCAGTGTGTGATTTCCAGCCTGGTTGGAACAGATTGAGAGTGCGGTTGGTTTTTGAAGTTGAACTGAAGAACAAACTCCACATTGACATTATCGGGGGGAGTGAAGCAGCAGCGGGGGGGGGGGGATGGGCCGGGGGTTCTGTTTTTCTTTCAAGGCCGCTGTTGCTCAGTGAGAGATATATTTGAAATATATCTGCCACATATTTTCTCTGGAACACTTCAGGCGTCACTCTTCAGTGTCATGCTATGAGGAAATCCCCAGTGCTTTTTATATCTTGTTGCTTACTTTATGCCTCTTTTTATGCTTTCCTTTGCTTTTTACCCTTTCTATTCCAGCCCTCTTATCTCAAGAGCACTGTGTTCAGTTCTGGGCACCGCACCTCAGGAAGAATATATCGACCTTGGAGGGGGTGCAGCGCAGAGTCACCAGAATGATACCGGGGCTAAAAGGGTTAAATTATGAGGGCAGGTTGCCAAAACCAGGCTTGTATTGCCTTGAATATGAAAGATTAAGGGGTGATCTAATTGAGGTGTTTAAGATGATTGAAGGAGTTGATAGGGTAGATAGAGAGAAACTATTTCCTCTGGTGGGGGAGTCCAGAACAAGGGGGCAGAACCTTAAAATTAGAGCCAGGCTGTTCAGTGGTGATGTCAGGAAGCACTTCTTCACACAATGGGTAGTGGAAATCTGGAACTCTCTCCCCCAAAAATCTGTAGAGGCTGGGGATCAATTGAAAATTTCAAAACTAAGATTGATAGATTTTTATTAGGTAAGCGTATTAAGGATTACAGAACCAAGGTGGGTGGATGGAGTTGAGATTCAGATCAGCCATGATCTAATTGAATGGTGGAACAGGCTCGAGGGGCTGAATGGCCAACTCCAGTTCCTATGATCCTATTGATTTTTTTGGCTTCTGTTTGATTCTGTCTTGGTTTTATTTGGTCTTTCTTGAATCTTTCATTTTGGTACTTTGGTTTATTTTGGTTTTGTCTTCAGTTGTTTCTATTTTCCCTCTTATCCAGTTTGCTTTGCAATTATTTCATTTTGAATGTGATGGGGTTGGTGTGTTGTAACACAGAGATGGAACGAGCTGCGCCCTAACTCTCCCCCTGCCTGCTGAAGTGCAACCCGATGACATGGGAACAGTAGCGTGAGCCGAAGCTTGGCAGCAGCAGTTGAGTGCAGTGAGAGTCGGAGGTCAAAGGGTGTCTTTATTCCAGAGCTGGCCATGGAGCTGGAGTCTGTGGGCAGAGGTGCTATGGTTGGTGGTAATAACAGCAGCAGTAAAATGATTGTTTGACAACACAGGCCAGAGGCAGGCCTGGAAGGGAGCCAATTACCATTTTTGCATACAAACTGAAACCGGTCAAATCCCATCCCCTCTCTTGCCTGGCTTGCTTTTACCAGCATTGGTCCAGAACTATGGCAATCAAAATTAGAGCAATCAGAATGGTGACATGACAACAACTACTACTTGCATTTATATAGCACCTTTAACGTAGTAAAACGTCCCAAGGCGCTTCACAAGAGTGTTATCAGACATAATTTGACACTGAGCCACATAAGGAGATACTGGGACAGGTGACCAAAAGCTTGGTCAAAGAGGTGGGTTTTAAGGAGCATCTTAAAGGAGGAGAGAGAAGTAGAGAGGCGGAAAGATTTAGGGAGGGAATTCTAGAGCTGAAGGCACGGCTGCCAGAGGTGGAGCGATTAAAATCAGAGACGCTCAAGAGGCTAGAATTGGAGGAGCGCAGAGATCTCAACGGGTCAATCATGTGATTATTATAGGCCAATAAGCCAGCTCAGAATCTCAGGATGTGGGCGATACTGGCAAGGCTGGCATTTATTGCCCATCCCTAGTTGCCCTGAGAAGGTGGCAATGAGCTTTGTACTTGAACTGCTGCAGTCCTTGTGGTGATGGTGCTCTCATGATGGTGTTAGGTAGGAAATTCCAGGATTTTGACCCAGCAATGATGAAGGAACGGAGACATATGTCCGAGTCAGGATTCTGTGCGACTTGCAGGTGACGGTGTTCCCGTGACCTTGCTGCTCTATGGTAGAGCTTGGGAGATGCTGTGCGAGTAAGCTTTGTGAGTTGCTGCAGTGTATCCTGTAGATTGTACATACTGCAGCCACAGTGCGCCCAGTAGTGGAGGGGGTGGATATGGAGTCCAGGGGCAAGGACCTTACTCTCCCGCTGTACATTTCTTTGGGCGTCTTAATGAATTGATTTTTCCAAATAAAATGAATCATCTGCTTTGTAAATTTCAGTTGCAGGTGCAGCTAACTGTAATTGACAGGCTGCTATAGAAATTCCTTCTGCTTTAGTAATAAACAGTCTTCCAACAAGTTGGAATCCAAGTGTAGAAACTTTGACTCATCGATTTTTTTGCTCCACTTGAACCGTGAAGCGAGCTGATTTGAGATATTGTTACAAAGTTAACATTACCTTCAATAGTAATATTGCAAAATTGTATTGAATCCTACATTACAACAGTGACTACGCTTCAAAAGTACTTCATTGGCTGTAAAGCGCTTTGGGACATCCTGAGGTCATGAAAGATGCTGTAGAAATACAAGTTCTTTCCTTTTTTCCATATTTGAATGCAAATATATTCAGTGCCTACAGGTCCTTTTAGAAACAGTGAATTCGTTCAAAACAAACTTGGGATTATCCTTCACTTTGAATCTTTATCTACAGAACGGACCAGGAGGGTTGAAGCTAGGCTCCTCTGATACCCACATTCCCATTGATTTGCTTATTCTGACAGCCCCGATTTAGATTTATCCCCCACTGAGGCTACAGCCTTTTAAAACAACCTTTTCCAAATCTCCAGACCCACACAATCTAAAAAGGACAAACCAAAACACAAGAAATATGAGCAGAGCTGGGACGAGGGTGGGATTTTCAGGGGAGGGGAACTGCGAGTGGCCCACGAGTTGCAGCTTGCAAACCCCGGCTCCAGTGGGTAAGCTGACTGTGTAATGTGCTGCTGAGTTGCAGAGAACAGGAAGGCCTGAGCCTTGATTCCTGGTTTGTGCTGAGTTAGCTGCTCTCAGTGGGGTGGGGTGCAATGGTGGGGGACGTGTGTGGACCTCAGGGTCGTTATTTCTACAGAAGTGGAAGCATATAAAAAATGCGTTTAAAAAGTGAATCTTCCTGGCGTGGAATCAGCTGCGAAGCCCTCCATGGTTGAATAGACTCATCGTTTAGGCTCACACGTGAGGAAGGGCTCTTCTTCCTGTATACCAATACTTCAAAGCGTAATTCGTCGAGCGATAAAATTTGTGCCTTGTTGAGACATATCACGGTGATATGGCACTATATACAAATAAGTACATTAATATTTATTTTATTTTGGTGAGGTGGAAAATAGCTGGCAACACCCATGGAACCATATCCCACCGTGAGCAGTGAGGGAAGAGCTGCCAGTGACGGAACTGCTAGCAAATGCCAGGTTGCAAAGATGCCCAGTATGGGAGTTTTACGAAAAAATTGGATACCCATAACAACAACAACAACTTGCATTTATATAGCACCTTTTATGTAGTAAAACATCCCAAGGTGCTTCACAGAAGCGTTGCAAAACAAAATTTGACACCAAGACACATAGGGGGAAAAATTCAGTTGGTTGCGTCTCCCGTTAGCGCCTTAAGAGGGCGCTAATGGGGCGCAAAGCAACTAGCGCCTGGGCGCGGTGATGTTTGCGCCGCTCGCAAAATTAACTAGCCATTTTGCGGCAGCGCTAAACATTACCGCCACGATCTCCTGCGCCGGCAGATCGTGACGTCAGTCGAGTGCGCAACGCCCCGGAGCGGATATTGAGTGGCACCCCCTGCCTTACCGCCTGCCGCTAGCAACGACAGGTTGAGGGGAGCGTTTTGCAGTCAGGAAGGGACTGGGGGAGCGCTATTTAAAGGCGAATGCTTCCTGCCTTTTTTTGTTGGTGACATTTTTGCACCACGCATTCTGAGAGAGAGAGAGACTTCTGGAGAGATTCAACGCTGTGTGAAGGAGTTTTGGGTACTGAGCGGCACTTTGCAGGTTCATTTTGATTTGCCCTTCCTTGCATCTATTTAGAAGAGATTGTGGGGCTGCACTCTGAGCTCTTTCCCTGGTTCTCTCCATTGTTCTTTCCAGCAGATTTGATGTACAGGTCTCTCCAGGCCGAGATTCAAGGCTGCAATGAGCAGGATGTGGATGGAGAGCAAGATCAACCCTCCCCTTTAAGAACTGGCCGACGCCATTGTGTCTCTGTTCCATTGCTGACTGACATCACATGAGCTTCGCCAGCGCTCTGAGGTAGCGCCTCGCTCCTCGGCATTTGCGCCTTAAGACAGGTGTGAAGCGCCTGATTTAGCGCTACAATCACCTCCAGGGGTGATAAAAGCCAAGTTTGCAGTCGGAGGCGATAATTGCGCCCCAAAGGCGGCGATACTGAATTTTTCCCCCATAAGGAGCTATTAGGGCAGATGTCCAAAAGCTTGGCCAAAGAGGTAGGTTTTAAAGAGCGTCTTAAAGGAGGAAAGAGAGGTAGAGAGACGGATAGGTTTAGGCAGTGAATTCCAGAGCTTAGGGCCTTGGCAGCTGAAGGCACGGCCACCAATGGTTGAACGATTAAAATCAGGGATGCTCAAGAGGGCAGAATTAGAGGAGCACAGATATCTCGGAGGGTTGTGGGGCTGGAGGAGATTACAGAGATTTAAAAAATTTATTTATGGGATGTGGGCATCGCTGGCAAGGCCAGCATTTATTGCCCATCCCTAATTGCCCTCGAGAAGGTGGTGGTGAGCCGCCTTCTTGAACCGCTGCAGTCCATGTGGTGAAGGTGCTCCCACAGTGCTGTAGGGAGGGAGTTCCAGGATTTTGACCCAGCGATGATGAAGGATCAGCGATATATTTCCAAGTCACGATGTTGTGTGACTTGGAGGGGAACTTGGAGGTGGTGGTGTTCCCATGCGCCTGCTGCCCTTGTCCTTCTAGGTGGAAGAGGTCGCGGGTTTGGGAGGTGCTGCCGAAGAAGCCTTGGCGAGTTGCTGCAGTGCATCTTGTAGATGGTACATACTTGTAGCCACGGTACGCCGGTGGTGGAGGGAGTGAATGTTTAAGCTGGTGGATGGGGTGTCAATCTAGCGGGCTGCTTTGTCTTGGATGGTGTCGAGCTTCTTGAGTGTTGTTGGAGCTGCACTCATCCAGGCAAGTGGAGGGTATTCCATCACACTCCTTACTTGTGCCTTGTAGATGGTGGGAAGGCTTTGGGGAGTCAGGAGGTGAGACACTCGGCGCAGAATACCCAGCCTCTGACCTGCTCTTGTTGCCACAGTATTGATGTGGCTGGTCCGGTTAAGTTTCTGGTCAATGGTGACCCCCAGGATGTTGATGGTGGGGGATTCGGCGATGGTAATGCCGTTGAATGTCATGGGGAGATAGGGAGGGGCGAGGCCATGGAGGGATTATTATGTTATTATGAACCAACTGAATCCCCAAGGGTTGGAGGTTCAAGTGCTTTGAAGAAATCCAGGAGCAGAGATGATTCTGTAGTTCATTATAATACTCATACAATTTTCTGGCCATTTCTTTAAAGCTACACTAGTGATATAGAAACTGTGTGAACTTTTCACTCATCAAGGATATGGGATAGCCACTGCCAGTACAAAAGCCTCATTAAAGCTCTGCGCATAAGATACAACTAAGTGTTTTCAAGGCAGTGATCTAATCTGATGTCTTAGCTGACTCGACCTGCTGGTTCTTCATATCTGTGATTGATGACAGTTTCCAAATACCATTAGATTACTGCATTGGAATCACTCCCAGGTATGCATTATGCTGTAATGATAAATATTGTTTTGCTTAATTTATTATATAAGATGGCTTGAATTACTTGGGAGGTTCTGCTGCTGTGTGGCTTGAGGCTTTTATCTTATATACTCGACAGAACAGGGTGCAGCCTGAGGCTGCACTGCCGAGGACAGATGTCCCTCAAAAATAAAAACAGAAAATGCTGGAAATATCTCAGCAGGCCAGGCAGCATCTGTGGAGAGAGAAACAGAGCTAACGTTTCAGGTCGATGACCCTTCGTAAGAACTGGAAAAAGTTGGAGATGGAACAGGTTTTTAAGCAAGTCCCTCAAAAATGGTGGGTGCTGCGAACCTCAGACTTTGTCCTGTGGCATTTCCATTTGGTTAATGCACACTCCGAGAACTGTGGCTCAGCAAGTGATGTTTAATTCTGTCTTTGGACTTTTGCTCATAGTTGTAAGCAATGAGAGAGAGAGCTCCAAGGGGGAATCGATGTGTGAGGCTTGATTGCAGGGATTCCTTGGCGGCTGCTTGAGTTTGAAGCTGCAGGCACAACATGGAAAGCTGGCTTGAGTGCTGGCATCTTCCACGGGACTGTTATCATCAAGAACATGGAAACATAGAAACATAGAAGATAGGAGCAGGAGTAGGCCATTCGGCCCCTCGAGCCTGTTCCGCCATTCAATGCGATCATGGCTGATCATCCAAATTCAGTACCCTGTCCCTGCTTTCTCCCCATATCCCTTGATCCCTTTAGCCTTAAGAAATATATCTAACTCCATCTTGAATATATTTAATGAATTGGCCTCAACTGCCTTCTGTGGTAGAGAATTCCACAGGTTCACCACTCTCTGGGTGAAGAAATTCCTCCTCATCTCAGTCCGAAATGGCTTACCCCTTATCCTTAGACTGTGACCCCTGGTTCTGGACTCCCCCGCCATCGGGAACATCCTTCCTGCATCTAGTCGGTCTAGTCCTGTTAGAATTTTATAAGTTTCAATGAGATCCCCTCTCATTCTTCTAAACTCTAGTGAATATAAGCCTAATCGACCCAATCTCTCTTCATACGTCATTCCTGCCATCCCAGGTATCAGTCTGGTGAATCTTCGCTGCACTCCCTCCATGGCAAGAACATCCTTCCTCAGATAAGGCGACCAAAACTGCACACAATACTCAAGGTGTGGTCTCACCAAAGCCCTGTACAACTGCAGCAAGACATCCTTGCTCCTGTACTCGAATCCTCTCGCTATGAAGGCCAACATACCATTTGCCTTCTTAACCGCCTGCTGCACCTGCATGCTTACCTTCAGCGACTGGTGCACAAGGACACCCAGGTCTCGTTGCACTTCCCCTTTTCCCAATCTATTGCCGTTCAGATAATAATCTGTCTTCCTGTTTTTGCCATCAAAGTGGATAACCTCGCATTTATCCACATTTTACTGCATCTGCCATGCATCTGCCCAATCACCCAACCTGTCCAAATCATACTGGAGTTTCTCTGCATCCTCCTCACAGCACACACGCCCACCCAGCTTTGTGTCGTCTGCATACTTGGAGATATTACTTCTAGTTCCCTCATCTAGATCATTAATATATATTGTGAATAGCTGGGGTCCTAGCACCGATCCCTGCAGTACCCCACTAGTCACTGCCTGCCACTCGGAAAAAGACCCGTTTATTCCAACTCTTTGCTTCCTGTCTGCCAACCAGTTCTCTATCCAAGTCAGTACCTTACCCCCAATCCCATGTGCTTTAACTTTGCACGCTAATCTCTTATGCGGGACCTTATCAAAAGCCTTCTGAAAGTCCAAATACACCACATCTACTGGTTCTCCCTTATCTATTCTACCAGTTACATCATCAAAAAATTCCAGTAGATTAGTCAAGCATGATTTACCTTTGGTAAATCCATGTTGACTTTGTCCGATCCTGTCACTGTTTTCCAAGTGCTCTGCTATTACATCTTTTATAATGGACTCTAGCATTTCCCCCACTACCGATGTCAGGCTTACCGGTCTATAATTTCCCGTTTTCTCTCTACCACCTTTTTTAAATAGTGAGAGCTTGCCTATGTTGTGGAGGATGGAAAAGGTTATCCTTATCCAGTCTACTAGTCACAATGTCTTTGGACTATGGGATTCAGGATGAAGAGATAGTTTTTCTCTTCAGACTTTTAAAGGGATGCTATACTCCATCACTGGGTGGATTTCGACTTTGTACAGCACTGGCACTGATGGTGACGAGTGTTGCTGAGCTTTGAGCCTTAGTCAGATCCCAGCTGGAGTAACTGCGTTCAGCTCTGGGCACCGTACCTCAAGAAGGATATACTGGCCTTGGAGAGGCTGCAGCGGAGATTCACCAGAATGATACCAGGGCTTCATGGGTTAAATTATGAGGACAGGTTGCTTAGACCAGGCTTGTATTCCCCTGAGTTTAGAAGCCTGAGGGGTGATCTGATCGAGGTGTTTAAAATGTTAAAAGGAGTTGATAGGGTAGATAGAGAGAAACTATTTCCTCTGGTGGGGGAGTCCAGAACAAGGGGGCATAAACTTAAAATTAGAGCCAGGCCGTTCAGGGGTGATGTCAGGAAGCACTTCTTCACACAAAGGGCAGTGGAAATCTGGAACTCTCTCCCCCAAAAGGCTGTGGATGCTGGGGAACAATTGGAGCTTTCAAGATCGAGATCAGTAGATTTTTGTTAGGTGAGGGTATCAAGGGATATGGAGCAAGATACAGATCAGCCATGACCTAATTGAATGGCGGAGCAGGTCCGAGGGGCCGACTGACCTACTCCTGTTCCTATCTTCCAATGGCATCTTATCTTCAATACTGAAAAGACTGTTGGGAGATTTTCCTCTGCTTTGTGCCCAGGGACACTTGCCCATTTGGGTTGCCTTCGTACTGTCAGGGTTTCCCCTGAGGCCTGGCAGCAGTGGTTGGCTTCCCACCCATTGTTTCCAGCTGTAAATCCCTGCCAGAACCTTGTGTAAGTCAGACCTAGGTTAATAGCCTGACCCTACCGACATGATGTGCTCCGCCTGGCTTGCATCCAAGTGGGGGCGGGGTGGGGAACTTGGCGTTAACTGTCTGTCCACTGCCTAATTCTGTCCATATATGCCACCTGTGATTTGACCGCTGCCCGAGCTGAAATCAGCAAAACTATATCACTTTTGAAGAACAGCAATATAGTAGAGTCAATGGTCCTTCTACCAGAACACCCTATTCAAATAAGACAAATGCCTATTTGTGACGACCCAATGTTTTTTCTGCTTTGACAAAGCTACACATTCCCTTTCAACAGTTCATTAGGAAAACCACCAGGACAGCTTCGTCGTTATGGTCGGGATGCCTGTCTAATGTTTTAGAATTGTTGAAACAAAGAATAAGGAAAGAAATAAAGAACTTGCATTTATGAGCGCTTTCCAGCTAATGAAGTACTTCTGAAGTGTAGTCACTGTTGAAATGTAGAAAACGCGGGAGCTGATTTGCGCACAGCAAGCTCCCCACAAACAGCAATCTGATAATCACCAGATAATTTGTTCTACTGATGTCGGTTGAGGCATAAACATGGGCAAGGACAGGAGAACTCCCCCGCTCTTCTTCAAATAGTGCCATAGGATCTTTTACATCCACCCGAGAGGACAGACGGGGCCTTGATTTTACATCTCATCCGAAAGATGGCCCCTCCGGCAGTGCAGCACTCCCTCAGCACTGCACTGGAGTACCAGCCTGGATTATGTGCTGAAGTCTCTGGAGTGGGACGTGAACCCACAACCTTCTGACTTGGAGGCGAGAGTGCTACCCACTGAGCCACAGCTGACGTGACTAAAGCTTCGCCAGGCATCAAGAGAGCCATTTCTGCTGATCAGCTAGCTGCTGTAATTCGAGTCTGGGTTATTTCATGTCCCTTGATAGATGAAAGAAAAAAAGAGAACAAAATGTTTCCTCCCCTTTGAAGTCACAATAACTCAACTGAAGTTAGTTGCTGGGTTCCACCAAATCTCTGGACATGGCGATTAAAGGAAAATATAAAATTACTCTTTGATTATTCTTTTTCTACGGAGTTGTAACATACTGGTGCACCC
Source organism: Squalus acanthias (assembly GCA_030390025.1). Lineage (NCBI taxonomy): Eukaryota > Metazoa > Chordata > Chondrichthyes > Squaliformes > Squalidae > Squalus > Squalus acanthias. The sequence continues at coordinate 79,611,371 of CM059429.1, read as the reverse complement.
GTTCATGGACAGTGATGTGTTTTCTGTGTAGTCTAATCCTGTCACCCCTGTAGAGACAGTGCACCAGAATCTCCCTTCTCCAGTCCTGCCAAGGGCACAAACCCCAACGCTACTATTGGAGTCCATCTTGCACCTATAGCTCCATATACAATTTGGATCTCTGCAGAAATGTCAGCAGGGATCTCCAATTACTGAAGCAAGCACCCAAACTATGACGCAGATAATAATTAATTGTACCAAACCTACTGGCCTCCTACAGGAGCCAACGCCAGACAATTACTACTGGTGGCTTCTTTACGAGCCAGTCCAGGGTCACCCATTTGCAACCAACATTTGTTGAGGGGTTGTGCCACCACTGAGGGGACTGTACTGGCAGAAGCTTATGCAGCCTGGTTATGTAGAATCTCAACATTTCTTACTCTTTGAATCTGCCCTACTCATTCCCTAGTGCTTCTCATCTTTCCTGCCTGGTTGAGTTCTTCCCAGTCTGCCAAGATATGGAAGGGAGTGGGAGACAGTGAGGAATGGAGGGAGGGGGGAGAGTGAGCAGTGGAGAAACAGGGTGAAAGAGTGTACAAAGTGAAGGAGAACAAGCTGTGAAGGGAGACTGCACGAGAGCAAGTAGTGAAGGAGGAGGGTGAGAAACGAAGGAGGAGAATGAAAGAATGTGAGGGAAGGAGGAAAAACAGTGAGAAGTGAAGGAAGTGGAAAGTGGAGGAGAATGAGAGTGAGAAGGAAGCTAGACTGCAAAGAAAAGTTAAAGGTAGTGAGAAGTGGGGGAGAGTGAGAAGTAAAGACAAATATTTTCCTTGATTCCTGTCCCCCACCCCAAACTATCCCTCAGCCCACCCTAAGTGTGCAGCCAAAACCAAGCCAATCCCAAATACATTGCAGGCTCCAAACTGCAATGCTACTAAGTGCTCTCAGACCCCATTCCTCGTGGTACAGTCTTCATCCCACCCCTCCCAAACCATAGCCCCCTCCAGACATTTGCTCCCACTCTCTAACCCTTTGTTTCCTTCCAGCTGCTGTCCCTCCCCCAGTTCCTCATACTTTGATCCTGAACCCAACCTTATCTCGCAGCTGCCCATGTTGCAGAACCTGTGTGACAGTCTCTCCCCACCCTCACCTCCAACCTGCAGCCACCATGCCTTAAAACAAGGGTAAGAAATAGATATTGAGGATTTCACTAAAGGAACAAGTGTGAGAGTGACACAGATACAAGACACATATAGAAGAGAGAGGAGAGACTTAGCTTCAGGCAGAAAAAGGGACAAAGTAATACAGACACAATGAGAAACCTGTGTCACAGACCTAGAAAATGAGAGAGAGAAAAGGTGAAACACAAAGACAGAGAGAGTGACACAAAAGGAATTACACTGGGAAAGAAGCAGAGAGATAAGGAGATTTAATGTCTTTATTTGTGAGCAATGCCATAGGAGGTCAACTATATTATAATCCATTGTGTGTTACATCCCCTAGAATAACATCCCTGTTGTTATAAAATGCAGTAACCTCACCATGAACAAGCCCATTGGAGATAGATATATATTTATATAATTAAATTTCTGACAACTACATGCACCTCCCATGTAACACTTTCTTATTTCCTGTGTCACAAGTTTTGTCATGCATTGTGACACTCTGAACACTTGGTCGTGCCTGAAGTTACACCTGCTTACATTACTTTTAATGGGTCACACTGTCACACCTGTTAAAAATTACCAATATACTATACTAACATGTCATTGCCTTTCAGTCCTCCCACCACTGGCGGTGCTGTGCTATAATTTTGCCTCCCAGCTGTGTGGTTATGTGTGAAGGAGTGAGCAGCTGCTGTCACCATCTTTATTTAATAAATGTATTGTTTGCTGGTTTTTATTTGATTCATTTTCCTGTCCTTGTGCTCCATTGCCAACTTTATTCATCTATTTTAAGGTCTCTTTTCAATTCATAAAGCTCACATATGTTACTTGATTTCTTCCAATTCTGTGTAAGCCCATTTTCCCTGCAGTATTACCAAGTTTATTTTGTTAATTTTCCAAGGATACTTTCCATTCCTGAATCCCAAATATTTATTTCATTATTTCCCCAAGTTCCTGCCAAACGGACGACTTGATTCAATTAATTAATTTCCTGTCCGTCTTTATTTAATTCACTTTTCCGATTGCCGACTTTAATTAATTTCCTGCTGTTTCTTTTCACTGTCCCTGAGGCTGTTTTCCATTCATGAAGCCCAATCAGTTATTGATTTAATTTCCTCAATTTTATTGCAAGTGGACAACTTCATGCAATAAGTGTATTTGCTGCTTTTTTCCCCAAACTGCTTTCAATTCTACATATTTATCTTGCATGTTTTAAAATAAAGCCCTGCTACATTATTCCTGACTTTCCCGTAGTACTGTTACCCTCCCCCTGCCTCGTGTAACCTCCTACCCGCACCCTGAAATTTATGTTGTCCATTTTTTATCTTTCTACTGCCCCCTACTTTTCCTTCACCACACTGCTCCCTCACTCAATGTGAGACCAGCTAACAAATGCAAACTATATTATATCCCTTTTATTTAACGACTATTTCATGGTAACGGGTGAGTCCTTTCACTACGTATATAGCCCCCCTGCAAATATCACACTTCCTTCCTCCAACACTTTTCCCATACACTGTTGATAACACCCCTAATATAAAACAGAGTCCCTATCAGCTACACAAGGGCGACCAGCGAGTATGTATCTAGAAGTATTGAGTCTTAGCACAGTTCCATCACCATCCCGACGTCCTAGTCCAGATGTCGCACTTGTATAAAAGACCAACAAATCACAACTGAACAACCTTAAAAAAATATACAGAGAAACCTAATCATCTCCTACTGTTTTTCTGACCTTGTGAGAACTGGAGACAACAAACAGCTGCCAATCTCGAGAAACTTTCAACAATAACCTTTAGTTGATCTACTTACACCATATCCCCATGGGGAGTGCCTAAAGGACAGGTTAGATTAGATGTTGACCATTAGAACCATGCCCAGATCCGAGAGTAATGGTGAGCAACACCACAGGAGATCAGCTAGTTTTATCTATAACTAGTAGCCCTCCCACAGCAATGCTCATGATGAGTAGAGGTGTACGCTGTTTTATAACAATATGCCATGTAGGGTGATTGAATATGTCAAATCCCATTCTTATTAGATGATATTCTGCGATTTTTACTGGTGTTTTGGGGATTGAATTCTGTGACTTTGTCCATTATTCTGTGAAAACTGTAAATGAGTGGCCTTTATTTTCTATATAGATTTTTATCTTGTGTATCTAATTTATATCCCCTGCCATTTAAAGTATGATTGAATCCATGATATACCAGTTAGAGGTAGATACCTGATGTTGAACAGTACTGGGGAGAGAGGGTGGTCCTAGGCTTTGGTGTCACTGGGGAGAGGGTGGTCCAGGCTTTGGTGTCACTGGGGAGAGAGGGTGATCCTGAGCTTTAATGTCACTGGGGAGAGAGGGTGGTCCTGAGCTTTGATGTCACTGGAGAGAGAGGGTGGTCCTGGGGTTTGGTATCACTATGGAGAGGGTGGTCCTGAGCTTTGGTGTCACTGGGGAGAGGGTGGTCCTGGGCTTTGGTGTCACTGGAGAGAGGGTGGTCCTGGGCTTTGGTGTCACTGGGGAGAGGGTGGTCCTGGGCTTTGGTGTCACTGGGGAGAGGGTGGTCCTGAGCTTTGGTGTCACTGGAGAGAGGGTGATCCTGAGCTTTGGTGTCACTGTGGAGAAGGTGGTCCTGAACTTTGGTGTCACTGGAGAACAATGAAACAGGAGTAGGCTATTGAGCCCTTGAGCCTGTTCTATCATTCAATGAGATCATGGCTGATCTGCGACCTAACTCCATATAGCCGCCTTTAGCCCATATCCCTTAATACCTTTGGTTAACAAAAAGCTATCAATCTCTGATTTAAAATTAACAATTGATCTAGCATCAATTGCCGTTTGCAGAAGAGAGTTCCAAACTTCTACCACCCTTTGTGTGTAGAAGTGTTTCCTAACTTCACTCCTGAAATGTCTGGCTTTAACTTTTAGATTATGCCCCCTAGTCCTAGAATCCCCGACCAGCGGAAATAGTTTCTCGCTATCTACCCTATCTGTTCCCCTTAATATCTTGAAAACTTCGATCAGATCACCCCTTAACCTTCTAAATTCTAGGGAATACAGCCCTAATTTGTGTAATCTCTTCTCGTAACTTAACCCTTGAAGTCCGGGTATCATTCTGGTAAACCTACGCTGCACTCCTTCCAAGGCCAATATATCCTTCCTAAGGTGTGGTGCCCAAAACTGCTCACAGTACTCCAGGTGTGGTCTAACCAGGGTTTTGCATAGCTGCAGCATAACTTCTGCCCCCTTGTATTCTAGTCCTCTAGATATAAAGGCCAGCATTCCATTAGCCTTTTTAATTATTTTCTGTACCTGTTCATGACATTTTAATGATCTATGTACCTGGACCCCCAAGTCTCTTTGGACCTCCACTGTTTTTAGCTTCTCACCATTTAGAAAGTACCCTGTTCTAGCCTTTTTAGGTCCAAAGTTGATGACCTCACATTTGCCTACATTGAAATCCATTTGCCACAGTTTTGCCCATTCACTTAATCTATCAATATCCCTTTGTAATGTTATGCTTTCTTCTACATGCCTACAATTCCACCTATCTTTTTGTCATAAGAGGGTGGTCCTGAGCTTTGGTGTCACTGGGAAGAGAGGGTGGTCCTGGGCTTTGGTGTCACTGGGGAGAGCGTGGTCCTGAGCTTTGGTGTCACTGGGGAGAGGGTGGTCCTGGGCTTTGGTGTCACTGGCGAGAGGGTGGTCCTGGGCTTTGGTGTCACTGGGGAGAGGGTGGTCCTGGGCTTTGGTGTCACTGGCGAGAGGGTGGTCCTGGGCTTTGGTGTCACTGGGGAGAGGGTGGTCCTGGGGTTTGGTGTCACTGGGGAGAGGGTGATCCTGAGCTTTGGTGTCACTGGAGAGAGGGTGGTCCTGGGGTTTGGTGTCACTGGGGAGAGGGTGGTCCTGGGCTTTGGTGTCACTATGGAGAGGGTAGTCCTGGGCTTTGGTGTCACTATGGAGAGGGTGGTCCTGAGCTTTGGTGTCACTGGGGAGAGGGTGGTCCTGGGCTTTGGTGTCACTGGGGAGAGGGTGGTCCTGGGATTTGGTGTCACTGTGGAGAGGGTGGTCCTGGGCTTTGGTGTCACTGGGGAGAGGGTGGTCCTGGGGTTTGGTGTCACTATGCAGAGGGTGGTCCTGAGCTTTGGTGTCACTGGGGAGAGAGGGTGGTCCTGGGCTTTGGTGTCACTATGGAGAGGGTGGTCCTGGGCTTTGGTGTCACTGGGGAGAGGGTGGGCCTGAGCTTTGGTGTCACGATGGAGAGGGTGGTCCTGAGCTTTGGTGTCACTGGGGAGAGGGTGGTCCTGGGCTTTGGTTTCATTGAAGGGATGATCCTGGGAATGTTGGGGCTTAGCAGCATAGAGTTCAAGGGTTGGGGAGATGGGATGTAGGATTGGGTTTACTGGAAGATTCCTGAGGTTTTTCCAGAATGAGGAGGTGGAGGGTGTGGATCTGACAGGATGGGGAGAGGGGCTATCCAAATTTGGCAACATTGGTTTGTAAGTTTCTGAGAGATCTCTGGAAACATTGAGTTCAGTATTTTCTGATTGGTTCCTGGATTTATATGTCTCTCTCTGTCTGTCCCTCAGATGAGATATTAGAGGTCACGTCTGCCTGTTCAAGTGGACATAAAAACTTCCACAGCACTATTCATAAGACAGGACGTTCTTTTGGTGCCTTGGTCAACATTTCTCTCTCAGCCACCACCACCAAAACAAGAGTGTCTGGTCATTTATCTTATTTACTCTTTGTGGGACCTCGCTATGTGCATATTGACTGCTGTATTCGCCTACAGAACAACAATGACAAGAAGTCAAATATAATTAATTGGTTGTGAAATGCCTTGGGACATCCTGAGGATGTGAAAGTTGCTATATAAATGCAAGTTTGTTCTTCCTCTCTCTCTCTAACGGTTTCTCCTTCTCTCTCTCTCAGCTGTCACTAATTAGAATGTTTACATTTTCCAGCTGTCAACAAAACACAGGTGATGCTTATCAGAGCCTTCCTGTTTGCCCAGGAAGTTTCCAAAACTGTCCTCACCTGTTGTTTTGGGCAAGAGAAAAAAACAGTTCTCAAATTACATGGAATATACAGCACAGAAACAGGCCATTCGGCCCAACTAGTCTGCTGGTGTTTATACTCCACATGAGTCTCCTCCCATTCCATCTACCTCACCTCAGCTTTTCAGCATATCTTTCTATTTCCTTTTCTCTCATGTACTCGTCTAGTTTCCTTTTGAAAACATCTAAGCTTCCCGTGGTAACCACTTCCTGTGGTAGCGAGTTCCACATTCTAATCACTCTGAGTAAAGAAATTTCTCCTTATTTCCCTACTGGGTTTATTAGTAACTATCCTGTATTTATGGCCCCTAGTTTTGGACTCTCCCACATGTGGAAACATTCTCTCCACATCTACCCTGTCCAACCCATTCATAATTTTAAAGACCTCTATCAGATCTCCTCTAAGTCTTCTCTTTTCTAAAGAAAAAAGCCCCAACCCATGCAATCTTTCCCGATAGCTGTAATCTCTCAGTTCTGGTACCATCCTTCTAATTTTTTTTGCACTGTCTCCAGTGCTTTTATGTCCTTTTATGGAGACCAGAACGGTGCACAGTACTCTAAGTGCGGCCCGAGAAGGGTCCCATACAAGTTTAACATTACTTCACTACTTTTGAATTCTATACCCCTAGAAATAAATCCCAGTGCTTTGTTAGCATTTTTAATTGCTTTGCTGACCTGTGATGCTGCTTTTAATGATTTGTTCACCTGTATCCCTAAATCCCTTTGCTCTTCTACCCCATTCAGTTTCTTATTTTCTAAAGTGTAGGTGATATTTATGTTATGCATCACCTCACATTTATCTATGTCTCTAGATGCTCTTCTATTAGTATAGATTCCAGTATTTTTCCTATCACTGACGTTAAACTGACTGGTCTATAGTTCCCAGGTTTTGTTCTATCTCCGTTTTTGTATAGAGGATCAACAATTACGATGAGAAAAGAATGTGGGGGCAATTTTAACCCTACTCGCTGAGCAGAAACCTGGCGGGTGGGCAGTTAAAATCACCCTGGCTCTTACCTGTCTGAAAGCCGCCATGATTGCAACACCTGCAATTTTAACCTGCTCTCCTGAGCAGGCAGCAAAGATATTGGTACCATCCTTCAAATTGGCCACTGGCCTATATGTGACTCCAGACCCACAGCAATGTGGTTGACTCTTAACTGCCCTCTGAAATGGCCTAGCAAGCCACTCAGTTGTAACAAACCGCTACGAAACACAATAATAAGAATGAAACTGGACAGACCACCAGTCATCGACCTTGGCACTGGCTACGGACACGGCAACGGCACACCCAGCCCAGTCGACCCTGCAAAGTCCTCCTCACCAACATCTGGGGACTTGTGCCAAAATTGGGAGAGCTGTCCCACAGACTAGTCAAGCAACAGCCTGACATAGTCATACTGACAGAATCATACCTTTCAGCCAATGTCCCAGACTCCTCCATCTCCATCCCTGGGTATGTCCTGTTCCACCGGCAGGACAGACCCACCAGGGGTGGTGGCACAGTGGTATACAGTCGGGAAGGAGTGGCCCTGGGAGTCCTCAACATTGACTCCGGACCCCATGAAGTCTCATGGCTTCAGGTCAAGCATGGGCAAAGAAATATCCTGCTGATTACCACCTTCCGCCCTCCCTCAGCTGATGAATCAGTACTCCTCCATGTTGAACACCACTTGGAAGAAGCACTGAGGGTAACAAGGGCACAGAATGTACGCTGGGTGGGGGACTTCAATGTCCATCACCAAGAGTGGCTCGGTAGCACCACTACTGACTGAGCTGGCCGAGTCCTGAAGGACATAACTGCCAGTCTGGGCCTGCGACAGGTAGTGAGAGAACCAACATGAGGGAAAAACCTACTTGACCTCGTCCTCACCAATCTATCTGTCGCAGATGCATCTGTCCATGACAGTATTGGTAGCAGTGACCACCGCACAGCCATTGTGGAGACGAAGTCCTGTCTTCACACTGAGGACACCCTCCATCGTGTTGTGTGGCACTACCACCGTGCTAAATGGGATAGATTCAGAACAGATCTAGCAGCTCAAAACATACATGAGGCGCTGTGGGCCATCAGCAGCAGCAGAATTGTATTCCACCACAATCTGTAACCTCATGGCCCGGCATATCCCTCACTCTACCATTACCATCAAGCCAGGGGACCAACCCTGGTTCAATAAGGAGTGCAGAAGAGCATGCCAGGAGTGGCACCAGGTGTACCTAAAAATGAGGTGCCAACCTGGGGAAACTGTAACACAGGACTACATGCATGCGAAATAGCGGAAGCAGCATGCTATAGACAGGGCTAAGCGATCCCACAATAAACAGATCAGATCAAAGCTCTGTAGTCCAGTCGTCCAGTCGTGAATGGTGGTGGACCATTAAACAACTAATGGGAGAAGGAGGCTCCATGAATATCCCCATCCTCAAAGATGGTGGAGCCCAGCACGTGAGTGCAAAAGACAAGGCTGAAGCATTTGCAACCTTCTTCAGCCAGAAATGCCGAGTGGATGATCCATATTGGCCTCCTCCTGAGGTCACCACCATCACAGAAGCCACTCTTCAACCAATTCGATTCACTCCACGTGATATCAAGAAACGGCTGAGCGCACTGGATACAGCAAAGGCTATAGGCCCCGACAACATCTCGGCTATCGTGCTGAAGACTTGCGCTCCAGAACTAGCCGCGCCTCTAGCCAAGCTGTTCCAGTACAGCTACAACACTGGCATCTACCCGATAATGTGGAAAACTGCCTAGGTATGTCCTGTCCACAAAAAACAGGACAAATCCAATTCGGCCAATTACCGCCCCATCAGTCTACCCTCAATCACCAGCAAAGTGATGGAAGGTGTCATCAACAGTGCTATCAAGCGGCACTTACTCACCAATAACCTGCTCACTGATGCCCAGTTTGGGTTCCGCCAAGACCACTTGGCTCCCGACCTCATTATAGCTTTGATCCAAACATGTACAAAGGAGCTGAATTCCAGAGGTGAGGTGAGAGTGACTGCCCTTGACATCAAGGCAGCATTTGAGCGAGTGTGGCATGAAGGAACCCTAGTAAAACTGAAGTCAATGGGAATCGGGGGGGGATAACTCTCCACTGGCTGGAGTCATACCTAGCACAAAGGAAGATGGTTGTGGTGGTTGAAGGTCAATCATCACAGCCCAGGACATCGCTGCAGGAGTTCCTCAGGGCAGTGTCCTAGGCCCAACCATCTTCAGCTGCGTCATCAATACCTTCCCTCCAACATAAGGTCAGAAATGGGGATGTTCGCTGATGACTGCAGTGTTCAGCGCCATTCACACCTCCTCAGATAATAAAGCAGTCCATGCCCACATGCAACAAGACCTAGACGACGTTCAGGCTTGGGCTGATAAGTGGCAGGTTACATTCACAGCACAGAAGTACCAGGCAATGACTATCTCCAACAAGCGAGAGTCTAACCACCGCCCCTTGACATTCAACGGCATTACCATCACCATCCACATCCTGGGGGGTCACCATTGACCAGAAACTTAACTGGACCAGCCACATAAATACTGTGGCAACAAGAGCAGGTCAGAGGCTAGGTATTCTGCGGCGAGTGACTCACCTCCTGACTCCCCAAAGATTTTCCACCATCTACAAGGCACAAGTAAGGAGTGTGATGGAATACTCTCCACTTGCCTGGATGAGTGCAGCTCCAACAACACTCAAGAAGCTCGACACCATCCAGGACAAAGCAGCCCGCTTGATTGGCACCCCATCCACCACCTTAAACATTCACTCCCTCCACCACTGGCGTACCATGACTGCAGTGTGTACCATCTACAAGATGCATTGCAGCAACTTGCCAAGGCTTCTTCGGCAGCACCTCCCAAACCAGCGACCTCTTCCACCTAGAAGGACATGGGCAGCAGGCGCATGGGAACACCACCACATCCAAGTTCCCCTCCAAGTCACACACCATCCTGACTTAGAAGTATATCACCAATCCTTCATCGTCGCTGGGTCAAAATCCTGGAACTCCCTCCCTAATATCACTGTGGGAGTACCTTCACCACACGGACTGCAGCGATTCAAGGGCAATTAGGGATGGGCAATAAATGCTGGCCTTGCCAACGACGCCCACATCCCATAAAAAAAATTTTTTAAAACACGCACCCGGAGCCAACAGGATCCTTCTTTACCTATGCATGTTGTGGCCTGATGACATTATTAAGACCCAACTGTAATTTTAACTGAGGCCTGAGCGGGGAATCCACCTGGAGTTAAAATCAGGACCATGTGTATCTCTCTCTCAGCTTGACACACTTTTTGAAGTATAAAACGTATAGCTTTTATTTAAACGTTTAGTTAAATGTCAGATTCATTGTCCAATTTGTTTTGAAAACACACTAACTAAAATACTGTTAGAGGCAGAGACACTATTTGACTTTCTACTGAGAGAAATAAAGAATTATTTATAATTTGAACATAAACAACAGCTACTATAGGTGTATAATTAGTCCAATTTGTCATATTTGAAGTGAAGCATGTTCACTTCCTCCTCGCACAACTTCTTGTTTTTAAAGACAGTCATTAATTTTATTTGAATAAAGCTTTTGAATTTTGTCCTCTAGGTTTTCTTAAGATTATTTAAGAAAAAGCAACCAAGGAAGTAATAAATTAAACTGAAGAGCATCGTTCTGAAATATAAACAGAAAATTTTGGAAACACTCAGCAGGTCAGGAGAGACAAACAGAGTTAAAGTTTCAGGTCGATGACCCTTCGTCAGAACTGGAAGACGTTAGAGATGTAACAGGTTTTAAGCAAGTGCAGAAGCAGGTAAAGGGGGAGTGGGGAAGAACAAAAGGGAAGGTCTGTGATAGGGTGGAAGGCAGGAGAGATTAAATGACAAAATGGATGATGGTGCAAGGTGAAAGGAGATGGTAATGGGAGAAGTAAAGAAGAAAAAGCTGGGTCCAGAGGAGGTGTGAATGGTTACAGAATGTTCCAGTGAAAATGGGAGCGCTGGTTACGATATTGCTGTGATTATTTGCATGAACACCTTTGTGGCCTTCTGCACATGCGCACTGTATGCCGGAGGGCGAGAGAGAGATCGGAGGGGGGAAGAGAGAGGAAATTGGGGGGGGAGAGAGAGGAGATCGGAGGTGGGGGAGAAAGAGGAGATTGGAGGGGGAGAGAGAGAGAGGAGATCGGAGGGGGGAAGAGAGAGAGATCGGAGGTGGGGGAGAAAGAGGAGATCGGGGGGTGGGGAGAGAGAGGAGAGATCGGGGGGGAGAGAGGAGATCGGAGGGGGGAAGAGAGAGAGAGGAGATCGGAGGGGGGAAGAGAGAGAGAGGAGATCGGAGGGGGGAAGAGAGAGAGGAGATTGGAGGTGGGGGAGAAAGGAGATGGGGGGGTGGAGAGAGAGAGAGGAGATCGGAGGGGGGAGAGAGAGGAGATCGGAGGGAGAGAGAGAGGAGATCGGAGGGGGAGAGAGAGAGAGATCGGAGGGGGGAGAGAGAGGAGATCGGAGGGGGGAGAGAGAGATCGGAGGGGGAGAGAGAGAGAGGAGATCGGAGGGGGGAGAGGAGATCGGAGGGGGAGAGAGAGAGAGGAGATCGGAGGGGGGAGAGAGAGGAGATCGGAGGGGGAGAGAGAGAGAGGAGATCGGAGGGGGGAAGAGAGAGAGGAGATCGGAAGTGGGGGAGAAAGAGGAGATCGGGGGTGGGGGAGAAAGAGGAGATCGGAGGGGGGAGAGAGAGGAGATTGGGGGAGAGAGGGAGGAGATCGGAGGGGGAGAGAGAGAGATCGGAGGGGGAGAGACAGAGATCAGAGGAGAAGAGAGAGAGAGAGATCAGAGGGGAAGAGAGAGATCAGAGGGGAAGAGAGAGATCAGAGGGGAAGAGAGAGAGAGATCAGAGGGGAAGACAGATCGGAGAGGGAGAGAGGGAGGAGATCGGGGAGGGAGAGATCGAGATCGGAGGGGGGAGAGAGAGAGATCGGAGGGGGGAGAGAGAGAGATCGGAGGGGGGAGAGAGAGAGATCGGAGGGGGGAGAGAGAGGGATCGGAGGCGGCAGTGAGAGCAGGTCAGAAGGGGGAGAGGGGACGGGAGAGAAAGAGGGAGGAGAGAGAGATCAGAGGGGAGAGGAGAGGATCGAAGGGGGGAGAGGAGGTCAGGAACTTGGGGGGGGGTGGGGTAAAGAGAGCAGAGAGCACAGTGGGGATGGGGGTAGAACGTGAACCAGGTCTAAACGGGGGGGGCAGGGGCGGGTGACAATTGGTAAGACGGATCACATTATTCCAACCCCGTACCATGCTCTCCCTCTCCGCCTCCTAGACCTGGTTGATTTCTCGGAAAGCTCGGTGTGTGTGTGTGTGGCAAGTGACATCATTGGACTGGATGAAATCCGGAAGTCATGACACTTTCACTATTCACTTCATACCCAATAAACCTGTTAACAATCCGTGACCCCCACACATTGCCCCATCTATGGAGAGGAAGGTCAGGAACTTGTTGGGGGGAGGTCAGGAACTCGGGGGTGGGGTGGGGTGGGGAAGGGAGATCAGGAACTTGGGCAGGGGGAGGTCAGGGACCTGGGAGTGGGGAGAGGAAGGTCAGGAACTTGGGCAGGAGGAGAAGGTAAGGACCCCAGGGGGTGGTACTTGGGCAGGGGGAGGTCAAGAACTTGGCGGGGGCGGGGGGGGGGAAGGTCAGGAACTTGGGCAGGGAGAGAAGGTCAAGAACTCGGGGCGGGGGGAGGAAAAGGTCAGAAACTCGGGGGTGGGGGGGAAGGTTAGGAACTTGTTGGGGGGGGGGCAGGAACTTGTTTGGGGGAGTGAGAAGGTCCTAACCTGCGAGGGTGAGCCCTGTCTATTACCTGTGAGCTCTGTATGGAGCCTGGCAGTCAGAATGAATGACTTGAATTACACATTGCAAAGTACTTGATTACTCAGGCAGGCAGGATCTAATTACACATTCCAGATAAACTGCTGGGTGTGTCTTGTCCTCCAAGGGGACCAATCAGAAATCTGGTGTTGCCTTCAAGGGGACCAATCAGAATATTGGTGTTGCAAATAGACGCAACCTTAAGATCTAAAGTTATTAAACTCAATGTTGAGTCTGGAAAGCTGTAAAGTGCTTAGTAGAAAGATGAGATGCTGTTCCTTGAACTTCTGTTGCATTTCATTGGAACAGTGTAGGAGGCCAAGGACAGAGAGGTCAGAGTGGGAGTGAGATGGTGAATTAAAATGACAGGTGACTGGAAGCTGAGGGTCATGCTTACAGGCTGAAAGGAGGTGTTCAGCAAAGCATCACCCAATCTGCATTTGGTCTCCCCAATTTAAAGGAGACCACATCGTGAGCAGTGAATACAGTATACTAAATTGAAAGAAGTACTAGTAAATCGCTTGGAAGGTGTGTTTGGGACCCTGGATGGTGGGAAAGGAGGAGGTGAAATTTCTTAGTACTTTCTAATTGGCAATTTTCTGGCCACCTTCCTCATTTTTGCTTCCCTCTTTGGTTTTGCTTTGCTTCAGTGTTACTTTAAACGAATCAAATGATTGAAAGCTAAAGTCTGTTGGTCAAAGGGTGACAGCAAAAGTGTGACTGTGACAGAACAATTACAGGAAGCAAAGATTACACAACAGGATTATCAGAATGATAACACTCTAATGTTACACATACTTCCTGTCACGCCATTTCCATCACACTTTATCCATCATGCCTGTTTGTCACATCTTTCTATTCATAATTAAATGTACCTATTCAGTTTACTTGCCTCTGATTGAGTCCTCCAAACTGGTTGCCAGGGTAGATGGTGCTATTACTCACTTACCTTTGAGCCTCCCAACTGTATCTCCAAGATAGATGCCCTTGCGCTGCGCCACTCACCTTTTGAAATATTAAAATCGAGCCAGTGGCCCAATGCTCCTTGCACCCACAGTTCTATAAAATATAAAACTATAAAATAGGTGCTGCTGAGGCTCTCCCCACTGGCCATGTCTGGGCAGAAAACCCCAATCCAGTGTAACCCGACTGTGAGCCATAAGTCCTGAGCAGCCCCCTCCCCACCCCTCCAACACCATGACCTAACTCCAATCTGATGCTGTCGTCCATTCTCCTCCCGCGCCACTACCACACCACCCAGAGCTGAAAGCTGATAAATTCCCAAGGCCCACTCGCAATTGCAAAAGCTACTCCTGTTCCTGGCCATGCCGAGGAACTCGCTTGAAGTTCCTTAAGTGCATTTTCAGCATCAATAAACAAAAACCTCCCAAACTATGTTATTATTGCAGATTATTGTAGCAATGTTAGTGTTATTTTGGGGCTCAAATTCCATGATTATATGCATATTTTTGTGGAAAATAAAACAGTGGCCTTGATCCTGTTAAATATTGACTTAACTTTGCAGTTAATTTTATTTATTTATTTACAGAGGAAATTGGTAAGGCAGATGTAGAATCAGTCTGGGTGGAGCTAAGAAGCACCAAGGGGCAGAAAACATTGGTGGGAGTTGTCTATAGTCCTCCAAACAGTAGTGGTAATGTAGGGGATGGCATCAAACAGGAAATTAGAGATGCATGTAACAAGGGTACTACAGTAATCATGGGTGACTTTAATCTACATATAGACTGGCCAAACCAAATTAGCAATAATACTGTGGAGGATGAATTCCTGGAGTGTGTCCAAGATGTTTTTTTAGACCAGTACGTTGAGGAGCCAACTAGGGAACAGGCTATCCTAGATTGGGTATTGTGCAATGAGAAGGGGTTAATTAATAATCTTGTTGTGTGGTGTCCTTTAGGGAAGAGTGACCATAACATGATAGAATTCTTCATTAAGATGGAAAGTGAAGTAGTCCAATCCGAAACTAGGGTCCTAAATCTAAACAAAGGAAATTACGAAGGTATGAGGAGTGAGTTAGCTATGATAGATTGGGGAGCTTCATTAAAAGGCATGACGGTGGATAGGCAATGGCTAACATTTAAGGAACGAATGCGTGAATTGCAACAGTTATACATTCCTTTCTGGCGCAAAAACACAAAAGGAAAAGCGGCCCAACCATGGCTAACAAAAGAAATTAAGGATAGTATTAGATCCAAAGAGGAGTCATATAAAGTTGCCAGAAAAAGTAGCAAGCCTGAGGATTGGGAGCAGTTTAGAATTCAGCAAAAATGGACCAAGAGATTGATTAAGAGGGGAAAAATAGAGTATGAGAGTAAACTTGCAAGGAGCATAAAAGAGGACTGTAAAAGCTTCTACAAGTATGTAAAAAGAAAAAGATTAGTGAAGACAAATGTAGGTCCCTTACAGTCAGAAACGGGAGAATTTATAATGGGGAACAAGAAAATGGCAGAGGAATTAAACAAATACTTTGGTTCTGTCTTCACGGAAGAGGACACAAATAACTTCCCAGAAATGCGAGGGAACCAAGGGTCTAGTGAGAAGGAGGAATTAAAGGAAATTAGTATTAGTAAAAAAATAGTGCTGGAGCAATTAATGGGACTGAAAGCTGATAAATCCCCAGGGCCTGATAATCTGCATCCCAGAGTACTAAAAGAGGTAGCCATGGAAATAGTGGATGCATTAGTTGTCATCTTCCAAAATTCTACAGATTATGGAACAGTTCCTGCAGATTAGAGGGTGGCAAATGTAACCCCACTATTTAAAAAAGGAGGGAGAGAGAAAACAGGGAACTAGCCTAACATCAGTAGTAGGGAAAATGCTGGAGTATTATAAAGGATGTGATAACAGGACACTTAGAAAATATCAATGGGATTAGACAGAGTCAACATGGATTTATGAAAGGGAAATCGTGTTTGACAAACCTACTGGAGTTTTTTGAGGATGTAACTGGTAGAATAGATAAGGGAGAACCAGTGGATGTGGTGTATTTGGATTTTCAGAAGGCCTTTGATAAAGTCCCACACAAGAGGTCAGTGTGCAAAATTAAAGCACATGGGATTGGGGGTAATATACTGGCATGGATTGAAAATTGGTTAACAGACAGGAAACAGAGAGTAGGAATAAATGGGTCTTTTTCAGGGTGGCAGGCGGTGACTAGTGGGGTACCGCAGGGATCAGTGCTTGGGCCCCAGCTATTCACAATATATATCAATGATTTGGATGAGGGAATCAAATGTAATATTTCCAAGTTTGCTGACGACACGAAACTAGGTGGGATTGTGAGTTGTGAGGAGGATACAAAGAGGTTTCAAGGCGATTTAGACAAGTTGAGTGAGTGGGCAAATACATGGCAGATGCAGTATAACGTGGATAAATGTGAAGTTATCCACTTCGGTAGAAAAAACAGAAAGGCAGAGTATTATTTAAATGGTGAGAGATTGGGAAATGTTGATGTACAAAGGGACCTGGGTGTCCTTGTACACCAGTCACTGAAAGCAAACATGCAGGTGCAGCAAGCAGTTAGGAAGGCAAATGGTATGTTGGCCTTCATTGCAAGAGGATTTGAGTACAGGAGCAAGGATGTCTTACTATAGTTATACAGGGCCTTGGTGAGACCACACCTGGAATACGGTGTGCAGTTTTGGTCTCCTTACCTAAGAAAGGATATACTTGCCATAGAGGGAGTGCAGCGAAGGTTCACCAGACTGATTCCTGGGATGGCAGGACTGTCGTATGAGGAGAGATTGGGTCGACTAGGCCTGTATTCACTAGAGTTTAGAAGAATGAGAGAGGATCGCATTGAAACGTATAAAATTCTGACAAGGCTAGACAGACTGGATGCAGGGAGGATGTTTCCCCTGGCTGGGGGGGTCTAGAACGAGGGGTCACAGTCTCAGGATACGGGGTAGGACATTTAGGACTGAGATGAGGAGAAATTTCTTCATTCAGAGGGTGGTGAACCTGTAGAATTCTCTACCACAGAAGGCTGTGGAGGCCAAGTCACTGAATATATTTAAGAAGGAAATAGATAGATTTCTAGACACGAAAGGCATCAAGAGGTATGGGGAAAGAGGGGGAATATGGTATTGAGATAGAGGATCAGCCATGATCATATTGAATGGCGGAGCAGGCTCGAAGGGACGAATGGCCTACTCCTGCTCCTATTTTTCTATGTTCTATGTTTCTAGATGTCATAGGCAAAGACAGAAAGACATTGCTTTTAATATATAACATTTCATGTCTAAAAGATCCCATGACACTATTCAAAGAAGAGCATGGGAGTTCTTCCCAGTGTCTTGGCCAATACTTACCCCTCAACCAACATCATTAAAACAGTTTCTATCATTCTCATGTTGCTGTTTGTGGGAGCTTGCTCAGAGCAAATTATTTTTTTTTAAAAAATTTCCTGGGATGTGGGCGTCGCTGGCAAGGCCAGCATTTATTGCCCATCCCGAATTGCCTTCTTGAACCGCTGCAGTCCTTGTGGTAAAGGTACTCCCACAGTGCTGTTAGGGAGTGAGTTCCAGGATTTTGACCCAGCGACGATGAAGGACCGGCGATATATTTCCAAGTCAGGATGGTGTGTAACGGAGGGGAACTTGCAGGTGATGGTGTCCCCAGTGGAGAGTTTTCCCCGATTCCCAATGACTTCAATTTTACTAGGGCTCCTTGATACCGCATTTGGTCAAATGCTGCCTTAATGTCAAGGGCAGTCACTCTCACCTCAACTCTGGAATTTAGCTCTTTTGTTTATGTTTGAACCAAGGCTGTAATGAGGTCTGGAGCTGAGTGGTCCTAGCGGAACCCAAACTGAGCATCGGTGAGCAGGTTATTGGTGAGTAAGTGCAGCTTGATAGCACTGTCGACGACACCTTCCATCATTTTGCTGATGATTGAGAGTAGACTGATGGGGCGGTAATTAGCTAGATTGGATTTGTCCTGTTTTTTGTGGACAGGACATACCTGGGCAGTTTTCCACATTGTCGGGTCGATGCCAGTGTTGTAGCTGCACTGGAACAGCTTGGCTGGAGGCGCAGCTAGTTTCTGGAGCACAAGTCTTGTGCACCACAGCCGGGATGTTGTCGGGGCCCATAGTCTTTGCTGTATCCAGTACGCTCAGCCGTTTCTTGATATCACTTGGAGTGAATCAAATTGGCTTAGGACTTGCTTCTGTGATGGTGGGGACCTCAGGAGGAGGCCGAGCTGGATCATCCACTCGGCCGATATGGATCATCCAACTGGCTGCCGTGTTTCCTACATTACAACAGTGACTACACTTCACAAATACTTCATTGTCTGTAAAGCGCTTTGGGGTGTCCTGAGGTCATGAAAGGTGCGATATAAATGCAAGTCTTTCTTTTCTTTCTTCAGCACACCCCAAAGCACTTTGACTCATCATATGTCATGGGAGATCAGCTAGAATATAGCCTTGTGTTTAGGACATGTCTGTTGCAGTCCAGACAGTGCACTGCAAAGTGTCACCTTTCATTACAGATGAGAAACAATCTTGAAAAAAAAAGACAGTAATTTCCTAACTGTTTTTTCTGACCTGGAACAGTTACAATTACCATGTGACTGACCCCAGGAAATTAAAAGCTGCTTGTGAGGTGGCCTTAGAGGGATAAGCCAGGGTAACAGCTGAACATCAGAGCCATGCCCCAGGCCTCAGACCACTGACGAGGCTACAGGAGCTCCACTATGATGCCTTTGCTCACTGTCTTAAAATAGGTTGTTCCATATATTCTGCAGTACATGGCTGTATAAGGTCGTTTTAAATACATACGCCCTTGATTTTCAAACGTTTCTGCAAATATCGATACAATCCTACAGACCCACTTCTCCGAATTTACTAAAGTTAGTTCTGGTCAAACATCATCGACCTGAAACGTTAGTTCTGTTTCCCTCTCCACAGATGCTGCCTGACCTGCTGAGGATTTCCAGCATTTTCTGTTTTTATTACAAAAGGCAGCATCTGCTTCCCACAGGAACACAGTACTGCCATAACATAAAGTGTGTTTTGATTACTATTAGCTACAAATGCAATGTGCCAGTAAGTCAAATACAGAAAGGCTAGACTAAAAATACAGAATATAGAATTCTTGAGACATTCCAGTGCACTTTGACACTTCAGTGTGTCAGTGAGAAGGATGCAGTTACTTGCACAACCCACATTGTCCTATGTAGCAATTGCTGACAAGACAGCAGAGAGCTCTGCTCAATATTCAAACAGTGCATTTTGACTTTGTACACACCAAGGCAGGGAATGGGTATATGAGTAGAAGCAATGGGCACCAAAATTGAGAGTCCCTTGTTATCACTCACTATCCCTGAGCTGAGACCGAAACTCTCGCCTCTCCCTACAACCTTCCGAGATCTTTGTGTTCTTCCAATTCTGGCCTCGTGCGTCCCCGATTTCGTTCGCCCCACCAATGGCCACCGTGCCTTCAGCAGCCGAGGCCCGAAGCTCTGGAATCCCTCCCTAAACCTCTCCAAATTTCGTTCCTCTTTTAAGACGCTCCTTAAAACCTACCTCTTTTTGACCAAGCTTTTGGTCACCTGTCCTAATATTTCCTTCTTTGGCTCTGTGTCAATTTTTATTTGATAGCGCTCCTGTGAAATGCCTTTGGACGTTTTACCACGTTAAAGGCACTGTACAAATGCAGGCTGTTGTAATTATTGCACTAACTATCCTGGAGTTGATCCTGACAGACTCTTGCTATCAATCTCACTATCCCTGAGCTGAGGCTGAGTCACTTGCTATCTCTCCCACTATCGCTCTCACTATCCCTGAGCTGATACTGAGAGATGCTTGCTATCATTCGCACTCTCATTGATCCGAGACCGAGGGACTCTAGCTATAACTCACACTAGCATTAAGCTGGGGTTGACTCTTGCTAATTATCTCCCTATCCCTGAGTTGAGACCGAGAGACTCTTGCTATCCTTGAAAATAGCTGGTCTAATTTCCCACAAAGTTCCCTCTAGTGCTGGGGCCTGGATGCTTTTTGCACAGCAGGACAAGGTAAGCATGTGGTTTACAGGGGAGACGGCTCTTCTGTAGTGCCTCTCCCAGTTGTCTTTCAGATCGAGCGACCTTAACCAGCAGAACTTCTCGTGCTCTGGGATTTACTGCTGTGCACACAGCATGCCACAAGCAATGTTTTAGGATGATCTCATGGACCGTGACAGTCCTTGTGAGCTTCTTAAGGCCCTCAGACTGAACTCTGAAAACCTCCACTGTAAACAAACAAAGGAAAACACAACCGAAGAAAGTCTGAGAGAGAACAGTGAGGGGCTGTTGAAATTATCAGAGGGAGAGTCAGAAGACCCAGCTGGAGTAGATGGCCAGCTCTCGATTTGCTTTAGCCGCTTCCTGTAATATAGATACATTTTTGATTGAGACAAGGGCCAGAGAACAGATAAGGTACGCATCATGTGAGGAGAGGTGTAAAATAAAACTAAAATGTGAGTCAGCTCTGCAGTCCAGTCTGTTCTGTAAACAATTTACATCTTTTTGTTATGTTTTTGCAGTTTTGCTTCTTTTATTTCCTCCTGCCCTCAATGTGCTGACTCATGCTGCAGTATCATTCCCCGCTGACATGGCCACTCTTTGGTTCTGAACGTGGACAATGAGCTATTCTGTTATGAGTGTGTCGCAGCCCTGCCTGATCCTCACCAACATTCACAACGTGCACACGTTCTAGAAGTCACTGGACGATGAATAGGAGCGAGTACCGTGGCTGATTCTCGTCCTCCATAGCACAGGGTTGCTGAGGCTTATCACGGCCTCTGTATCATCGCCTTGGTTAACACTGCAGGCTAGGATCGAACCAGATCTGTGAGGCTTTATTCCCAACACTCGGCAGTGGCCAAAGCGCTGGGAGAAATGCTTGGATTTATACAGAGTGCTATCATATTGTCGAAATGTGTCAAAGAGCAATGGCTGTTGTTATGTAGGCAGACACTGCAAGAGCCCAGCAAATGTACTCATTGAATTACCTGAAAGCCAACCCTGAAACTGGAACAACTGGCTGGGCAGCCATATGGTTACACTTTGAAAACTTCCAGCCAGCCCATTCTAATGGGCATGTTACCAGTGTGCCAACCCTCAATCCATGCCTTTGTTACCTCTGGACTTGACTATTTCATAGGAACATAGGAACAGGAGGAGGCCATTCAGTCCCTCGAGCCTGTTCCGCCATTCAATGAGATCATGGCTGATCTGCGATCTAACTCCATATACCTGCCTTTTGCCCCATATCCCTTAATACCTTTGGTTAACAAAAAGCTATCAATCTCTGATTTAAAATTAACAATTAATCTAGCATCAATTGCCATTTGCGGAAGAGAGTTCCAAACTTCTACCCTTTGTGTATAGAAGTGCTTCCCAATTTCACTCCTGAAAGGTCTGGCTCTAGTTTTTAGATTATGCCCCCTAGTCCTAGAATCCCCGACCAGCGGAAATAGTTTCTCTCTATCTACCCTATCTGTTCCCCTTAATATCCTGAAAACTTCAATCAGATCACCCCTTAACCTTCTAAATTCTAGGGAATACAACCCTAATTTGTGTAATCTCGCCTCGTAACTTAACCCTTGAAGTCCGGGTATCATTCTGGTAAACCTACGCTGCACTCCTTCCAAGGCCAATATATCCTTCCTAAGGTGTGGTGCCCAGAACTGCTCACAGTGCTCCAGGTGTGGTCTAACCAGGGTTTTGTATAGCTGCAGCATAACTTCTGCCCCCTTGTACTCTAGTCCTCTAGATATAAAGGCCAGCATTCCATTAGCCTTTTTGATTATTTTCTGTACCTGTCCATGACATTTTAATGATCTATGTACCTTGACCCCCAAGTCTCTTTGGACATCCACTGTTTTTAGCTTTTTTACCATTTAGAAAGTACCCTGTTCTATCCTTTTCAGGTCCAAAGTGGAAGACCCCACCTTTGCTTACATTGAAATCCATTTGCCACAGTTTTGCCCATTCCCTTAATCTATCAATATCCCTTTGTAATGTTATGCTTTCATCTACATGCCTACAATGCCACCTATCTTTTTGTCATAAGAGGGTGGTCCTGAGCTTTGGTGTCACTGTGGAGAGGGTGGTCCTGAGTTTTGGTGTCACTGGAGAGAGGGTGCTACTGGACTTTGGTGTCACTGGAGAGAGGGTGGTCTTCATCTACACTGCCTACAATGCCACCTATCTTTGTGTCATCAGCAAATTTGGATATATGACTTTCTATGCCATCATCTAAGTCATTAATAAATATTGTGAATAGTTGAGGCCCCAACACAGATCCCTGCGGAACACCACTAGTCACATCCTGCCAATTTGAGTACCTACCCATTATCCCTACGCTGTCTCCTGCCGCTCAGCCAATTTCCTAACCAGGTCAATAATTTTCCCTCAACTCCGTGGGCTTCTACCTTAGATAACAGTCTCTTATGTGGGACTTTATCAAATGCCTTCTGGAAGTCCATATAAATAACATCCATAGACATTTCCCTGTCAAAAAATTCAATCAGGTTTGTCAGGCATGCTGGCTCTCTCTGATCAACTGAAAATTTGAGATGTTTAGTCACCCTATCCTTAATTATAGACTCTAGCAATTTCCCGACAACAGATGTTAGGCTAACTGGTCTATAATTCCCTGATTTCCCTCTCTTGCCATTCTTAAAAAGCAGAGTGACACGCACAATAAAGGGACGGGTCCTGAATCGAGGGAACTTTGGAAGATTATAGTTAGGGCACCTGCAATGTGCTCACCTACTTCCTTTAAAACCCTGGGATGGAAACCATCTGGGCCTGGGGATTTGTCACTCTTCAGTCCCATTATTTTCTTTATTACTGTTATTTTACCTACATTAATTTTATTGAGTACCTGTCCCCAATTCAATATTAGTTTCTTTGGGATTTCCAGCATGCTATCCTCTTCTTCTACTGTAAATACTGACGCAAAGTAATTATTCAACATGTCCGCCATTTCCCTATTGTCATTGACAATATCACCACTTTCAGTTTTTAAGGGGCCAACATTGTTCCTGACCACCCTCTTTTTCCTAATGTAACTATAAAAATTCTTCGCACTCCTGGCTGGCCTCCCCCGTTCTACCCTACGTAAACTTGAGGTCATCCAAAACTCGGCTGCCCGTGTCCTAACTCGCACCAAGTCCCGTTCACCCATCACCCCTGTGCTCGCTGACCTACATTGGCTCCCGGTTAAGCAGCGCCTCGATTTCAAAATTCTCATCCTTGTTTTCAAATCCCTCCATGGCCTCGCCCCTCCCTATTTCTGTAATCTCCTTCAACCCCCCGAGATATCTGCGCTCCTCTAATTCTGCCCTCTTGAGCATCCCTGATTATAATCGCTCAACCATTAGTGGCCGTGCCTTCTGTTGCCTAGGCCCTAAGCTCTGGAAGTCCCTCCCTAAAACTCTCCGCCTCGCTACCTCTCTCTCCTCCTTTAAGACGCTCCTTAAAACCTACCTCTTTGAACAAGCTTTTGGTCATCTGCCTTAATTTCTCCTTATGTGGCTCAGTGTCAAATTTTTTGTTTTTTAATACTCCTGTGAAATACCTTGGGACGTTAAAGGCGCTATATAAATGCAATTTTTTGTTGTTGTTTTTTTTTCGCATGATGCCAGCCTCTCAATGAATCCTGGGATACCGGAGTCTGCCTGGGTCCTCCCAGCTCAGCGCCGCCCGGTGCGCGCCGGGATACCGGAGTCTGCCTGGGTCCTCCCAGCTCAGCGGCGCCGACGCCTTACGTCAGCGTGCCGCGGTGCTGGCTGGGATAGCGGAGGCTGTCTCGGTCCTCCAGCTCCTCAGTCTTTCCGCTGGGTAACTGGCCGCTCTCTCTCTCTCTGGCCATTGCCTCTAATTCTTTCCCCTTCTTCCTCCTCCTCCTACCCCCCGTCGCTCCCGGTTTCTGCGGCTGTTTTTTTTTGTTGTTGGCGGGGTTCTGGTGAAATCTCTGCTGTAACATGGCTACATGATCGAGGGAATGTGTGCCAGGAAAGAGGCCGGCCTCCTCCTCCTCCTGCTGCCCTTGTCTGAGACTGAGGGACCGTCCCGAGCACTCGCCAGTGTACAAGGTTTGACATTCACTATTTGCTCGGTTCTGCTGTGTGTTCCGGCCTGGCCCACCCCTTATCCCGCCAGGTGTTGTGTGTTTAATGCCCTCCCCTCCCCCTTCACCCCTCCTCCTCCCTCACCCCTCTCCCCCTCCCCCTCCTCACCCCCCGTTAGATTCTGGGGATTTTTTTTGTGCTGAGATGCTCAGTGACAGGCAGCATTCCCGGATATTGTACCTGCATCACCCTGGCAGGCATCCCCGGGCCCCAGCCCACCATCCCCATCCATTGCAACAAAAGTGCCTGCCTGTCCCTGGAGAGCTCCCATTGCGGCGCCCTTCTGACACCCCAGAAAACTGGGGTTTTCCAACCACTCTCCTCCACACCCCTCCCAGCACCAACACACAACAGTGCAGCCCACACCCCTCAAACCGTGTAACTTCCTCCCACCTCCTCTGCAAACCCTGCCGTTCACCGCCCCCCCCCCCCCCCCCCCAACTCCCTGACTTTATTTTTAATGTCAATTCTTTTTGCGAACGTTTCCTGGTGCAATCTGTTCTTGCTCTGCTGGGGGAATTCTAATCAAACGCCACTGACTGGATGTTTGGGGGAAAAAGAAGTCTGTGCAATTAAACTGTTTAATGTCGAGCTTTTTATTTTTAATGCTTCTGTTTTTCCTCTGGTTTGGAAATCGAGTTGTTTCCCCTGCTCCGGGTATCGAGCCCACGATCTTGGCCGCAGACTGTTGGGTTTGGGAGGTTCAGGGCGATGGGTTGTGGTGTGTGATGGCTGCTGGTCCAGGGCTCAAAATGTTTTTTTTCCAATCTGCAAAGGGGGTGGGATTTAAAGCGGAGAAGCAGGGACTTCCCTTTACTGCCACCTACTGCCCTCGTGGATCAGGGAGGCACTCAGCTTCTCTGATCAGTCATCAAGCACTGGGAGATCCAGCCTTCCTTCCCCAGGTAGGCTGCCTCATTGAGTTATTGAAGAGGACGTTGCATTCGTTGTTTCACCCATTACAGTGTTGTTAAAACAAATCGCCAATTATTGTGGGAAAGATTCAACTGGTATGAACAGAATGGTGAGGAAGACAATGTGCACGGCATCAGTATAGAGGAGAGAGGAGGCAGAATATATATACCCAGAATATGGAAGGGAGGAGAAAGAGAAAATGGATAAAGAATATAACCGGGAGAGGGGGAGGCAGGCAGAATACATGCATGCTAAAATAACAGAATAGATAACACTAACAATGTACAGGTGAGGGAGATGGACTATACAGCAAGAGACCCATGTATGCTGAATATGTAGGCAAGATAGGAAACTGATTATATGCACATCTATGTATAATAATAAATGGGACAATGCATATATATGTGGGTGTAAACACAAGACAGACAAAAGAGTGAGAAACAGATGCATGATTGCAAGTTAAGTAGAAATATTAGTTTTAAAATTCCCATTCCCTGTCCTCTTGGGGTCACATACCAGCTGCGAGCAAGAGGGCGACTCGTGACAGGCAACCACCAATACTGCAGTGTGCTGGAGGTGACTACCTGTGACCTCCCTCCCTCCCATATGCAAATGTTTGGCACTTCTTGACAGTGAGTTTGGGAACTGGCATGCTTGTACGTCTATTCTCCCTCTTACATATTTACAAAGTATGAACAGGCCAGTGGTCCAACAGGTCCATGCCGGTGTTTATGCTCCACACGAGCCTCCTCCCACCCGTCTTCATCTAATCCTATCAGCATATCCTTCTATTCCTTTCTCCCTCGTGCATATCTAACTTACACTTAAATGCATCAATGCTATTCACCTCAACTACTCCTTGTAGCGACTTCCACATTCTCACCACTCTCTGGGTAAACAAGTTTCTCCTGGATTCCCTATTGGATTTCTTAGTGACTATCTTATATTTATGGCCCCTAGTTCTGGTCTCCCCTGCAAGTGGAAACATCTTCTCTACGTCAACCCTATCAAACGCTTTCATAATTTTAAAGACCTCTATCAGATCACCCCTGAGTCTTTTTTCTAGAGAAAAGAACCCCAGTCTGTTCAGCCTTTCCTGATACTTATAACCTCTCAGTTCTGGTGTCAGCCTAGTAAATCTTTTTTGCACCTTCTCCAGTGCCTCTATATCCTTTTTATAATATGGAGACCAGAACTGTTCACAGTACAGTCCAAATAGGATCATTTTAATGGGAGCTCCCACTTATCAGACAAAATATTCCCACTAAGTGAATACTGTACACTACGTAGAATGAATTGAAGCCTGGGAAAATACTGCATTAACACACCCACCGTATGCATTTTAAAAAATACTGTTACATATATCTGCACAAAATGTAAAATCCTGAATCCTAATAAATATTAAAAATTGTATTGTTTAGAATGGATCTTCAATTTCAGTACTGCTATAGTACAGTTCTCCTTTTTACACTGTGCCCATGTGTGCCTGTGTATGTATCCTACTGTCCTAATGAGTGGTGCTGCAGATTGACACTCAATACATTTGTGTGTATATGAGATAATGCATACAGATTGGTTAGTCAGGCTAACTAGATTGTCAGCTTCAGGGCACTTCACAAATGGACAAAGTGGAGCAGCAGACAAGACAGACAGCTGAGCAGATAGTCCACATGTATGGTTTAGCTCATGGACTTCCTGTGGCCTACGCCGGGCTTAATGGGCAGTGACTGGGTCCACAAGTGGCAAATACTATGGAGAAAATAAAAGAGAACCCACGGCGAGGTACCGTGAAGATGAAACAGAAAGAAACAAAATTGAAAGCTTATAGTAAATTTTGTACAGATGGTTGGGAATAGACTGAAGATAGAATCCAATCAAGTGCGGAGGTCAGATGATGTCCTGACTCATGAGTAATCCCCTGCTTCATGTTACAGGGACAAAAAAAATCCAGGAAGGGATTATTACTTGAATGGTAAGACAATAATGTGCATGGGAAATGAAAGAGATATGAGGGGTCCTGATTGACAATTAAATTGAAGCTATTGCAACAATGCTCAGTGGCAGTGAGTAAAGCAAATCAGATGTTGGAATGTATTAAAAGATCACTATTGAGCCAAAATGTTGAGGTAATCCTGCCACTTTATGAATCATTGGTGTGTAGTTCACCACAGTACAGAAAGGAAATTGCAGCTATTGAAAGGATACAGAAGAAAGTAACCAGAATGATTGAGGGATTGGATTATGAGGAGCGATTATGTAAATTGGCCATGTTCTCACTGGGAAAGAGAAGGTTGATGGGCGATATGATTGCTGTTTTTAGGATTCTAAAGGGACTGGATAATGTAGACCATGACCAGCTGTTTCACCATGTCCAGAACAGTGGAACCAGAGGACACGGTCTGTGCTTGAAGGGGGGTAAATTCAGAATGAATCTGGGGAAACACTATTTCAGTGAGTGAGTGGTCAGTCTATGGAACAGGCTCCCTCTGGAGACAGTGGGCGCAGTTAGCATTGATTCATTCAAATACGTATTAGATTTTCTGTCAGAAATTTTTTTGGGATACGCTATATGAGTAATTTGAGACATGACCTGTGGTACATGTAGCCTGCTTGAGAGGAAAAAGGTGAGTGTGGACCTGTGGTTCCCAAAGCTCTCCACCACTGGGGTTTTCCTCTCCTCGTGCCTGGGTCTGTTGCAGACTAATTGGTAGAGATTGATTGGTAGGATTAGTCAACAACTGCATTATCGTATCATGTGACTACCAGGATCTTAGAATGCGAACGAGATGGACCGTGGTCTTTTTTCGTCTAGCAGTTCCCATGTTCCTATGTGCAATTTGTTGTTTTGAGGCTTGCTGCTGTTTCTTCTACTGCTGCTGACGTAAAGTAGTGCAGGAGCTCAAAGAATGCTGGGTCCTTTTGTTTGGTGAATTATAAAGGAATTACTCTCTTCTCTTAAAATGGATGTCATTGCAGACCGCAGGTGGAGCAGTCACACAACAAAGAGAGAGCATTTATATAGGAGTTTATATTGAGTACCTAGGTTGAGAAAAGACCATCAGGACCATACACACTCACCCCATATTTTGTTCAATCTCAGACCATGTACTTGCCCTTCCTCTTCCTTCTCCTCCCTACCCCTGCCCTGACCTCTCCAAGCACTGAAATACTTTGGAAATGCATGTGACTGATATGTAGCCAAACATGATGTGCAGCAAATTCAAAATTCAGACTTTTATACTGCCTTTCACTAACCCTATAAAAACCCTGCCTTTGCGCGGCCTTGTTGCCTTTGCGTGGTCTCGTTGAAGATTTTGGGGTGATCTGATCGAGGTATTTAAGATGGTAAAAAGATTTGATAGGGTAGATAGAGAGAGACTATTTCCTCTGGTGGGAGAATCCAGAACAAGGGGGCAAAACCTTAAAATTAAAGCAAGGCCATTCAGGAGGGAAATCAGGAAGTATTTTTTTCCACACAAAGGGTAGTAGAATTCTGTCCCCCAAAAAGCTGTGGATGCTGGGGGTCAATTGGAGTGATAAAGTTTTGTTAGGTAATGGTATCATGGGATATGATGCAAAGGCAGGTAAATAGAGCTGAGGTGCAGATCAACCATGGCCCAGTTGAATGGCGGAGCAGACTCGAGGGGCTGAATGGCCTACTCCTTTACATAGGATATACGGCACAGAAACAGGCCATTCGGCCCAACCAGTCCATGCCGGCGTTTATGCTCCACTGGAGCCTCCTCCCGTCTTTCCTCATCTAAATCTATCAGCGTAACCCTCTATTCCCTTTTCCCTCATATGCTTGTCTAGCCTCCCCTTAAATGCATCTATACTATTTGCTTCAACCACTCCCTGTGGTAGCGAGTTCCACATTCTCACCACTCTTTGGGTAAAGAAGTTTCTTCTGAATTCCCTATTGGATTTCTTGGCGACTATCTTATATTGATGGCCTCCAGTTATGCTGTTCCCCACAAGTGGAAACATTCTCCCTCTATCCACTCTAGTAAAATTTTTCATAATTTTAAAGACCTCTATTGGGTCACCCCTCAGCCTTTTTTCAAGAGAAAAGAGACCCAGCCTGTTCAACCTTTCCTGATATGTATACCCTCACATTTCTGGTATCATCCTTGTAAATCTTTGCACCCTCTCCAGTGCCTCTATATCCTTTTTATAATATGGCGACCAGAACTGTACGCAGTACTGTAAGTGTGGTCTAACCAAGGATCTATACAGGTTTAGCATAACTTCCCTACTTTTCAATTCTATCCCTCTAGAAATAAACTCTAGTGCTTGGTTTGCTTTTTTTTATGGCCTTGCTAACCTGTGTCGCAACATTTAGTGATTTGTGTATTTGTACTCCGAGATCCCTTTGTTCCTCTACCCCACCTAGACTCACTCTCCAAGTGATAAGTGACCTCCCTATTCTTCCTACCAAAATGTAATACCTCACATTTATCTGTGTTGAACTTCATTTGCCAATTATATGCCCATTCTGCAAGTTTATTAATGTCCTCCCGTAACTTGTTGTAGTCCTCCTCAGTATTGACTATCCCCCCCCAATTTGATGTCATCTGCAAATTTAGAAATTGTGTTTTTGATTCCTAAGTCTAAATCGTTAATGTAAATTGTGAACAGCAGTGGTCCCAGCACTGATCCTTGTGGAACACCACTACCCACCTTCTGCCACTGTAAATAGCTACCCTTTACCCCTACTCTCTACTTTCTGTCTTGAAGCCAGCCAGCAATCCATTCTGCTACTTATCCCCTGACTCCGCATTCTCTGACCTTGTTCATGTCTATTATGGGGTACCTTATCGAAGGCCTTTTGAAAATCCAGATAAATTACATCTACTGCATTACCATTGTCTACTCTCTCTGTTACCTCTTCAAAAAATTCAATAAGGTTAGTCAAGCAAGACTTTCCCTTTTGAAATCCATGTTGACTATTCATTATTATATTTTTGGTTTCTAGATGTTCTATTTTCTCCTTTAGTAGGAATGCCATTATTTTTCCTACCACCTAATGTTAATCTGACTGGTCTATAATTCCCCGGATATGTTCTATCCCCCCTTAAATATCAGTTTTACGTTAGCTATCCTCTGGCACTATACCTTTTTCTAACCAATTATTAAATATGCGTAGTAATGCCTCTGCTATCTCTTCCCTAGATTCTTTTAAAATGCGTGGATGCAATCCATCCGGACCAGGGATTTTATCGTCTTTGAGTTTGATTACTTTATTTAATATATCCCCTATTTTATTTTAAATGCACTTATCTCATTACTAATCTCATCATCCAGTGTCCTGTCCACCTGTTCTATCTCCCTGGTAAAATAATTATTTAATATTTCTGCCATCTATAGTTACCTGTGGTATTAACCTGACTATCCCTTAATGGCCCTATTCCCATCTCAACCTTCCTTTTTTATTGATGTGCCTATAAAATATTTTACTATTTTGTTTTATGTTCCTTGATGATTTAATTTCATAGTTCCTCTTTGCCTCCCTAATTGTTTTTTTGACTTCTCTCCTAATCTTTTTGTATTCTCTCATCATGCACTCCCTTGCTGTCTATGTACTTAATGTATGCCTCTTCCCTCAACCTCAATTGTTCCCTTATGGCTTTATTCATCCATGGAGTCTCATTATTTAGTTTGTTCTTTCATTTTAGCTGAATATATTTTTCCTGCACTCTGTTGAACACCATTTTAAATGTTTCCCATTGCTGTTCTACATCGTTGTTTGCCAATATTGTTGCCCTTTTTTTTCCAAGTTCTGTTATCAGCCCCTCAATCAGCTTTTCTCCAAACTATTAACCTGGTTTTCGTCATACTTATGTCCTTCTCAATTATTATCTTAAAGCGTATTGTATTATGGTCACTATTGCCTATATGTTCCCCTACCTTTACTTCTCTTATCTGCTCTGGTTCATTCCCCATTACTGGATCCAATGGCGAATCCGCCCTTGGGCATTTTACATATAGGGTTAGAAAGGAGTCCTGTACACATTGTAGGAACTCCATTCCCTTATCCCCTTTACCTACCTCTTCTGTCCAATTAATATTGGGGTAGTTGAAATCCCCCATGATTATTATTCCATGTTTTTTACTCATTTCCCTAATTTGTCTGCATATTTCTTCCTCCACCTCCCTTCCAGTATTAGGTGGTCTGTGGCCTATTAGTATGATTGATCCTTTATTATCTTTATCTCTATCCATATGGATTCTATTTTTGTCTTGCTGATATCTGCTTCACTTTTTTTTACTGCCATTATGTAATCCCTAATAAGTACAGCTACTCCACCTCCCCTTTTTCCCTCCCTATCTTTTCTAAATGTTATATCCTGCAATGTTTAATTCCCAGTCTTGATTTTTCTGTAGCCATGTCTCAGTAATCCCTACTATGTCTAGTTCCTCGCAACGTATGATTGCCTCCAGCTCCCCTGTTTTATTACAGACACTGTGTGCATTGCTGTGCAGACAGTTTAACTCATTTTTAATGGGATTTCTTCTCACTTTGTTTAACCATCTTTTAAGACTTCTGTTCTATAACTCTATTTATTCCCTTGCCATGAATGTCCTCCCTTACTTTATTCTTTCCTATGCTCTCTTTTCCTGTTCCTAATATTTACTAATAATTGTAGTGCTCCCGTGGCAACCTCAGCTGACATTTTATAACTTAATTGGTTTCCACTTAATTGGTAATCAAACCTGGGATCCCACTGCTCTGTATGGGTTCGGTTAACACTGAGTTGTGCCTTTGTTACACTGCTATTGGGAAACTGCCCAGCACAATCTTGCCACCTTTGTGTTTTCCTGCCAGTTGCACGGTGTTGCCACCTCTGCATATTGTTGGTCTCTACACGGTCTCGTCTGCTCTGGATGGTCCTTTTGCTTCCTGCACAGGCCTCTCATCTGTCGGTCTCTGTATAGCCTCGGCGTCCCGGTGAGTTCCCATTAGTCTCCACACAGTCCCATTATCGTTCTTGGTTACCTCAGTCTCCAACTGTCTAAAGAATGCAGAGTATTATGTAGCAATCTAGCTGGAGGCAGCAGACACAGATACTGCTTGGACGTCTATGCAGATGGCCATCCACAGTTACTGCAGCAGTGAGGGTAAATGCTTAGTGTGTGCTTCACTGGCAGATTTAATTGAAGTTTGGATCCAGAGATAATGTAAATCTGTTTTGAAATTAATACTGTGAGCGTCTTGAGAAAGAAGAAGGGCTGTACATTTTGTACTTTGCGATAATAACTGGTGATCAGTACAGGAGATGTCGATCTTTCTGACAGATATTGCAACTTACTCCAGCTTATCATCGTCACTAGGCTTATTTAGAGTATTGGTATCAATGCACTATTGGAAACTCTCTCAGAAGCCAGTTTGCTTTCACGTTGTGCTACTCCCAACACCTCCCAGTTACTTTTGCCGCTGCTATCTCCAGTGACAGGCTTGTACCCACCAGTACTTTACCCCAGAATGTGATCTTCAGACACAGTTTGGAAGGACAAAGGTTTTAAACTAACTGTACTGCTGGATGTTTTTCCATAGTTTGAGTGGACATAGTAAGGAACTTCACATGCCCACCATTACGCTTTACAGAGATCCTAGTGGCAACACTTAAAATCTGCGGGATTGTTAGCAGCAGTTCGGAGCAGATCTGGTAGATGTTATACTTGGATTTAACACTGGAACTGTTTCTGAAGCAGTGTGGCTCTGTTGTTTTATTACAGGTTCTGTTTCTATCCCTGTCTTTCAGGCTTCACAAGTTGGGAGAGTTTGATCCTAGCCAGGAATGGAAGTGGAGCTGACTGAATTCTCCCTGGAATTTCAATAACCCAATCAACTCTGTATAAATTATTTGGTTCCAAACTTCCAGAGCAGGTACACATCAGTAATACAGAGGTGGCTGCATGTGTATCGAGTGCCGTGTGGTTTAGTATAGTTATTTATAACTTTTTAATATTTTTTCTGTTTTATCTTCTCCTCCTTCTGGTGCCTTGCCCAACTGACCATTGTTCATTTGAATCCAGACAGTCAGTGGCAGAAGGTCATTTGACCATTGAGGAGTTCAGAACCGAGCCTTATGCTGCCCTCAACTGACCTTGTTGCATGTACAGTTTCTAGCATGAGTTGCTGGCTAGTCATCAGATGGATTCCTGCCCGTTTTCCCTCCCCTCCAAGCTTAGGGACACTGTGGCCAATTGTAGCATTCCAATTATTGTTTACTCAGCACTGGGGTTTGAACCTGGGTCCTTCTGTTCTGTATTGTTTAGTAACACGCAGGTCAGTGAATTTACCCTGATCCATGAGCTCTGATTTATAACTTAAATGTAACTATAGCCTATAACAGTTCTAAGCACTTTGTACTGGAAACTTCCCCTCAACAGAAATTCCCCTTTCATCTATGTGTCGAAAGGGCAAAAGGTGTGAACTGCTTGAATTCTCCATGGTAGCAGTGCTGTTTTTCGGATGACACATTAAATTTAGGCCCTGTGTGCCAGTTTAGGTGGCCGTAACAGATCCTCGGACACTATTTGAAGAGCGGGGGGCTTTTCCCAGAGTCTTGGACAGCATTCCTCCCTCAACCAACACCAAAAATAGACTAACTGGTCA
This sequence comes from Squalus acanthias, assembly GCA_030390025.1. Classification (NCBI taxonomy): domain Eukaryota; kingdom Metazoa; phylum Chordata; class Chondrichthyes; order Squaliformes; family Squalidae; genus Squalus; species Squalus acanthias. The sequence goes on along the minus strand of CM059429.1, from coordinate 79,577,630 downwards.
TTCATCTCATTTCCTGTTTCTTGGATCATTCTGTGCTTAAATTGGCTGCTGTGTATTCCTATGAAACAGTAATGACAGCACTTGAAAAGTAAGTCATTGGCTGTTCAATGCTTGCGAAATGCAAATCAATCTTTTATGTTAACAAGTATCCCAAAAAAAACATCAGAATAGAAACACTTCAGAACTGGATTGGACATTGCTCCTCAATGGCTTAGTGCGTGAAGGCATTCCTGGTGCCTGGAAGGTTCCACTTTCGATTTCACAATCTATGCTGAGTTAGCCCGGCTCAGCGGCAAGGGGGACTACAACGAAGAGGAGAAAAATCACTGTGGGTTCCATCTTCATAGCCAGTCGCCCTTGCTGGAAAATGCATGTTTGGATGTTGGGTAAGAAAAAGATTGGGCTCTGCTGTGATGCTTTCCATGACTGAATAGCCAGCTGATGCTCACCATCTAGGTGCACATATGAAGCGTGGCCACTTAGGTGATGTGCTGGAGGACTGCCTGTACACCTAGGGTTGCCAACCTGGAATGGAAGATTGATCTCCCGAGAAATGCTACCTGGGACAAGCATCGGACACTTTACTCCTTCATGCCTGTAGACGTCTCCCACAAGAGCTGCTGGTGTGAAAGCTGCACCCTTCCCGTTTCCTTCCACCCTGGCTTCACGTGTCTGTCCTAGGCTCCCTGCCATTCAAAAAATAGCCTGGAATTTCCTGCTAGCTGGACCCGCCATCGTAACAAGTCCAGTTGGCATTTCCAACAAGAGCGAGTCTAACCACCACCCCTTGACCATCGCCAAATCCCCCACCATCAGCATCCTGGGGTCATCATTAACCAGAAACTTAACTGGACCAGCCACATAAATACTGTGGCTACAAGAGCAGGTCAGTAGCTGGGTATTCTGTGACGAGTGACTCACCTCCTGACTCCCAAAGCCTTTCCACCATCTACAAGGCAGAAGTCAGGAGTGTGATGGGATACACTCCACTTGCCTGGATGAGTGCAGCTCCAACAACACTCAAGAAGTTCGACACCATCCAGGACAAAGCAGCCTGCTTGATTGGCACCCCATCCACCACCTTAAACATTCACTCCCTCCACCACCGGCGTACCGTGGCTGCAATGTGTATCATCTACAAGATGCACTGCAGCAACTCGCCAAGGCTTCTTCGGCAGCACCTCCCAAACCCGCAACCTCTTCCACCTAGAAGGACAAGGGCAGCAGGCGCATGGGAACACCATCACCATCCAGGACAAAGCAGCCCACTTGATTGGCACCCCATCCACCACCTTAAACACCATCCTGACTTGGAAATATATCCCCGATCCTTCATTGTTCTTTCTGTTGCCTAGGCCCTAAGCTCTGGAATTCCCTGCCTAAACCTCTCCACCTTGCTACCTCTCTTTTCTCCTTTAAGACGCTCCTTAAAACCTACCCCTTTGACCAAGCTTTTGGTCATCTGCCCTAATTTATCCTTGTGTGACTGTCAAATTTTTTTTTGTCTTAAAATACTCCTGTGAAGTGCCTTGGGACCTTTTACTACGTTAAAGGTGCTATACAAATACAAGTTGTTTTTGTCGCTGGGTCAAAATCCTGGAACTCCCTCCCTAACAGCACTGTGGGAGTACCTTCACTGCGCAGACTGCAGTGGTTCAAGAAGGTGGTTCACCACCACCTTCTCATGGGCAATAAATGCTGGCCTTGCCAGCGATGCCCACATACCAGGAACGAATAAAAAAAAAAAGGCCAGCTAGCCATGAGCAAATTCCTGTTCAGAACTGTTCAAAAGTGCAGCCTGTAAGTTCTCCAATTGCTAAGCGAAATGACTAGGAAAAATCTGTCCTCTACATAAGTAAGGTCTGCCATTTGTGGATTGGACCTGCTCATTCTTCTTTCTAAATGAACAATCGAGGGTACCAAGCAGATTTTTTCGTTACACCGTTGCCTTCTCCTCCTTTTGACAAAGTCCCACATGGGAGACTGGTCAAGAAGGTACGAGCCCATGAGATCCAGGGCAATTTGGCACATTGGATCCAAAATTGGCTTAGTGGCAGGAGGCAGAGGGTGATGGTCGAAGGTTGTTTTTGTGACTGGAAGCCTGTGTCCAGTGGTGTACCGCAGGGATCGGTGCTGGGTCCTTTGCTGTTTGTAGTGTACATGAATGATTTAGATATGAATGTAGGAGGTATGATCAGTAATTCGCAGATGACACGAAAATTGGTGGAGTGGTAAATAGCGAGGAGGGAAGCCTCAGGCTACAGGACGATATAGACGGGATGGTTAGATGGGCAGAACAGTGGCAAATGGAATTTAACCCATAAAAGTGTGAGGTGATGCATTTTGGGAGGACTAACAAGGCAAGGGAATACACAATGAATGGTAGGACCCTAGGAAGGACAGAGGATCAGAGTGACCTTGGTGTGCATGTACATAGATCCCTGAAGGCAGCAGGACAGGTAGATAAGGTGGTTAAAAAGGCATATGGGATACTTGCCTTCATTAGTCGAATATAAGAGTAGGGAGGTTATGATGGAGCTGTACAAAACGCTAGTTAGGCCACAGCTGGAATACTGTGTGCAACCCAGGAGAAAAGTAGAGCTTCGCACCAGTCACTTCCTTCCCCGCTACTGTGACCCGTGCTTGACTCCGAATCGGGGGAGATGTGAACCCAAACCTGGATCGACTCACTCCAGATCAGGGGTGATACAAACCCAAACCCGGATTGACCCACTCTGGATCGGGGGAGATGTGAACCCAAACCTGATCGACCCACTTTGGATCGGGAGGAGCTCAGTTGTGTGACTGTTAAGCACTGATGAGCATGCAGGTGCAGCAGGCGGTTAAGAAGGCAAATGGTATGTTGGCCTTCATAGCGAGAGGATTTGAGTACAGGAGCAAGGATGTCTTGCTGCAGTTGTACAGGGCCTTGGTGAGACCACACCTTGAGTATTGTGTGCAGTTTTGGTCACCTTATCTGAGGAAGGATGTTCTTGCCATGGAGAGAGTGCAGCAAAGATTCACCAGACTGATACCTGGGATGGCAGGAATGACGTATGAGGAGAGATTGGGTCGATTAGGCTTATATTCGCTAGAGTTTAGAAGAATGAGAGGGGATCTCATTGAAACTTTTAAAATTCTAACAGGACTAGACCGACTAGATGCAGGAAGGATGTTCCCGAAGGCGGGGGAGTCCAGAACCAGGGGTCACAGTCTAAGGATAAGGGGTAAGCCATTTCGGACTGAGATGAGGAGGAATTTCTTCACCCAGAGAGTGGTGAACCTGTGGAATTCTCTACCACACAAGGTAGTTGAGGCCAATTCATTAAATATATTCAAGAAGGAGTTAGATATATTTCTTAAGGCTAAAGGGATCAAGGGATAGGGGGAGAAAGCAGGGACAGGGTACTGAATTTGGATGATCAGCCATGATCTCATTAAATGGCGGAACAGGCTCGAGGGGCCGAATGGCCTACTCCTGCTCCTATCTTCTATGTTTCTATGGGCTCTTGGTGCTTTCTATTTGAATGCCAACGGATGTTTTATAACAGTCACTCCCTGAGAACAGTATGAAAGTCCGTTGTTGGAGTCCTGTGTAACAAACCAACAACTGCTCTTCCTGTACCTGCTTTTACTTTTTTTCTTGTGTTTTGTGTGCTTAAGATGGAGGACCATGGAACTTCTAGGGACCTTTCCCCATCTCCTGTCAGATAATGCAGGAAAAATTCATCACCCTCAAAGATTAGTTACAGCACAGAAACAGGCCACTCGGCCTAACTGGTCTATGCCAGAGTTTATGCTCAACACGAGCCTCCTCCCACCCATCTTCATCTCACCCTATCAGCATATCCTTCTATTCCTTTCTCCCTCATGCTTATCTAGCTTCCCCTTAAATGCATCTATGCTATTTGCCTCAACTGCACCATGTGGTAGCAAGTTCCACATTCTCACCACTCTGAGTAAAGAAGTTTCTCCTGAATTCATTATTGGATTTATTAGTTACTGTCTTGTATTTATGGCCTCTAGTTTTGGACTCCCCACAAGTGGAAACATCTCTACGTCTACCGTATCAGGTCACCCCTCAGACTTCTCTTTTCTAGAGTTAAGAGCCCCAGCTTATAACCTCTCAGTTCTGGTGTCATCCTTGTGAATCTTTTTTGCACCTTCTCCAGTGCCTCTATATCCTTTTTATAATATGGAGACCAGAATTGTGCACAGTACTCCGTGTGGTCTAACCAAGGTTCAATATAAGATTAGCATGACTTCCCTGCTTTTCAATTCTATCCCTCTAGAAATGAACCCCAGTACTTGGTTTGCTATTTTTATGGTCTTATTAACCTGCATCGCTACTTTTAGTGATTTGTGTATCTGTACCCTGAGATCCCTTTGTTCCTCTACCCCACTGAGACTCTTAGCTCTACGGTTTTCTTTAAATGAGACCACTTATTAGCAAGGGACCGGCAGTTTTTGTAGAATGAATGTCTGCAAGAGTAGAGATTGTTCCTGACTGAAATTTAGACACTGATCGTTTTAAGCTGCGTGTCCGCGCAGCGCTCTGCAGCTCCCGCGCAGCCGGCTCACCGGCTTTTAAATAGGAAAAACCGCACATGGGGCCGCACACCCCCTTAAAGGGGCCGCACCCCCCCCAAAAAAAGGGAACATTGGTCAAGACCCTTGGAGAGGTAATGCTCGTGTCCTCGACCTGGCTGGCTTGAAATGCAGCTGGCAGGGGTGAAAGTACGGTTCTTGACCCACTGCGCCAGCCTGTCGCAGCTGTGTCTTGTCTGTAAGAACTATCTGTGCCGTTGATGGCTTTGCTCTGGTTTTGAGAAATGGGGGAGGTGGCAAAGATGTACATAGTGATTTCTAGCTATAGAAAAAGAATGTTGAACAGATCTTATTGAAGGGGTGCCGCAGTTTGGTGAAGTGTTCAACTAAAAACTCTACCAGGTTTGTAAGTCGGAAGGCAGAGTAACGTGATTAATAATGTGCTGCCATGGCCACGTGACTGATCTGCTACGAATTTTAATTTAATTCACAACAGCATAAAATTTACCTAGCACTCCTGCCACAGTAGATACAGTATTTGAAGCAAGAACATACGCTGGCCAACACAATCGGCTCCAAGCAGAGTATGCAAAGCAGGCTGTTTCTAGCCCAGAGGCCTGGAAGGAGTGGTGTTGAAACTTGCAGGTGATACCAAAATGGAGTTATAGTTAATTCTGTAAGACCAAAGGAATATGGTAAGATGGGGTAATGGACTAAAAAGTGGCAGATGGAATTCAATGTCAGTGTGAGGTGATGCATTTTGATTAAAAAAAATAGGAGCAGTAATTATACTGCAAATGGAAGTAGGTTTGGTGCTGAAGAGGGATTTGGGGGACAAGTTCACAGGACATAAAAGCTGCAGCCACAGGTTGATAAGGCTGCAATTCTAGGTTTTATCTCGTGCTATAGCATATAAAAGCCAAGAGGTAATGATGAGCCTTTATAAATCTTAAGACCTCAGTTAGAGTAGTGTGTGCAGTATTGGGCGCCACACTATGTGAAGGATATTCAGGCTTTAGAGAGGGTACAGCTAGGGTTGCCATCTCCCCCCTGCCCGCCCCCGGATTGTCTTGAGTCTCCAGGAATGGAAGATTAATCTAGACACAAAAGGCATCAAGGGGTATGGGGAGAGAGTGGGAATATGGTATTGAGATAGAGGATCAGCCATGATCATATTGAATGGCGGAGCAGGCTCGAAGGGCCGAATGACCTACTCCTGCTCCTATTTTTCTATGTTTCTTTCAGGCAGGGGGCCCGCCACCATCTTCTCAGGGCAGTTAGGGATGGGCAATAAATGCCAGCGATGCCCACATCCCAAGAAAGAGAAGGAAAGACTTGCATTTATATAGCGTCTTTCACGACCACCGGATGCCGCAAAGTGCTTTACAGCCAATGAAGTACTTTTTTGGAGCGTAGTCACTGTTGTAATGTAGGAATGCATGAATGAAGGAGGAATGTAGAAGGAATGAATAAAAATCCCGCTCAGCGTACTGGGCATCGCAGTTAGCCCTGAGGACTACAGTGTGTGGCGATAGACTGCACCTTGGGAAACACTGCACCCTGAGAAACTTCCTCATTGGGTAACTAGCCATTGCGTTCTATGCTGATAGGCTACAAATTGGGAAACCCAAACACTGCTGAGAGACTTCACCTGAGGAAACTGTACATGCGCTGCCTATGCTGAAAGACTGCAAACTGGGAAGCTTCAGGCCTCACAGTCTGTGCTGAAAGACCTTTCATCGGTAAGCTGTTGCAGTCGCAGACTGTGCTCCCAATTTAAGCCGATTTCCTGAGCACTACAGTGTGTGATAATCGGCTGTTTATTGAGAAATCCCAAGGAGCACGGTGAAAAGTGACTTCTCATTGGAACAATTCTAGACATCTTTATTGAGTTTGTTAACCTCTCACTGGAAGTCCTATATAGCCAGCATGTGTTGACAGACCCCTGCTTTGAAAACCTGAGATAAGGTATCAGCAAAAAAAAAACTTGCATTTGCATAGTACATTGCATCTCTTCCAAACCTCTCAAAGTGCTTCACTTACAATGAATTACTTTGCAGTGCAGTGACTGTTACTTAGGCAAATGCTGCAGCCATTGTGCCCACAGCAAGATGGTGGGGGTTGGTTGGCTGGTGATGCTGGTTGAGAGAGGAATGAGGCATAAGCTGAGCACGTTAAACTGGGCTAAGCTGTTAACTGGTAAACCTGCAGAAAAACAGTGAGTTGTATTCAAAGAAGCATTTAGTACAACACAATACCAATACATAGATAGATTTTTGTTGTGTAAGGGTATCAAGGGATATGGAGCTAAGGTAGGTAAATGGAGTTGAGGTACAGATCACCCATGACCTAATTGAATGGCAAAGCAGACTCGAGGGGCTGAATGGCCTCCTCCTGTTGCTATGTTCAGTGTTGGCCAGGACACTGGGAAGGAAATCCCTGTTTGAACTGTGCAATGAGATTGTTCACACCCCTCTGAAGTACAGGAACAGGCAAAGGATTTCAGTTTAACACGTTATTCAAAGGGTGACAATTCTGACAATGCAACACTCCTTCAGTACTGCACATGAGTATCATATTTTATGTGGTGAAGTCCTTGGACCATAACCTTCTGACTCAGAAGCGAGTGTGCTACCAAGCTGACATGCAAAAAGACTCCTTACCATCACATTCTATGTAGAAGAAAGTGGACTATTTGACTTCTCATTAGGAAATACCAGCGATCTCTGTGTGTTTGTGGGAAATCCTAGGGGGAAAAATTCGGTATCGACCATTTTGGGGTGCTAACATTGCCTGGGCGCAAACTTTAGCACCCAGGCGCTAATTAGCCCCGGTGACTGCGAAATTCTGTTTTAGCGCCCCAAGAAGGAGGTGGAACGCTAAATCAAGCACTCCACTTCCTTCTTGGAGCGCTAATCCCGAATATTGGGGCGGAGACTTCAGCAGCGCTGCACACTGGGCCGTGCAGTGCTGCCGCGTTCAAAGGTTCCCTCCCTCCCTTAAAAGGGAAGGGCCATTGCTGCAGGCTCTGCAATGGAAACATTACCTACCTGGACCACCAAGGCAGCCGCGATTCAGCGCAATCAGCCCGGCACTCAAGCAGAGTGCCGGGCTGATCGATTGTGGCCAGGAACCTGCGAAAAAAACACCAACAGGAAAGGTAAGTTTTTTTACTTACCTCGGCCAACTCGCCTTTAATTATAGCCCCCGAAGCGGCCAGCCACCCGATGCACGCCTCTTGCAGCTGTTGGTGTTTCCGACCAACGCTGCTGCAGGAGGCGAAAGTCAATTTTGGGTCCGGGGCGATGTGCACGACAGTGACGTCACGATCGGTGTGCAACGCCGTAAAACTCCCGCAGAATATGGCAGGAGTCGATATCAGCGCCGCGCCTGGTTGCAAAGCCATTTGCGCCCCGTTAGAGCCCCCTGGGGGTGCTAACGAGAGTCGCAAAGGTACCCAATTTCTCCCCCTCGGGATCACTGTGATTTATTCAGACCTTAATGAAAAACCTAAAGCCACCACAGAATTTGTTGGTGGGCCTCTCATTGGGAAACCCTTGGTACAGTAGTAGGGGTGGACAACTCAGAGGTGAATCCAGGTATTGCAGTTTGTGCTGTTGGAAACCCTCAGTATCATTGTCTACTGACAAACATATCTCTTGGAAATGGACATTGTAATAGAGCCACCTGGTGGACTACTGATGTATATAATAATAAAGCCATGTGCAGTACAGTTCTTACCGGAAGCCATGTTGTGCTGTTGTGTGTTATATACGCTGTGTCTCAAGATATCACAGAATTGGCGATGAGGATGCGATTGCGGATTCCCTAGCTGAAATTTTTGTTGGAGGATAATCCTGCCAACCGACGGAGGGACTGTTAGTTCTTCGTTTTGCAGAAAAACTTAAAAATCCGAGGTAAATTTCGAACACACGTGGTTGAACTGTCGATGTTGCCAGAGTCCAGATGGCCGCGCCTACGGAAATAATAGGGCGCTTGGGTGAGTTCCATTGCGACCGAGACACTTTCGGAGCATATGTGGAGTGGCTAGAAATGTTTTTCACCGCAAATAGTATCGTTGAAGTCCCCGATGATGTAAACCGTAACCGGGCAGTTATAGAAATGAAATGGGCTATTTTTTGACTGAAGCAGGCCCCGAGGTGTATGAAACCCTGAAAAATTTGCTTGTTCCCGCCAAGCTGAAGGACATGCCACTGAAGGAGATCCTAACCAAGTTAGAACAGCACCACAGTCCTGAGCCCCTGGAAATTGCTGAAAGTTATTATGGAACACGTGATCAATTAAATGACGAGGGTATCAGTGAGTACATTGTAGCTTTAAAAAAGCTATCCATTCACTGTCATTTTGGAAACTTTCAGGACCGAGCTTTGCGTGACCGCTTTGTTTGTGGGTTGAAAAATGAACGTATCAGAGATAGAGTACAAAATCAGTCAGTGTACAACATGTCAATCGGTGAGCAAGAAACCACCATCAGTACCATTACAGCTGTGGAAATGGCCTCCCAGAGTGTGGCAAAGGTTACATGTAGATTTTGCTGAGCTAGAAGGGCAGCAATTGTTCATAGTGATAGATAGACACTCGAGGTGGGTAGAGGTGTTTCCGATGCGGATAATAACAAGCAAAACACTAGACAATTTCCGAAGATTGTTTTCCTCATACGGCCTCCCAGAAGAAATTGTGTGTGATAATATGCCGCAATTTTGTTCAGAAGAGTTCACACAGTTCATGAGCAGAAACGGTGTGAAACATAGCAAAGTTCCACCGTACCATCCTGCTTCAAATGGTGCAGCAGAGCGCACAGTACAAATTGTCAAACGTGCCCTCATCAAACAAATGTTGGATCCAAATCCAAAGAAACGTCAGTTGTCGTTGGACCACAAACTGGCAAATTTTCTGATTACCTATCGGAATACTCCTCATACCACTACTGGTAGAAAACCAGCAAAGTTGTTTCTCAAACGACAGCCATGAACCAGGTTCTTCTTGTTAAAGCCAAACTTGACACAGTTCGTAGAAGAGAAACAATCAAGGCAGAAAGAGAGTCATGATAAAGGTAGAGTTAGAGAGAGAAGTGTGAAGTTGAACCAGAAGGTTAGAGTGAAGAACCATCACCATAAATGGTTAAAGTGGTTACCAGGAAGAGTAGTGAAAATATGTGGCCCTCGCACATATTTGGTCAAGATGTTTGATCATGGAAAGGTTAGGTTTGTTCACATTGATCATATCTTACCTACAGATGTGGAAGGAGTTGAAAGCTGAGATGATTCAATTTATTCTGATGAGTCAGATAGTCTTGTTACAAGTCCTACATCAGACGCACCAGAAACAAGTCCATGACAAAGTCAGAATATAAGTCTGAGCCCGAGTCAGGCAGACAAACGGTCTGAAAGTGTAGATTCCAAATGTAGATCAAGGTCAGCCCTTGGAGAAATATTCTCTGCAGGCTCAGCCTAGAATGAGTCAAAGTCCTACAACAAAATCTGAAAGTTCTGTTCAAGAAAGAAGGTATCCTCTTCGAAGCAGAAAACCAGTGGTTAGGTTTAATCTGTAAATATGGAAAATAAGTTCATATCTTTTGTTTGTGTTACAGAATTCTGTAGTAGAATTTGGAAACATAAAATGGGTGCCATTTGAGAAATATATACCAAGAGTTGTGTATACCATGCAAGTCATGTACAATGATTAGTTGCTATGAATAACTTCTTCAATAAGGAGATAGAAGTGTAATAGAGCCACCTGGTGGACTACTGATGTATATAATAATAAAGCCATGTGCAGTACAGTTCTTACCAGAAGCCATGTTGTGCTGTTTGTGTGTGTGTATATGTGTGTGTGTGTGTGTGTATATAAATAATATATATTGTGTCTCAAGATATCACAGACATCATATATATAAATAATATATATATGTCTCAAGATATCACAGACATCATAATGTATGCTGTTAGATCCCTCAGGAGGAAGTTCTAGGTATTAATGTGTGGTAGAGGATCCCTCATGGAAAATCCCAAGACATCACATGAGGTCTTGCTATACTCTTCACTGGGAATTCCTAAAATTTAGACCATCTGGTGAGAGCTCACTTGTGCAAAGCCTGTAATTACCCCATTATAATCTGGCACAAAGCCTGTAATTACCCCATTATAATCCGGTACAAAGCCTGTAATTACCCCATTATAATCTGGTACAAAGCCTGTAATTACCCCATTATAATCTGGCACAAAGCCTGTAATTACCCCATTATAATCTGGTACAAAGCCTGTAATTACCCCATTATAATCCGGTACAAAGCCTGTAATGACCCCATTATGATCTGGCACAAAGTCTGTAATTATCCCATTATAATCCAGCACAAAGTCTGTAATTATCCCATTATAATCCAGCACAAATTCTGTAATCTGGCACACAGCCTGTAATTACCCCATTATAATCCGGTACAAATTCTGTAATGACCCCATTATATTCCAGTACAAAGCCTGTAATGACCCCATTATGATCTGGCACAAAGTCTGTAATTATCCCATTATAATCCAGCACAAATTCTGTAATCCGGCACACAGCCTGTAATTACCCCATTATAATCCGGTACAAATTCTGTAATCCGGCACACAACCTGTAATGCCCCCATTATAATCCGGCACAAAGCATGGAATTACCAGCATTATAATCCAGTACAAAGCATAGAATTACCCGCATTATAATCCTGGAGAAATCCTGCAATTATTCTCACAATCCAGTACAAAGCCTATAATTGGGGAAGAGTTTATTTCAGTGATTTAACAAGGGATCCAGCACAGGTAAATTGAGAAAGGCGATTGTGGTAACGGAGCATTGGAAGGCATTCAGGGAAGAGATTCAGGTACAAACTAGGCATATTCCTAAAACAGAAGGTAAAGCATCCAAAGCTAATGCACCCTGAATGACACAGGAAAAAGAGGCTTATGACAAATGTCAGGAGCAAGATTCAGTTAATAACCAGGAAGATCATGGAAAGTACAGGAGGGAATTGAAAAAGTTAATACGGGAGGCAAAGAGAGGTTATGAGGAAACATTAGCAGGCAACATTAAATTGAACTCTCAAACATTTTATAAACATGAGGTTACCTAGGGAAAAGGCTGGGGCTATTAAGGACCCAAAGGGAAATCTTCATGTAGAGGTAGAGGACATGGCTAAAGTATTAAATGAGTACTTTGCATCTGTCTTCACAAAGGAAGCAGATTATGTAAAGGTTACACTAAAAGAGGAGAGGAAAGTTATGGACAGGATAGTAATAGATAGAGAAGACGTACTAAAAAGATTAGCATTACTGAAAGTTGGTAAGTCACCTGGTCCAGATGGAATACATCCTAGGTTGCTGAAAAAAGCAAAGGTAGAAATAGCAGAGGCATTGGTCGCAATCTTTCAATCCTCATTGGATACAGGAGCAGTGCCGGAGGACTGGAAGGTTGCTAATCTTTTATCATTATTCAAGAAAGGGGAGAGGGATAAACCAGGAAACTAACTTGCTTGAATTCTTTGATGAGGTAACAGAGCAAGTTGATCAAGGTAATGCAGTAGATGTGTATATATGGACATTTGGAAGGCATTCAACAAAGTGCCACACAAGAGGCTTGTTAAGAAATTGGCAGCCCATGGAATTAAGGGGAAAGTGGCAGTATGGATAAAAAATTGGCAGTGACAGGAAGCAGAAGGTGGTGGTGGATGGATGTTTTTCAGACTGGGAGGTGGGTTGCAGTGGCGTTCCCCAAGGATCAGTTTTGGGTCCATTACTCTTTCCAATTTTCATAAGTGACCTAAACCCTGGTGTAGGGAGCAGCATTATAAAATTTGCAGATGATGCTGAACTTGGAAATGTAGTAGCTAGTAATGAGGATAGTTATAGACTTCAGGATGACATCGACAGGGTCGTGAAATGGGCAGAAGCATGGCAGGTGGAGTTCAATGTGGAGAAGTATGAAGTGATGCACTTTGGGAGGACTAATATGGAAAGACAGTATAATATAAATGGCACGATTTTGAAAAGTATCCATATATACAAATCCTTAAAGGTGGCACGGCAAGTTGATAGGGTGGTTAAGAAAACATCTGGGTTAGTTGGATTTATAAGTAGAGGCATAGAATATAAAAGCGAAGAAATCATGCAAGAACTTTATAAATCACCGTTCTGACGAAAGATCATCGACCTGAAACGTTAACTCTGTTTCTCTCGCCACAGATGCTGCCTGACCCTGCTGAGTGTTTCCAGCATTTTCTGTTTTTATTTTATAAATCACTGGTTAGGCCTCAGCTGGAGTATTGTGGACAATTCTGGGCACCACACTTCAGGAAAGATGTAAAGGCCTTAGAAAGGGTACAGAGGAGGTTTACCAGGATGTCACCAGGGATGAGGGACTTCAGTTATGAGGAGAGGTTGGAAAAGTTCGGACTGTTCTCCTTGGAACAGGGAAGGTTAAGAGGTGACCTAATAGAGGTTTTCAAGGTGATGTGAGGTCTTGATTGAGTAGCTAGAGAAAAACTATTCCCTCTGGCGAGTGGGTCAATAACTAGAGGTCATAGATTTAAAAGATCTAGAGGGGAGATGTGGAGAATTTTTTTCAGAGTTGTCGGGATCTGGAATGCTCGACCTGAAAAGGTGGTGGAAGCTGGTTCCATAAATAATTTTAAAAGGGAGCTGGACAGGTACTTGAGAATGAGGAACTGTCAGGGTTACGGACAAAAAGCGGGGATGTGGGACTAAGCACAACTGCTCTTGGAAAGAGCCAGCACAGGCACGATGGGCCGAATGGCCTCCTTCTGTGCTGTAAATTTCTATGATTCTATGATAATTATACCTCAGTATAATGCAGTACAATGCCTGTAATTGCATCTCGGTATAATCCGGTACAAAGCTTGTCATTACAACTCGGAATAATTCAGTACAAAACCTGTAATTTGAACTCAATATAATCCAGTACAAAGCCTGTGATTTAACCGCAGTATAATCCAGTACATAGACCCATCATGGTATAATTACAGGCTATGATGCCTGGTGCAATATAATAAACTGACTGTAATCAGTTTGAAGTACTTTGTGAGAGTCTGGGTTTTGTCCAGATATGTTCACATGTCATATGGGTTAGTATCCAGGTCTGATCCTTGGTTTGATTTAATCCATTCAGTGTATTCACATTAATTCAACCTAAAAATTGGGTCCTGTTCCTGGGATAGTGGCTGGGGATAGTGAATGGTGCCTCTGATAGATCCTTCCAGTTCATGTTATAAAAATGTCTATATTGTATATTTCTATATAATCTTGTAGTGAGCCAAGGGTTTAACATTTTTATAAAAATCTAATTAAAATCAAATCTTGCTTGGCTCCGTTTTGATTGTTGAAGTTTATGTCTGCCAGTTACTTTGTCTCTGGTCTGGCAATGAACAAAAAAGACTTGCTTTTATATCGCGCCTTTCGCGACCTCAGAACATTCCAAAGCGCTTTACAGCCAATTAAGTACTTTTGAAGTTTAGCCACTATTGTAATGTAGGAAACGCGGCAGCCAATTTGCGCTCAGCATGCTCCCACAAACAGCATTGTGATAATCATAGAATGGTTACAGCACAGAAGAAGGCCATTTGGCCCGTCGAGCCCATGCCGGCTCTTTGTAAGAGCACTTAAGTTAGTTCCACTCCCCCGCCCTTTCCCCGGAGGCCTGCAAATTTTTTTCCTTCGGGTACTTATCCAATTCCCCTTTGAAAGCCACGATTGAATCTGCCTCCACCACCCTTTCAGGCAATGCATTCCAGATCCTAAACACTCGCTGCTTAACAAAGTTTTTCCTCATGTCGCCTTTGGTTCTTTTGCCAATCACCTTAAATCTGCGTCCTCTCGTTCTCGACCCTTCTGCCCATGGGAACAGTTTCTCTCTATCTACTCTGTCTAGACCCCTCATGATTTTGAACATCTCTATCAAATCTTCTCTCAATCTTCTCTGCTCTAAGGAGAACAACCCCAGCTTTTCCAGTCTATCCACGTAACTGAAGTCCCTCATCCCTGGAATCATTCTCGTAAATCTTTTCTGCACCCTCTCTAAGGCCTTCACATCCTTCCTAAAGTGCGGTGCCCAGAATTGGACACAATACTCCAGTTGAGGCCGAACCAGTATTTTATAAAGGTTCATCATAACTTCCTTGCTTTTGTACTCTATACCTCTATTTATGAAGCCCAGGATCCCGTATGCTTTTTTAACTGCTTTCTCAACCTGCCCTGCCACCTTCAACGATTTGTGCACATATACCCCCAGGTGTCTCTGTTCATGCACCCCCTTTAGAGTTGTACCCTTTAGTTTATATTGCCACTCCTCCTCCTTCCTACCAAAATGTATCACTTCGCACGTTTCTGCATTAAATTTCATCTGCCCCGTGTCCGCCCATTTCACCAGCCTGTCTATGTCCTCTTGAAGTCTATCACTATCCTCCTCACTGTTCACTATACTTCCAAGTTTTATGTCATCTGTAAATTTTGAAATTGTGCCATGTACACCCAAGTCCAAGTCATTAATATATATCAAGAAAAGCAGTAGTCCTAGTACCGATCCCTGGGGAACACCACTGTATACCTTCCTCCAGTTCGATAAACAACTGTTCACCACTACTCTCTGTTTCCTGTCACATAGCCAATTTTGTATCCATGCTGCCACTGTCCCTTGTATTCCATGGGCTTCAACTTTGCTGGCAAGCCTATTATGTGGCACTTTATCAAACGCCTTTTGGAAGTCCATGTACACCACATTAACCCTCTCTGTTACGTCATCAAAAAACTCAATTAAGTTAGTTAAACATGATTTGCCTCTAACACATCCGTGCTGGCTTTCCTTAATTAATCTACACTTGTCCAAGTGACTGTTAATTTTGTCCCGGATTATCGTTTCTAAAAGCATCCCTGCTACCGAGGTTAAACTGACTGGCCTGTAGTTGCTGGGTTTATCCTTGCACCCTTTTTTGATGTGACATTTGCAATTCTCCAGTCCTCTGGCACCACCCCTGTATCTAAGGAGGATTGGAAGATTATGGCCAGTACCTCTGCAATTTCTACCTTTACTTCCCTCAGCATCCTAGTATGTATCCCATCCGGTCCAGGTGACTTATCTACTTAAAGTACAGCCAGCCTTTCTAGTACCTCCTCCGTATCAATTTTTATCCCATCCAGTATCTCTACTACCCTTTTTCACTATGACTTTGGCAGCATCTTCTTCCTTGGTAAAGACAGATGCAAAGTACTCATTTAGTACCTCAGCCATGCCCTCTGCCTCTATGCGTAGGCTTCATTTTTGGTCCCTAATCGGCTCACCCCCCCTTACTACCCGTTTACTATTTATATGCCTATAGAAGACTTTTGGATTCCCTTTTATGTTAGCTGCTAATCTATTCTCATACTCTCTCTTTCCCTCTGAACTTTCTGTATGCAGTCTGGTTCTCACTTGTATTCTCAACCGGACATCTGTCATACGCCCCCTTTTTCTGCTTCACCTTACTCTCTATCTCTTTCATCATCCAGGGAGCTCTGACTTTGGTTGCCCTACCTTTCCCCCTCGTGGGAATGTACCTCGACTGTACCCGAACCATCTCCCCTTTAAAGGCAGCCCATTGTTCGATTACAGTTTTGCCTGCCAATCTTTGATTCCAATTTACGGGCCAAATACATTCTCAACCCACTGAAATTGACCTTCCTCCAATTAAGTTTTTACTCTAGATTGCTCCCTGTCCTTTTCCATAGCTAATCTAAACTTTATGACACTATGATCAATGTTCCCTAAGTGTTCCCCTACTGACACTTGCTCCACTTGACCCACCTCATTCCCCAGAACCAGATCCAGCAATGCCTCCTTCCTCGTTGGGCCGGGAACGTACTGATCAAGAAAGTTCTCCTGAACACACTTCAGAAATTCTTCCCCTCTCTGCCCTTTACACTATTACTATCCCAGTCTATATTAGGATAGTTGAAGTCTCCCATTATCACTACTCTATAGTTCTTGCACCTCTCTGTAATTTCCCTGCAAATTTGCTCCTCTATATCCTTCCCACTAGTTGGTGGCCTATAGAATACACCTAGTAGTGTAATGGCACCTCTACTGTTTCTTAACTCTAACCAAATAGATTCTGTCCTTGACTCCTCCAGGACATCCTCTCTCTCCAGCACTGTAATATTCTCCTTAATCAATACTGCCACCCCACCTCCTTTCTTTCCTTCCTATCTTTCCTGAACACCTTATATCCAGGAATATTTAGTACCCAATCCTGCCCTTTTATGAGTCAGGTCTCCGTTATCGCCACGACAACATATTCCCATGTAGCTATTTGTGCCTACAGCTCACCAATGTTATTTACCACACTTCATGCGTATACACACATGCACTGTAAACCTATCTTAGACCTTCTTGTATTCTCTTAGTCTGACCACACCTATTTCTTACTCTAGTGCTGTCTGTCTCTCCCAATCCTTTGTGCACCTTGTTTGTCCCTTATAATGCTACATCCTGGTACCCATCCCCAGCCAAATTAGTTTAAACTCTCCCCAGCAGCACTAGCAGCCCCCCTCCCCCCCACTCCACGAGGACATTGGTCCTGGTTCTGTTGAGGTGCAACCCGTTTGGCCTGTACAGGTTCCACCTCCCCCAGAACCGGTCCCAATGTCCCAGGAATCTAAAGCCCTCCCTCCTGCACCATCTCTCCAGCCATGCATTCATCTGCTCTATCCTCTTATTTCTATACTAACTAGCTTATGGCTCCGGGAGTAATCCAGAGATTACTACCTTTGAGGTCCTGCTTTTTAATCTATTTCCTAGCTCCTTAAAATCTGCTTGCTGGACCTCATCCCTTTTTCTACCTATGTCGTTGATACTGATATGGTCCACGACCTCTGGCTGTTCACCCCCCCCCCCCCCCCCCCTCAGAATGTTCTGCAGCTGCTCAGTGACATGCTTGATCTTGGCACCAGGGAGGCAACATACCATCCTGGGAATCACGTCTGCTGCCGCAGAAACGCTTGTCTGTTCCCCTATCGAATCTCCTATCACTATTGCTTTCCCGATCTTCCTCCTCTTCTCCCTTCCCCCCCCCCCCCCCCCTGTATAGCAGAGCCACCTGTGGTGCCGTGGACTTGGCTCTGGCTGTAATCCTCAGAGGAACCATCGCCCTCACCAGTTTTCAGTACTGAATACTGGTTAGAGAGTGAGATGCACTCAGGGGACTCCTGCACTACTTGCCTGGTGCTCCTTTTTTTTTCTGTCGGTCATCCATTCCCTCTCTGTTTGCACACTCTTACGCTGCGGGGTGACCACCTCCTGAAACGTGCTATCCACGAAGCTCTCAGCCTCACGTGACGCCAGCTGCTGCTCATGCTCCGAAACCTGGAGCTTGAGCTCCTCCAGCTGACGACACTTCCTGCACATGTGGTTGTCCAGGACACGGGAAGCATCCTAGAGTTCCCAGATGACACAAGATGTGCATTCCATGGGACTGAGGTGCCCTGCCATGTCTCTACTTAATAGACTATTAACTAACTTAACAGAAGTAAACTCAAGACTTAAAAAAAAGAACAATCACCAGCTACTCACCTATCAGCTCCTTCCCTTGTGCTGACGTCACATTAGGTTTTTTACCTCGCTCCCTGACGTTCGCGCTCCCTCCAGGCTCTGGGGCCGACCTTTATCTACGACCGCTCCTCTCTCTCTCCCGCAGGTCCGCTCTCATGCCTATTAACTTGGAGACCAAATAATCTGACCAAATAATCTGTTTTTGAGGGATAAATATTGGCTAGGACACCGGGGAGAACTATCCTGTTCTTCTTTGAAATAGGGCCATAGGATCTTTTACGTCCACCTGAGAGAGCAGATGGGGCCTCGGTTTAACATCTCATCCGAAAGACGGCACCTCCGACAGTGCAGCATTCCCTCAGTGCAGCACTGGAGTGTCAGCTTAGATTTTTTTTTATTCATTCACGGGATGTGGGCATCCCTGGCAAGGCCAACATTTGTTGCCCATCCCTAATTGCCCTTGAAGGTGGTGGTGATCTGCCTTCTTGAACCGCTGCAGTCCGTGTGGTGAAGGTACTCCCACAGTGCTGTTAGGGAGGGAGTTCCAGGATTTTGACCCAGTGACGATGAAGGAATGGCGGTGTATTTCGAAGTTAGGATGGCGTGTAACTTGGCGGTGATGGAGTTCCCATGCGCCTGCTGCCCTTGTCTTTCTAGGTGGTAGAGGTCGCAGGGTTGGGAGGTGCTGTCGAAGAAGCCTTGGCGAGTTGCTGCAGTGCATCTTGTAGATGGTACATACTGCAGCCACGGTACGCCGGTGGTGGAGGGAATGAATGTTTAAGGTGGTGGATGGGGTGTCAATCAAGCGGGCTGCTTTGTCTTGGATGGTGTCGAGCTTCTTGAGTGTTGTTGGAGGTGCACTCATCCAGGCAAGTGGAGAGTATTCCATCACATTCCTCACTTGTGCCTTGTAGATGGTGGAAAGGCTTTGGGGAGTCAGGAGGTGAGACATTCACCGCAGAATACCCAGCCTCTGACCCGCTCTTGTGGCCACAGTATTTATGTATCTGGTCCAGTTAAGTTTCTTGACAGTGGTGACCCCCAGGATGTTAATGGTGGGGGATTTGGCGATGGTAATGCTGTTGAATGTCAAGGGACGGTGGTTTGATTCTCGATGTTGGAGATAGTCATTGCCTAGCACTAGTGTGGCGCGAATGTTACTTGCCACTTATCAGTCCAAGCCTGAATCTCGTCCAGGTCTTGTTGCATGTGGGCGTGGACTGCTTCATTATCTGAGGAGTTGCGAATGGAACTGAACACTGCAATCATCAGCGAACATCCCACATCTGACCTTATGATGGAGGGAAGGTCATTGATGAAGCAGCTGAAGATGTTTGGACCTAGGACACTGCCCTGAAGAACTCCTGCAGCGGTGTCCAAGAGCTGAGATGATTGACCTTCAACAACTACAACCATCTTCCTTTGTGCTAGATATGACTCCAGCCAGTGGAGAGTTTTCCCCCTGATTCTCATTGACTTCAGTTTTGCTAGGGCTCCTTGATGCCACACTCGGTCAAATGCTGCCTTGATGTCAAGGGCAGTCGCTCTCACCTCACCTCTGGAATTCAGCTCTTTTGTCCATGCTTGGACCAAGGCTGTAATAAGGCCTGGTGGAACCCAAACTAAGCATCAGTGAGCATGTTATTGGTGAGTAAGTGCTGCTTGATAGCACTGTCAACGATGCCTTCCATCACTTTGCTGATGATTGAGAGTAGACTGATGGGGTGGTAATTGGCCGGATTGGATTTGTCCTGCTTTTTATGGACAGGACATAACAGGCAGTTTTCCACATTGTCGGGTAGATGCCAGTGTTGTAGCTGTACTGGAACAGCTTGGCTAAAGGCGTGGCTAGTTCTGGAGCACAAGTCTTCAGCACTACAGCCGAGATGTTGTCGGGGCCCATAGCCTTTGCTGTATCCAGTGCGCTCAGCCGTTTCTTGATATCTCGAGGAGTGAATCGAATTGGATGAAGACTGGCTTCTGTGATGGTGGGGACTTCAGGAGGAGGTTGATCTGGATCATCCACTCGGCACTTCTGGCTGAAGATGGTTGCAAAAGCTTCAGCCTTGTCTTTTGCACTCGCGTGCATGGAGGATGGGGATGCTCATGGAGGCTCCTCCTCCCGTTAGTTGATTAATTGTCCACCACCATTCACGAATGGATGTGGCAGGACTGCAGAGCTTTGATCTGATCCGTTGATTGTGATCCATTGTAGCTCTGTTTATAGCATGCTGCTTCTGCTGTTTAGCATAAATGTAGTCCTGTGTTGCAGCTTCCTCAGGTTGGCACCTCATTTTTAGGTACTTTTTTGGTGCTGCTCCTGGCATGCTGTTCTACACTCTTCATTGAACCAGGGTTGATTGCTTGGCTTGATGGTGATGGTAATGGTAGAGTGAGGGATATGCCGGGCCATGAGGTGACAGATTGTGGTGGAATGCAATTCTGCTGTTGCTGATGGCTCACAGCGCCTCATGGATGCCCAGTTTTGAGCTGCTAGATCTGTTCTGAATCTATCCCATTTAGCACGGTGGTAGTGCCACACAACATGGAGGGTGTCCTCAGTGTGAAGACGGGACTTCGTCTCCACAAGGACTGTGCAGTGGTCACTGCTACCAATGCTGTCATGGTCAGATGCATCTGCAACAGGTAGATTGGTGAGGACTAGGTCAAGTAGGTTTTTCCCTCGTGTTGGTGTTCTCACCACCTGTTGCAGGCCCAGTCTGGCAGGTATGTCCTTCAGGACTCGGCCAGCTCGGTCAGTATTGGTGCTACCGAGCCACTCTTGGTGATGGACATTGAAGTCCCCCATAGAGTACATTCTGTGCCCTTGCTACCATCAGTGCTTCTTGCAAGTAGTGTTCAACATGGAGGAGTACTGATTCATCAGCTGAGGGGGGTGGTAATCAGCAGGAGGTTTCCTTGCCCATGTTTGACCTGATGTCATGAGACTTCATGGTGTTCAGAGTCAATGTTGAGGACCCCCAGGGCCACTCCCTCCCGTATACCACTGTGCCGCCACCTCTGGTGGGTCTGTCCTGCCGGTGGGACAGGATATACCCAGGGATGGTGATGGAGGAGTCTGGGACATTTGCTGAAAGGTATGATTCTGTCAGTATGACTAGGTCAGGCTGTTGCTTGATTAGTCTGTGGGACAGTTCTCCCAATGTTGGCATAAGTCCCCAGATGTTAGTGCGGAGGACTTTGCAGCGTCGACTGGGCTGGGTGTGTTGTTGTCGTGTCCGAAGTAGGTGCCTAGGTCGATGCCGGGTGGGTTGTCTGGTTTTATTCTTCTTCTTGTTTTTCGTAGCAGTTTGTTACAACTGAGTGGCTTGCTAGGCCATTTCAGAGGGCCGTTAAGAGTCAACCACATTGCTGTGGGTCTGGATTGTGCTCAAGTCTCTGGAGTGGGACTTGAAATGCAGGAACGTATTCCAAGTCAGACAGTTTAGCTTCATTATGAAGCATCACATTTTATATTATGTTGTGCCCGCTTGGTGTTAAAGAGAGAGACGTAAAACCAGGTTGATGCCCCATGTGCTTGCGTTTCTTTCCCATTTCGCTGTGCTCCGAATGGGACGTAGTTTTCATCATGGACACGTATTCCAAGGTTTCTGAAGAGAGCTGCTAAGTCTATGAAACTTTTATTGTATTGAAACCAGTGAAAGTTTAATTTTTTTTGCTGTTTTATCTGGTGATTTAACTTGCTGTATTTCTTTCTTGCAATAATTCATAGTTTAACCTGAAATGTTTGGTCTGTTTATGTGGTGCGTTTCCACCTATCTGAGAGGTCAGGAGTATGTGGTAGCATCCCATACTATTTCCAGTGCATGCCCCAATAGTATGAATGTAGATGGTGCACCCTACATATTATTCCAAAAATAATTGGAGGGAGAGGGAGGTCCCTGAGCACTGATGCTAATGCAAAGCCTTGATTGAAGCTGACTGACTGGAAATCAAGCCTTTGTTGTAATGGAGCAGACCAGCCTATCTTCCCTCAGACAATCTGGCTTCTGACAGATTATCCCTGAACTGCAGTGACCACTTTGTATTGTGGCCTACATTGTGTCACAGGGAAAGGGTTGAGCAACCTGGCACACAGTCTCCATGCCCTTCAGGTTGGGTCACATATTTTAAATGGACTGGGGAGAAATGGTTCAAGTACAAATCCAAGGGAGACGTTTTAATTATGGGGTAGCTGTAACGATGGAATTGGGGGTAATGCTCTTCAGTACAAAATGGAAGACTGTTAGTTGACACAATGATAACTATTCTGATACAGTACTGTGACCTTCCAACAAGAGATGGCAACGATGTATCTGGGAAGCAGACTGAGTGACAGCTGTATCTGGGTGATGCTGGGCGCAGAGCTGGTGTCTGGGTGATGCAGTGTGGTGGTGCTGTGTCTGGACGATGTTTGGTGGCGGTGCTGTGTCTGGGTGCTGCAGTGTGGTGGTGCTGTGTCTGGACGATGTTTGGTGGCGGTGCTGTGTCTGGGTGCTGCAGTGTGGCGGTGCTGTGTCTGGGTGCTGCAGTGTGGCGGTGCTGTGTCTGGGTGCTGCAGTGTGGCGGTGCTGTGTCTGGGCGCTGCAGTGTGGCGGTGCTGTGTCTGGGTGCTGCAGTGTGGCGGTGCTGCAGTGTGGCGGTGCTGTGTCTGGGTGCTGCAGTGTGGCGGTGCTGTGTCTGGGTGCTGCAGTGTGGCGGTGCTGTGTCTGGGTGCTGCAGTGTGGCGGTGCTGTGTCTGGGTGCTGCAGTGTGGCGGTGCTGTGTCTGGGCGCTGCAGTGTGGCGGTGCTGTGTCTGGGCGCTGCAGTGTGGCGGTGCTGTGTCTGGGCGCTGCAGTGTGGCGGTGCTGTGTCTGGGTGCTGCAGTGTGGCGGTGCTGTGTCTGGGTGCTGCAGTGTGGCGGTGCTGTGTCTGGGTGCTGCAGTGTGGCGGTGCTGTGTCTGGGCGCTGCAGTGTGGCGGTGCTGTGTCTGGGCGCTGCAGTGTGGCGGTGCTGTGTCTGGGCGCTGCAGTGTGGCGGTGCTGTGTCTGGGCGCTGCAGTGTGGCGGTGCTGTGTCTGGGCGCTGCAGTGTGGCGGTGCTGTGTCTGGGCGCTGCAGTGTGGCGGTGCTGTGTCTGGGCGCTGCAGTGTGGCGGTGCTGTGTCTGGGCGCTGCAGTGTGGCGGTGCTGTGTCTGGGCGCTGCAGTGTGGCGGTGCTGTGTCTGGGCGCTGCAGTGTGGCGGTGCTGTGTCTGGGCGCTGCAGTGTGGCGGTGCTGTGTCTGGGCGCTGCAGTGTGGCGGTGCTGTGTCTGGGCGCAGCAGTGTGGCGGTGCTGTGTCTGGGCGCAGTGCTGTGTCTGGACGATGTTGGGTGGCCGTGCTGTGTCTGGGTGATGTTGGGTGGCATGGCTATGACTGGTATGAGTGAGTTGGTGCTGTGACTGGGTGAGTTGATGCTTGAAGTTACAGCACTATTTAACATATCTGAGGTTCTCATTGCATTTGCTGTACATTTTGTACTGAATTCCAGTTCAGTGTTGGCACTTAAGATATTTAGGGCATTGGTACCAATACACTATGTTGGAAAAAATGACTGCAGCCAATTCACTTAAATATGATTACCATAACCTTGTGTATGATGCTCTGAATTAATTGGCCCAAATTGCTCCCACCACCAGTGATAGACTGTAGCTTCTGCTTAATCTTGTAAAGCTCGAAATACTTTGCGGACCGAACCCAAGTTTGGAAGGACAAAATCTAAGACTGCATTCCTGAGCAATCTGTCACAGTTCAGTAGCTGTGGTATGAAGCGTTCACACTTTAGTGGTGATTGGGTGGGGGATGCGCGGAGAAACTCTTGCAGTTTTGCTGTATGCAAATGTCATGTGATTACTTCTTGCTGACAGCACCACAGTGCTGACGTACTGCGCATTTATTTTACATTTATTCCATGAGAACTTCCAGTTGGTGTGTTAACTGTGTTAGTGTTGTGTCTCTAATTGTTGGGTGTTCTCTTGCTCAGGGTGCCGTGCTGACAGTGTGTTGCAGAGGAGGATGGGAAAGAGGCGGTGCCTTCAAGCGGAGCCAACGCTCGAGCAGAAGATAGCAGCAGGGTGCTGCGGAGTGAAGAAGCCCAAGCTATCGGGCAGCAATGTGCACAACCAGCTGAACCACCCTGGCACGGGCCTAGGCTGTGGCTCGGTGCCTGGCCTGCAGTCTGGAACAGCCCTGGGGAACCACCACAACCACAGCCAGAACCACAACTACAGCCAAAACCATTGCGAGAGGAACAACCGGGAGAGCAATGGGAACCTGAACTCCTTGAACTCTACACTCAGCCCTGTGACCGGGCTGAGCACAGTGGGAAGCCGTCCGAACGGGACTGGGCTCAGTGGGACCAGTGGAGTGAATGTGAGGAACTTGGTGGTGACCGCAGAGATGTGCTGCTACTGCTTTGATGTGTTGTACTGTCATCTGTACGGATTCCCACTGCCCCGATCACCCAGGTTCACCAATGACCCATAGTGAGTACTGCAGGATAAGGATAGTCGATATACTACTCATTGTAGAGAGGAGCAAACACTTCCCCATTGATGCTTCCCATTTAGGGACATTAGTGAAGAGTGAGGGTAAGTCCCCTCGTGAAATATCAAATGAACAAGTTTAAAAGAAAATCAATAAGGGATTAAGTGGCATGCTGTCCTTTTAGCTCTTGTGCCTGGCTCCAATACGAGCTGAAGGATTCTTCTCTGGATGATTAAGTGGTGCAGTGGGTTAGATCGCTGCTATGTGTACTATTGGCCTATGCTCCTCCGGTTTCCATTATAGCGAGTGCCGATTGGCCAGAATATCATGGGGGGAGGCGGTGAGTCAGTCACGCTGCTTGCCCTGCAGCTCCTTGCAGCCAGTTCAATAGCCGTACTGCATTGCCAACTCTTTCAGGGGGTGTTTGGTGATGCTCTTTAGACCCAGTGCAACAATCTGTGCCAGAGACATTTGGCTGCAGTGTAACTACCATTGCTCAAGTCATTTGGATGCAGTTGAGTGACCAGCACTGCGGTTATGATTTACAGCTCAGGGACTGGCACAGAGGCTATTTCGAAGCTGTCCAGTGACCAGTGCCAAGGCCATTTAGATGCAATATACTCAACTCTTTGGAAAAAAGGCTACGGGGAGATCAGATGGAGGTATTTTAGATTATGAATAGGCTCGATAAGTTGAGGTTATCTTGCCGTATAAAGAAGTCCAGAACCAGAGATGTAAATTCAAGATAATGAGAACAAAAGTAAACGGGCAATTCAAAGAGAATTTCTTCCCAAAAACCACTGAGCCACGTTAATACTTTGGACAAATGTTCTTCTGCCTGCAATACTTTACTCTGTTGGTTGTAATTTGGGTTCAACTTAGACAATGAGATGAAAGTTTAGACTCCTGATGTTAAGTGTCTGAGCCCGGGTAAGTTCGGGCAATCTCAGTGCACTTCTTCTGGAGAAAAGTTTAAAACACTAAACACTACTGATTTAATCTTAGTGAGAGCCTGAAAAAGTCACACTGGTTTATTAAAGGGAAGTTTCCCACACTGGATCCAGACACATCACCGAGCGAGTCCAGTGGGAAATCTGGACAGGCTCTCAGCCGTGGCCTTCGAGTGCTTGATTCCATTTTTGAAGTTATGTCAGGTTTTGATTAACAGTTTTCAAGTTGTGACGGGGGGAGATAAGAAAGTTGGAATGGTTCAATTCTCACTGGCCACTGTAAACACAATGAATCATAGAAAGTTACAGCACGGAAGGAGGCCATTTCGGCCCATCGTGTCCGTGCCGGCCAACAAAGAGCGATCCAGCCTAATCCCACTTCCCAGCTCTTGGTCCGTAGCCCTGCAGGTTAGAGCATCCCAAGTGCACATCCAAGTACTTTTTAAATGTGGTTAGGGTTCCTGCCTCTACCACCCTTTCAGGCAGTGAGTTCCAGACCCCCACAACCCTCTGGCTGAAGACATTTCCCCTCAAATCCTCTCTAAACCTTCCCCCAATTACTTTAAATGTGCCCCCTGGTTTTTGACCCCTCTGCTAAGGGAAATAGGTCCTTTCTATCCACTTTATCTAGGCCCCTCATAATTTTATACATCTCAATAAGGTCTCCCCTCAGCCTCCTCTGTTCCAAGGAAAACAAACCCAGCCTCTCCAGTCTTTCCTCATAGCTAAGATTCTCTACGCCCGGCAACATCCTTGTAAATCTCCTCTGTACCCTCTCTAGTGCAATCACATCTTTCCTGTAATGTGGTGACCAGAACTGCACGCAGTACTCTAGCTGCGGCCTAACTCGTGTTTTATACAGTTGAAGCATAACCCCCCCCACCCCCTGCTCTTGTATTCTAAGCCACGGCTAATAAAGGCAAGCATTCCGTATGCCTCTTAACAAGGCATGGATTCAGAAAAGTTCAGATGATTGAAAGCCCCCTGTTTGGTGGGTTTTGTTTGCACTGACTGGATTATGAGGTTGGAGACCTGACAGATATAAATGCTAGCAGGCACTGCACCACAGGCAAATGTGTAACAGTTACATTCCCAGCCACCTGCCTGCTGCCTACCCCAGGCACCGCTTGAGTGGTTCTCACTGTATATACTGTACCTGTAACTTTGCTGCTGTGGCCCTGCATCTAAAAATGGAGGAAAAAAAGCTGCTCCTTTTTATTGTTCTAAAAGCCCTGTGCAGTAATAGCCGTGCTGCATGTGTTTGGTGACATGGGCAGATTCTTTTTCAAAAAGGACGTATCTTTTCCCTTTGTGCTTATTTTAATCCCTTGGCAGCAGGAGTTAAGCTATTGGTTTTGCATAAGGCACTTGAATGGCGATTGGGATGGTGACACCAGCAATGGTCCCCATAAGCTGCGCTTTGTTCTGCGCAGTCCCTTTAAATTTCCGCGCAAGCGCGGTATTTACAATGCAGAAACCAGTGAGTGGCCTGCGCAGGAGCTTTCCCATTACTGTGCGGCTGTGCAGCTTAGAGGGGACACTGAACACCAGGCATGTTTCTCTCCCTCTGGCGGAGAAAGCACAGTGCCGTGGAAATTGATTCAAAAGGAAGAACTTAACATTTGTTTGAAGTGTCTCTGTATTGAATGTTCCCAGGTTAGTGTGTACGAGTGCGTGTTGCGCTGGGCGAGGGCGAGTCTGCGTTGCACTTGCTGCTCTAATTCCACTGTTACAGCTCCATCACTGCTGACTGCCCTCCGGTACCTGGGTCAGTTCACCTTTGGAAGCCTGGACAGTGAGTGAAGGAAAGCTATCCAACTGTGAAAGGCATCATGCCGTTAGCTGAAGGGCACATGTGCACCTTTCAGTGGTGGATCATGATCCAGAGTGGCACTGTGGCTAATATTTCCCTCCATCACTAGCAAAGAGGCTCTAAAGTCAATTATAGTACGCTTGTAGCTGAATTCAGGTAACAGTGCAGACCAGGTGTCAAACATGGGCCCTTCCTGGTCCTTCCCTGGACAATGCGGTTACCCACTGAACTTTTGGAAGATATTCAGGGCTAGATTTAAAAAAATGAAAGTGCCATTGACCCTGTTCTATCTCTTGCACAAGTTTCACTATTGTAATAAAAACAGAAAATGCTGGAAATACTTAGCAGGTCAGGCAGCATCTGTGGAGAGAGAAACAGAGTGAATGTTTCCTGTCAGCGACTTTTCATCAGAACATCAGAACTGTTCATCGACCTGAAACGTTAACTCTGTTTCTTTCTGCACAGATGCTGCCTGACCTGCTGAGTGTTTCCAGCATTTTGTGTATTTATTTCAGATTTCTAGCATCCACAGTACAGTATTTTGCTTTTGTTTCACTATTGTAGATTGACCGTAAGCAGTTGAATTGTGGTTTTCAGTCCTTGCTTTAACCTGATATGCTTAAACATTACTTAGATTTTGAGACGTAGCAACAATAGATTTTTGAGGGTCTTCAGTGCACTCAGGTCAGGATTGTATCTTGTTCAAAGCACTCGGATCCTAGAGACGTTTTCAAGGGGCTGTCATGTACAATGGGTGCTACAAGACCAGGTTTCTGTCACCTGGAGTTAGATCTCAAATTAATCCTGTGGGTGTTACCCTGTGTGGAATTTTTCCACCCTGCTAGGGCATCAAAACGTTGCTTCCAGTTCTGCAACAACATAGTATGAGGAAGTTTATTTGGAGGGGTCCACAGCTAAAGTTATAGTTACAAGTTTTGGGCTGGATTAGATATTCTCTCGGGTGCAGTGGCACTGGTCACTCCCATAAGTGTTCTGAGCCTCTATTGTGCCCATACTGCCCAATATCATAATGGCATAACCTAGGAGTGTAACAATAAAAGAAAGCACCTTTCTCAACGTCAGGATGTCCCAAAGTGGTTTACGGCCTTTGAAGTACTTTTGAAGTGTAGTCACTGTTGTAATGTAGGAAACGCGGCAGCCAATTTATGCACAGCAAGATCCCTCAAACAGCAATGCGATAATGACCAGATAGTCTGTTTTAGTGATTGGTCGAGGGATAAATATTGGCCAAGACTCCACGGACAACTCCTCTGCTCTTCTTCAAAGTCGTGCTGTGGGATCTTTTACATCCAACAGAGTGGGCAGAATGGACCTCGATTTAACGTCTCATCCAAAAGTCAGCTCCTCCAACAGTGCAGCACTCCATCAGTACTGTACTGGAGTGTTGGCCTAGATTTTTGTGCTTGTGTCTCTGGAGCGGGACTTAAACACACAATCTTCTGACTTGGAGGTGAGGGTGCTGCCACTGAGCCATGGCTGACGAGGTGTCTTGTGGTCTGAACTGGATATCATGTCTTTCTCACATGAACTTATTCGCATTTATCCAATCTTTTTGAAGATGGACTGAGAAACACTAGTGATAAGAGGCCAGGTGTGAATCGTTAACCTGCCTTATTTCACAGGCAGCATGGGTACAGTAGTATGGAGGTTATGTTACTGGACTAGTTACCTTGAGGTCTGGACTAATAATCCTGAGAACATTAGTTCACATCCCTCCCCCAGTTTAAGAATTTGAATTCAGTTAAAAATCTGGCAACAAAAAGCTGGTGTCAGGAAAAGTGATCATGAAGCTGTCGGATTGTCGTGAAAACCCAACTGGCTCACTAATGTCCTTTTAGGGAAGGAAACCTGCCGTCCTTACCTGGTCTGGCCTATATGTGACTCTGGTCCCACACCAAGATGGTTGACTCTGAACTGCCCTCCAAAGTGGTCTAGCAAGTTAATTCAGTTGCATCAAACCTGGGCAACTTGGGATCTGCAATAAATGCCAGCCTTGCCAGCGATCCCCACATCCCGAGAATGAATTAAAATTAGTGTGAACATAGAGTAACAGTCAGAGCAAATTCCATTTAAATCAATCTCTCATCTCTTTAAAAAAAAATGGGAAATGTTTTTGGTATTATCTTTCTTACAGACTGATTCAAACGTCAAAACCTGACCTCTTGCATTTCTAGCTCCCAGCTGTGGGCCCAAGATCATCTCTCGCAGTACTTTGTTCAGATCTCCACTATCCATCTGGCCCTTTATTTTTTTGTTCATTTTCTGTCCCTGACATCTTCCCCGTGCAGGGATTCACCAGCAGCCTGCTAACTTTTATTCATTCATGGGATATTCATTCACGTGGATAGCACGTTTCAGGAGGTGGTCACCCCAGCAGCGTAAGAGTATGCAGGCAGAGAGGGAATGAGTGACCGTCAGACAGGCAAGGAGGACCAGGCATAAGAAATAGGAGCAGGAGTAGGTCATTTGGCCCTTCGAGCCTGCTCCGCCATTCAATAAGATCATGGCTGATCTTCTACCTCATCTCCACTTTCCTGCACTATCCCATATCCCTTGATTCCCTTAATATTCAAAAATCTATCGATCTCTGTGTCTTGAATATACTCAACGACTGAGCCTCCACAGCCCTCTGGTGTAGAGAATTCTAAAGATTCACCACCCTCTGAGTGAAGGAAATATCTCAGTCCTAAACGGCTGACCCCTTATTCTGAGACTGT
The DNA here is from genome assembly GCA_030390025.1 of Squalus acanthias. NCBI lineage: Eukaryota > Metazoa > Chordata > Chondrichthyes > Squaliformes > Squalidae > Squalus > Squalus acanthias. The sequence continues at coordinate 79,547,487 of CM059429.1, read as the reverse complement.
TGCCTCTGGTTCTAGACTCCCCAGCCAGGGGAAACATCCTCCCTGCATCTACCCTGTCAAGCCCTGTAAGAATTTTGTTTGTTTCAATGAGATCACCTCATTCTTCTAAACTCTAGAGAATATAGGCCTAGTCTACTCAATCTCTCCTCATAGGACAATCCCCCCATCCCAGGAACCAGTCTGGTGAACCTTCTTTGCACTCCCTCTATGGCAAGTATCTCCTTCCTTATGTAAGGAGACCAAAACTACACAATACTCCAGGTGTGGTCTCACCAGTGCCCTATATATTTGCAGTAAGACGTCTTTACTCTTATACTCAAATCCTCTTGCTTTCCTAATCGCTTGCTGTACCTGCATGTTAACTTTCAGTGATTCTTGTACAAGGACACCCAGGTCCCTCTGAACACCAACATTTCCCAATCTCTCACCATTTAAAAAAAACTCTGCTTTTCTATTTTTCCTACCAAAGTGGATAACTTCACATTTCTCCACATTATATTCCATTTGCCATGTTCTTGCCCACTCACTTAACCTGTCTATATCCCCTTGAAGCCTCCTTGCATCCTCCTCACAACTTACATTCCCACCCAGCTTTGTATCATCAGCAAACTTAGATATATTACATTTGCTCCCCTCATCCAAATCATTGATGTAGATTGTGAATAGCTGAGGCCCAAGCACTGATCCTTGCGGTACCCCACTAGTTACAGCCTGCCAATCCGAAATTGACCCGTTTATTCCTGCTCTCGGTTTTCTGTCCATTAACCAATCCTCAATCCATGCTGGTATAATACCACCAATCCCATGAGCCCTAATTTTGTTCAATAACCTCTTGTGTGGCACCTTATCGAATGCCTTCTGAAAATCCAAATACATCACATCCACTGGTTCCCCCTTGTCTATTCTGCTAGTTATAACTTCAAAAAACTCTAACAGATTCGTCAAACACGATTTCCCTTTCATAAATCCGTGTTGACTCTGCCCAATCCTATTATTATTTTCTAAGTGTCCTGTTACCACGTCCTTAATAATAGATTCTAGCATTTTCCCTACTGATGTCAGGCTAACTGGTCTGTAGTTCCCCGTTTTCTCTCTCCCTCCTTTCTTAAATAGTGGGATTACATTTGCCACCTTCCAATCCGCGGGAACTGTTCTAAAATCTATGGAATTTCGGAAAATGACAACCAATGCATCCACTATCTCTATAGTCACCTCTTTCAAAACCCTAGGATGCAGGCCATCAGGTCCAGGATATTTATCAGCTTTCAGTCCCATTAATTTCTTCAGTACTATTTTTTTACTACTAATTTCTTTCAGTTCCTCATTCTTGCTAGAGCCTTGGTTCTCCACTATTTTCGGGAAGTTTTTCTGCGTCTTCTTCCGTGAAGACAGACACAAAGTATTTGTTTCATTTCTCTGCCATTTCCTTATTCCCCATTATAATTTCTCCTGTCTCAGCCTGTAAGGGACCCGCATTTACTTTTGTTAATCTTTTCCTTTTTACATACCTATAGAAGCTTTTGCAGTCTGTTTTTATGTCTCTCGCTAGTTTACTCTCTTTCTATTTTCCCTTTCTTTATCAATTTCTTGGTCCTCCTTTGCTGAATTCTAAAATCCTCCCAATCCTCAGGCTCTTTTTGGCAACATTATAAGCCTCTTCCTTTGCAGGTAGTGCAGGAGTCCCCTGAGTGCCTCTCGCTCGCCAACCAGTATCTGGTGAGGACGATAGTTCCTCTGGGGAGTACAGCCAGAGCCAAGTCCATGGCACCACGGGTAGCTCAGCTGTACAGGGGGGGAGGAGGAAGATCGGGAAAGCGATAGTGATGGGAGATTCGATAGTTAGGGGAACAGACAGGTGTTTCTGCAGCCGCAGATGTGATTCCAGGATGGTATGTTGCCTCCCTGGTGCCAGGGTCAAGGATGTCACTGAGCGGCTGCAGAACATTCTGAGGGGGGAGGGTGAACAGCAGAGGTCATGGTCCATATCGGTATCAACAACATAGGTAGAAAGAGGGATGAGGTCCTGCAGGCAGATTTTAGGGAGCTGGGAAAGAGATTAAAAAGCAGGACTTCAAAGGTAGTAATCTCCGGATTACTCCCGGTGCCACGAGCTAGCGAGTATAGAAATAGGCGGATAGAGCAGATGAATGTGTGGCTGGAGAGATGGTGCAGGAGGGATTGCTAGTGCTGTTGGGGAGGGTTTAAACTAATTTGGCAGGGGGATGGGCACCAGGATGTTGCATTAGAAAGGAGAAGCAAGATGCACAAAGGATTGGGAGAGACAGATAGCACTAGAGTAAGAAATAGTACGGTATTAGGTGGGGTCAGACTAAGAGAATACAAGAAGGTCTAAGATAGGTTTACAGTGCATGTGTGTAAATGCATGAAGTGTGGTAAATAAGGTTGGTGAGCTGCAGGCGCAAATAGCCACATGGGAATGTGTTGTCATGGCGATAACAGAGGCCTGGCTCAAAAAAGGGCAGGATTGGGTACTAAGTATTCCTGGATATAGGGGTTCAGGAAAGATAGGAAAGGAAAGAAAGGAGGTGGGGTGGCAGTATTGATTATGGAGAATATTACAGTGCTGGAGAGAGAGGATGTCCTGGAGGGGTCAAGGACAGAATCTATTTGGTTAGAGTTGACAATCAATAGAGATGCCATTACACGACTAGGTGTATTCTATAGGCCGCCAACTAGTGGGAAGAATATAGAGGAGCAAATTTGCAGGGAAATTAGAGAGGTGCAAGAATTATAGAGTAGTGATAATGGGGGACTTCAACTATCCTAATATAGACTGGGATAGCAATAGTGTAAAGGGCAGAGAGGGGGAAGAATTTCTGAAGTGTGTTCAGGATAACTTTCTTGATCAGTATGTTTCCGGCCCAACGAGGAAGGAGGTATTGCTGGATTTGGTTCTGGGGAATGAGGTGGGTCAAGTAGAGCAAGTGTCAGTAGGGGAACATTTAGGGAACAGTGATTACAGTATCATAAGGTTTAGATTAGCTATGGAAAAGGACAGGGAGCAATCTAGAGTAAAAATACTTAATTGGAGGTAAGCCAATTTCAGTGGGTTGAGAATGGATCTGCAGATAAATTGGAATCAAAGATTGGCAGGCAAAACTGTAATCGAACAATGGGCTGCCTTTAAAGAGGAGATGGTTCGGGTACAGTCGAGGTACATTCCCACGAGGGGGAAAGGTAGGGCAACCAAAGCCAGAGCTCCCTGGATGATGAAAGAGATAGAGAGTAAGATGAAGCAGATGTCAGGTTGAGAATACAAGTGAGAACCAGGCTGAATATAGAAAATTCAGAGGGAAAGTGAAAAAGGAAATAGAGGTGCAATAATTCGGGACAAAATTAACAGTCACTTGGAAAAGTGTAGATTAATTAAGGAAAGCCAGCACGGATTTGTTAAAGGCAAATCATGTTTAACTAACTTGATTGAGTTTTTGATGAAGTAACAGAGAGGGTTGATGAGGGCAATGCGGTTGCTGTGGTGCACATGGATTTCCAAAAGGCATTTGATAAAGTGCCACATAATAGGCTTGCCAGCAAAGTTGAAGTCCATGGAATAAAAGGGACAGTGGCAGCATGGTTAGGAAATTGGCTAAGTGACAGGAAACAGAGAGCAGTGGTGAATGGTTGTTTTTCGGATTGGAGGAAAGTATACAGTGGTGTTCCTCAGGGGTCGGTACTAAGACCACTGTTTTTCTTGATATATATTAATGACTTGGACTTGGGTGTACAGTGCACAATTTCAAAATTTGCAGATGACATTAAACTTGGAAGTATAGTGAGCAGTGCGGAGGATAGTGATAGACTTCAAGAGGACATAGACAGGCTGGTGAAATGGGAGGGCACGTGGCAGATGAAATTTAATGCAGAAAAGTGCGAAGTGATACATTTTGGTAGGAAGAACGAGGAGAAGCAATATAAACTAAAGGGTACAACTCTAAAGGGGGTGCATGAACAGAGAGACCTGGGGGTATATGTGCACAAATCGTTGAAGGTGGCAGGGCAGGTTGAGGAAGCAGTTAAAAAATCATACGGGATCCTGGGCTTCATAAATAGAGGCATAGAGTACAAAAGCAAGGAAGTTATGATGAACCTTTATAAAACACTGGTTCGGCCTCAACTGGAGTATTGTGTCCAGTTCTGGGCACCGCACTTTAGGAAGGATGTGAAGGCCTTAGAGAGGGTGCAGAAAAGATTTACGAGAATGATTCCAGGGATGAGGGACTTCAGTTACATGGATAGACTATTGAAGCTGGGGTTGTTCTCCTTAGAGCAGAGATGGTTGAGAGGAGATTTGATAGAGGTGTTCAAAATCATGAGGGGTCGAGACAGAGTAGGTAGCGAGAAACTGTTCCCATTGGCGGAAGGGTTGAGAACCAGAGGACACAGATTTAAGGAGAATGGCAGAAGAACCAAAGGTGACATGAGGAAAAACATTTTTACGCAGCGAGTGGTTAGGATCTGGAATTCACTGCCTGAAAAGGTGGTGGAGGCAGATTCAATTGTGGCTTTCAAAAGGGAGTTGGATAAGTACCTGAAGGAAAAAAGTTTGCAGGGGTTTGGGTAAAGGACGGGGGAGTGGGACTAGCTGAAGTGCTCTTGCAGAGAGTCGGCACAGGCTCGATGAGCCGAATGGCCTCCTTTTGTGCTGTAACCATTCTATGATTCTGTGTGGGCGTTTCTGGCAAGGCCAACATTTATTGCCCATCCCGAATTGCCCTTGAGAAGGTGGTGGTGAGCCGCCTTCTTGAACCGCTGCAGTCCTTGACGTGACGGTACTCCCACAGTGCTGTTAGGGAGGGAGTTCCAGGATTTTGACCCAGCTACGATGAAGGAATGGCGATATATTTCCAAGTCAGGATGGTGTGTGACTTGGAGGGGAACTTAGAGGTGGTGGTTTTCCCATGCGCCTGCTGCCCTTGTCCTTCACGGGTTTGGGAGGGGCTGCCGAAGAAGCCTTGGCGAGTTGATGCAGTGCATCTTGTAGATGGTACACACTGCAGCCACGGTACGCCGGTGGTGGAGGGAGTGAATATTTAAGGTGATGGATGGGGTGCCAATCAAGCGGGCTGATTTGTCCTGGACGGTGTCGAGCTTTATGAGTGTTGTTGGAGCTGCACTCATCCAGGTAAGTGGAGAGTATTCCATCACACTCCTGACTTCTGACTTGTAGGTGGTGGAAAGGCTTTGGGGAGTCAGGAGGTGAGTCACTTGCTGCAGGATACCCAGCCTCTGACCTGCTCTTGTAGCCACAGTAGTTATGTGGCTGGTCCAGTTAAGTTTCTGGTCAGTGGTGACCCCCAGGATGTTGATGGTGGGGAATTCAGCGATGGTAATCCCGTTCAATGTCAAGGGAAGGTGGCGAGACTCTCTTTTGTTGGAGATGGTCATTGCCTGGCACTTGTGTGGCGTGAATGTTACTTGCCACTTAGCAGCCCAAGCCTGAATGTTGTCCAGGTGTTGCTGCATGGACTGCTTCATTATCTTATGAGTTACGAATGGAACTGAACACTGTGCATTCATCAGCGAACATAGCCATATGATGGAGGGAAGATCATTGATGAAGCAGCTGAAGATGGTTGAGCCTAGGACACTGCCCTGAAGAACTCGTGCAGCGATGTCCTGGGGCTGAGATGATTGGCCTCCAACAACTACAACCATCTTCCTTTGTGCTAGGTATAACTGCAGCAATTGGAGAGTTTTCCCCCTGATTCCCATTGACTTAATTTTTACTAGGGCTTTTTGATGCCACACTTGGTCAAATGCTTCCTTGATGTTGAGGGCAGTCACTCACCTGACCCCTAGAATTCAGCTCTTTTGTCCATGTTTGAACCAAGGCTGTAATGAGGTCTGGAGTCGAGTGGTCCTGGTGGAACCCAAACTGAGTATCGGTGAGCAGGTTATTGGTGAGTAAGTGCCGCTTAATAGCGCTGTCAATGACACCTTCCATCACTTTGCTGATGATTGAGGCTGATGGTGCGCTAATTGGCTGGATTGGATTTGTCCTGCTTTTTGTGGATAGGACATAACTGGGCAATGTACCACTTATTCAGGTAGCTGCCAGTGTTGTAGCTGTACTGGAACAGCTTGGCTAGAGGCATGACGGGTTCTGGAGCACAAGCCTTCAGCACGACAGCCGGGATGTTTTTGGGCCCATGGCCTTTGGTGTATCCAGTCCGCTCAGCCGTTTCTTGATATCACGTGGAGTGAATCGAATTGGCTGAAGACTGGCTTCTGTGATGGTGGGAAGCTTCTGTGATGGTGGGAACCTCAGGAGTAGACCGAGGTGGATCAACCACTCGGCACTTCTGGATGTAGATGGTTGCAAACGCTTCAGCCTTGTTGTTTTGCACTCGTGCTGGGCTCCGCTATCATTGAGGATGGGGATGTTCATGGAGGCTCCTCCTCCCCGTTAGTTGTTTAATTGTCCACCACCATTCAAAACTGGATGCGGCAGAGCTTTGATCTGATCCGCTGGTTGTGGGATTGCTTAGCTCAATCTATAGCATGCTGGTTCCTCTGTTTAGCATGCATATAGATTTGTGTTGTAGTTTCACCAGGTTGGCACCTCATTTTTAGGTACACCTGGTGCTGCTCCTGGCATGCTCTTCTACACTCGTCATTGAACCAGGTTGGTCCCCTTGCTTGATGGTAATGGTAGAGTGAGGAATATGCCAGGCCATGAGGTGACAAATTGTGGTGGAATACAATTCCACTGCTGATGGCCCACAGCATACATGGATGCCCAGTTTTGAGCTGCTAGATCTGCTCTTAATCTATCCCATTTAGCACGGTGGTAGTGCCACACAGCACAATGGAGGGTGTCCTCAGTGCGAAGACGGGACTTTGTCTCCACAAGGACTGTGGGGTGGTCACTCCTACCAACACTGTCATGGACAGATGCATCTGCGACAGGTAGATTGGTGAGGACGAGGTCAGGTAGGTTTTTTCCTTGTGTTGGTTCTCTCGCCATCTGCCACAGGACCAATGTGGCAGCTATGTGGTCAGTAGTGGTGCTGCCGACATTGAAGTCCCCCACCCAGAGTACATTTTGTGCCCTTGCTTCCCTCAGTGCTTCTTCCAAGTGGTGTTCAACATGGAGGAGTACAGATTTATCAGCTGAGCGAGGGCAGTAGGTGATAATCAGCAGGAGGTTTCCTTGCCCATGTTTTACCTGATGCCATGAGACGTCATGGAGTCCGGAGTCAATGTTGAGGACTTAGAGGACCACTCCTTCCCGATTGTATACCGCTGTGCTGCCAGCTCTGGTGGGTCTGTCCTGCCAGTGGAATGGAGGAACTGGGACGTTGGCTGAAAAGTATGATTCTGTGAGTATGACTATGTCAGGCTGTTGCTTGACTAATCTGTGGGACAGCTCTCCCAATTTCAGATGTTTGTGTAAAGTGTTTGGTTTCCTCGTCCTTACAAGGGTTCTTTGACTCTGGGTTTTACAGGAACAAAATGGTAGACGACACAAAGGTTTAGGTTCAACCCAAAACTGTTAGTTTATTAAAACCAACAAAACACGGACAAAAACCTGTTGAGATTTGGCTGAAACTTACAATCACCCATACGGCCGGTCGTTACCTACACAGCGCAAACCCCTTGTAGAGTCAACTGATACTTACAATCACCCGTCCGGCTGGTCGTGGCCGACGTCGATTGCAGGCTGGGAGCTGGAGATGACCGTCTTTCCTTCCTTCTTACACCTGGCAGTTGCTGTAGTCAGAGCTAGCTTCCGAGAGAGAGAGCTGCCGAGCGAAAGAGAGAGAGCTGTGGTGTGGTTCCTTCTTATAGTTCATTTAGTCACCTGGCCCCATGCTGGGCCTCCCCCAACCACTATCCGACATTCACACCTCGTCAACCTGTAATTCAATCACCGGAGGTGTACAGAGTTGTGAAATCGAAGATAACTCCTTATCTCCTCTCCCGCTTTCTGTAACGCATATTCAATGTGATTTCTATTACTGTTGATGGGCGGTTGGCTGATTGTCTGCTCGGGACTCGTGTATCTTCCATTCATGTCAGGAAGTCGATCGTGACCCCCATTGTTTCAGTTAAACTCAGAGCATTGTCCAGATGTTAATTTTTGCCGTCGAAACCAATCATGATTCAAGGCCTCACAGTTCAATGTCAATGTCCTTTTCAGAGTTAATCATGAGTCAAAGCTTTCATTGTCCAGTATCAATGTGTTCTCCAAGAACTGCAGACTTTGATGACTGGCACCTTTTCTGTGCCTCGAAGTTTAACCGTTTCATGCCCTTACCACTGGGCCAAACAGGCTTTCAGCATTTTGTTTTGAAATCTACATTCGTGAGGAGGACGTTGCAGGGTTGACTGGGCTGGTTCTGAATCCGGTGCCCAGGTCGATGCCGGGTGGTCCGTCTGGTTTTATTGTTGTTGTTTTTCCTGGTGGTTTGATACAACTGAGTGGTTTGCTAGGCCATTTCAGAGGGCACTTAAGAGTCAACCACATTGCTGTGGGTCTGGAGTCACATGTAGGTCGTCATAAGGACGGCAGATTTCCTTCCCTAAAGGACATTAGTGAACCAGATGGACAATCCGGTAGTTTCATGGTGGCCATTACTGACACTCGCTTTTTATTCCAGATTTATTTAACTGAATTTAAATTTCACAGCTGCCGTTGAACTCATGTCTCTGGATCATGAGTCCAGGTCTCTGGACAAGTAGTCCAGTAACATAACCACGATGCTACCGCGCCCTCTTTAAAATGGGCTCTGAGCTGTGACATTCCCCGTATGAACATATTAAAAAGATGAGAAAAAGACCAGCCCGCAAAGTCTGTCTCATTCAACTGTGTTGCAATTAAGCAACACGACCGCCCAAAACTCCCCCACCCACCAGTAGCCATGTGATCTCCTGGAAGAGGCACAAAAAATAGATGGAAAAAAAAACCTTGGTCAATTCAGGAAAAAAGTTCTGGGAAATTATTCTCTGGCTCCCGAAGGGGAACAAAAACCAGTTCTGGGCAATAACAGTGACCACGTGGTACGTCACCCAACATCCCACCTGCCTTTTGTCCACTGCGGTATCAGCATCCCCTCGGAACACGTCCAGCTGCCTTTTGAACATTTGTAGTGAATCTGCACCCATTTTACGAGTCGCCAATCTATTCCAAGGGTCAGTGACCTGTGGGGAACCCTAACATCTAACCTCGCTCTATGCTTACATAACTTGTATGCATGTCCCCTCGTTGTTACTTATCTATTTCAAATAATCTGTCTACATGTACACAGTTTAGTCTCTCCAAAGTCTGTTTGTCTAGAGTAAAAAGACCCAGCTCCTGAACCTATTGTGATAACTAAGGGCTTTTAGGCTAGGTATTAATCTAGTAGCCCACCTCTGAACCTTTTCTAGGGCCTCTGTAACTCCCACCATGTCAGCGGATCAGAACTGCACACAATATTCTCGATGGGGCCTAGCCACTGTCTGAAAGGGTGGTGGAAGCAGATTCTATAGCAACTTTCAAAAGTGGAATTGGATAAATACTTGAAGGGGAAAACATTTATAGGGATATGGGGAAAGAGCAGGGGGGGAGTGGGACTAATTGGATAGCTCTTTCAAAGAGCCAGCACAGGCACGATGGGCTGCATGGCCTCCTTCTGTGCTGTATCATTGTATTCTAACCAAGATACTAAGGTGCTCTTTGTTTTATATTGGATTGTTCTAGCCATACATCCTAATACCCTGTTTGCTTTCCTTATGGCCTTTCAGCACTGGTCGCAGACCTTTAGAGACTCGTGCACTGTAACACACAGGTGTCTTTCCCTCTCAACAGACTTTAGTTCAGAGCCCAGCATGCTATACACATCCTTGGTGTTAGCCCTACCCACGTGCATTACACTACATTTATCTATGTTAAATGTCAACTGCCAGATGTGGGCCCATTCCTTCATCGCTTGTGGATTACATTGTAATTTTTTTTCTCCTCAAGGGTTCTGACACCAACACAGATCTTTGTCATCCACAGTACCCCTAACGCCTTCGTCCAAATCATTGATATAAATTGTGAAGAGTAATGGCCCGAACACCACTTGTGACCAGTCTCCACATGGCGCCCCCACCATTACTGACGACCCTCTGTATGTTCCCAAAAATATGATGTAACTGACCAATCCCAGAGTACCTAAAGCATGTGGTTAATTCCAGAATAGCTGTGATACCAGACATTCTCCAAAATATCTAGGTCCTAAACTACGAGAGTCACACGTCGTATAGGAATATCTGGGATAATACACAATCCATATCATATCTTAAAAAAAGAACAAATTCTAGAATATTGGATGTAACAAATTGTTTCCTGAATATTTGGGATGCAAATCTTATTCCAGATTATCTGGTCCTAGGGTAGCCCCAGATTATACCCTGAATATCTGTAATTCCAGATTGTACCCTGAATATCTGTAACAGCAGATTGTATGCTGAATATATGGGGTACCAGAATATGCATACTAGCACATTGTCCACACAATATCTTAGCTACAGGGGTTACTGAAGGATATTCTGTGTTACCCATCTATTCCCAGATATCTGATGTGCTGGGATAATCCCCGTCTATGAGAGACACAGGGTTATCCCCAGAATATCCAAAGATCTCGGAGCCCTAGGCAGGATATGTGAAGGAAATAGGACTACGGTCAGAATAACTAATTTGCTGGGCTAAACCCAGAACTCCCAAGGGACCGGACCACAGTTACCCTCCAATATTCGAGGCACTGGGCTTCCTGTCTGCATATTAGATCTGTACAGCAGAGTCTCGTGTCAGGTGTTTGTGTTCTGTGCAGTCCGTACGACCTGATTCTATTATGTAGGAATGAATGGCCTTGTGTTTTCTAGCCCGTTGTTTGTAACGTGGAAGATGGGTCGAGATAAACGCCTGCGAGGCTGCATTGGGACCTTCTCTGCCATGAACCTCCATTCAGGACTCAGGGAATACACACTTACCAGGTAAGAATATTCAAACCCTCTATATGTAATGATGAGGAATCTGAGATGAGGACTCAAAGATGGTGTTACCAGTGTGAAAATATACTCCCTGGTCTCTCAGTTTTGTATTAGTATAACTCGTGTTATAAACTCCAGCATAGACTAGTTGGGCCAAATGGCCTTTTTCTGTGCTGTGTATTCTATGACCGCGATGGGTAATTTTTTCATCCATATAGTGATGTTGGGACCACTGTAAATGGAAACTCTGGAAGTCCCCATATCTGCTGTACACCACATAGTGCAAGGCAGACTTCATAATGTGTAACCGTTGGCAAGACAGCAGACTGAGAGCATGAGGTGACCTGTGCAGCTGTTGGTGCTGGGGGTAATTGGAGCAGCTTTGACTGGAGTTGGGGACCAGAACCTGTGCAGTTCTTGACTGGGTGACCTGTGCAGCTCCTGACTTTGGGGAGGGCAGTGTAACCTGTATAGCTCCTGACTGCAAGGAGTATACTGCAGAGGTCTCGACTGGGGTTAGGAGAAGCCTCTTGATTTGGTGGGGTGGTGGGTGTGGTATAAGTGGAGAAATAACCTTTGTGGTTTTTGATTTTGGTAGGATAGCATGTGAGGCTCTTTCTATTGTTCTGAATAAGAACTGTAATTGAAAGAAACATTTGAATTCTTAACATTCAGTGGACTTTTAATTTAACCAACAACCTCCGCCCCACGTATCACCATTACCCAGATTCTTAGCTTCTCCTTCATGCGTAGTGGGTAGTGTTCCATCAATACTCTGAAATGTGCAGCCTTATCTCGTTGATATCTTTCTCTCCTCACAGTGCCCTTAAGGACAGCCGCTTCCCCCCGCTGACTCGTGAGGAACTTCCCAAACTCTTCTGCTCTGTTTCGCTGCTCACTAATTTCGAGGATGCCAGTGATTACCTGGACTGGGAGGTAATGGAATTCCAGTTCAAACTCATTGTCACCACAGGAGGCTGGGGCGGGGGCAATCCTTTTAAAATTAAATAGAAAGTGTTTCTCGTACATTTTTCTCCTGTGTTCTCCCTTCATCTCTTGAAGGTACTGAGTTGTTATAGAATAAGGTCTCTGGGTGTGGGCAGCTTTCTGATATCTGAAACATCTATGCCTGGACAGTGAGTGTCGGCAGATAGTGGTGGGGGAGTTATTACAGCAGAGCTGGACCCTGTCCTTAACCTGACATCCACCCATGCACACTCCAGCAGGGGCCATTGTATACTGATTCTTTTTGGTGCATGGAAACCCATCACTGTTCTTACAAATCAAACTACTTGGAAATCTACACCCACCATATAGGGTTTCTGTTTGCCCATTATGGAGCGCATATGGTGCCGACAGGGACACATCCTATTTAACCTTTTCCAGAATACTGTGTTGTAGGTTGGCTCATGAACCCCCAAGCATGTGCAAGGGTACTGCTTACGTTTAACCAACTGTTATCCGTCTTGGCGCAGTAGGTAGCACTCTTGCCTCTGATTCAGAGTTGTGGGTTCAAGTCCCACTCCAGAGACTTGAGCACATAATCCAGGCTGTCACTTCAGTGCAGTACTGAGGTAATACTGCACTGTCAGAGGTGCTTCTTTTGGATGAGATGTTAAACTGAGGCTCCGTCTGCCCCCTCAGGTGGACGTAAAAGATCCCATGGCACTATCTGAAGAAGAGCAGGGAAATTCTCCCATCCGTGCCAATATTTATCTGTCAATCAACACCGCTAAAAACAAATTATCTATTAATTTATCTCATTATTGTTTGTGGGACCTTGCTGTGCACAAATTGGCTGCTGCATTTGCCTACATTACAACAGTGACTATAGTTCAAAAATATTTTGGTGGCTGTGAAGCACATTGGGACATCCTCAAGACATGAAAGGTGCTATACAAATGCAAGATCCGTCTTTTTAACTTAAACCACATAGCTTACCAGTGCAGAATGCTAGTAAGATCCCTACTGTTGTCTATCTAGGGGATAATAGCTAGTTGGTCAGTGGACAATCTATAAGCACAGATTTGCGCACGTCAAGTACCAGGAGCTGTGTCATAATCCATCTTTGCAGCAGGTCTCAATTGCTTCTAAGAGGCTTCAAGTACAACTTTAGAGGCCATCCGGTTTTGCCTAATAGCTCTCGTCCCCTTTGCAGTGGTCTTAACAGGACCCTGAGCAGGTAGCAGTTTGGTTAAGAATTCAGCAGTTGAGGCAAGGAACCAGTTAGTCGCATCAGCTGCTGTCAAGTCTGCCTTGTTGGGTGTCACAGAGACCCGGTCCCAGGCTTCTTGGTCAGAGTTATCCCTCTCTTGGCCCAATTACTCACAGTATTGCCCCTCCCTATCTCTGTAACCACTCCAGCCCTACAACCCCGCGAGAACTCTGCGTTCCCTCAATTCTGGCTGCTTGTGCACCCCGGATTTCCTTTGCTCCTTCATTGGTGGCTGTGCCTTCAGTTGTATAGGCCCTCAGCTCTGGAAATCCCTCCCTGAACCTCCGCCTCTCTACTCCATTAAGATGCTCCTCAAAACCTACCTCTTCGATCAAGCCCCTGGTCACCTGTCCCAATATCCCTTTATGTGGCTCGGTGTCAAATCCTGTTCGACAACGCTCCTGTGAAATGCCCTGGGGCGCCTTACCATGTCAAAGGCGCTATATAAATGCAAGTTGTTGTGTTAAAGGAGGAGAGAGGCGGAGAGGTTTAGGGAGGGAATTCTGTAGCTTAGGGCCTAGATGGTTGAAGGCATGACCACCAATGGTGGGGCAAAGGGAGTGGGGGATGCATAAGAGGGTTGTGTTGTAGGAATGCAGAGTTCTTGGAGTGTTGTAGGGCTGAAGGAGGTTACAGAGATAGGGAGGAGTGAGGCCATGAAGGGATTTGAACACGAGGATAAGAATTTTAAATTTGTGGCATTGGTGGATTGGGAGCTAATGGAGGTCATGGGTGAGCTAGATTTTGTGTGGGTTAGAATACGGAAAGCAGAGCTTTGGATGAGCTCAGGTTTATGGAGGGTGGAAGATGGGAGGCCAGCCAGGAGGGTATTGAATAGTTGGGTCTGACAGTAACAAAAGCACGGATGAGGGTTTCAGCAGCAGATGGGCTGAGGCAGGGGTGCAGACGGTCAGTATTATGAAGGTGGAAGTAGGTGGTCTTTGCGATCGAGAGGATATGGGGTCGGAAGCTCAGCTCGGGATCAAATGGGACGGTAAGGTTGTGCACAGTTTGGTTCAGCCTGAGACAATGGCAGGGGAGGGGTCTGGAATCAGTGGCGAGGGAACAGAGTTTGTGGGGGAGGTCAAAGACAATGACTTCGGTCTTCCCAATCTTTAATTGAAGGAAATTGCGACACACCCAAGTGTCGGAAAAGCAGTCTGACAACACAACGCCAGGCAAGGGATTGGGAGAGGTGGTGGAGCGGTACATCTGGACGCCATCAGTGTACATGTGGAACCTGACACCATGTCTTCAGATGATGTCGTCAAGGGGCAGCGTGTAGAAGAGGAATAAGAGGAGGCCAAGGATAGATCCTTGGGGGACTCCAGAGGTATCGGTGTGGGGGCGGGAAGACGAGCCATTGCTTTAGATTTCTGCTCCGATTGTATAGGTAAGAATGGAACCAAGTGAGGGCAGTCCCATTCAGCTGAACAAGGAAAGGGATGGAGGATGGATGGTGTGGTCGATTGTGTCAAAGGCTGTAGACCGGTCTAGAAAGATGACAGTCACGGAGAATGTCATTTGATTTGTGCTATGGCAGGGCCAGAAACCTAATTGGAGGGGTTCAAACATGGAATTGCGGGAAAGATGGGCACGTGTCTTGGGATTTTTTTTGCGTTCAAGGTGCTATGTAAATGAAAGTTGTTGTATTCAAAATCAAAATTAGCCTATTACTCCCACACTGCTCCCTATCCTTGCCTTATTTGTGGATAGGTTACCAAAGGTGACGGAATCTTATTCAATGCTGTCCCTCTCTCTGATGTTTCACAAAAGAGCTCAGGGGCACCAGGGCCACCTGGTCACAGCACTCTGCGGAGAATGCATCCATCCAGGAAGGAAGATGAAAGGAAGGTGCAGCATGGGGTTTTGGGTATCAGACTGTCTGTATCCTCTGTTAACACTGTTGTGAAGATCTCACTCATCCACTGATAGACTGCACACTGACTCATCCATGCCTTTGTTACCTCTAGACTTGACTATTCCAACACGCTCCTGGACGGCCTCCCACATTCTACCCTCCGTAAACTTGAGGTCATCCAAAACTCTGCTGCCTGTATCCTAACTCGCACCAAGTCCTGTTCACCCATCACCCCTGTGCTCGCTGACCTACATTGGCTCCCGGTTAAGCAACGCTGTGATTTTAAAATTCTCATCCTCGTTTTCAAATCCCTCCATGGCCTCGCCCCTCCCTATCTCTGTAATCTCCTCCAGCCCTACAACCTTCCGAGATCTCTGCGCTCCTTCAATTCTGGCCTCTTGAGCATCCCCAGTTTTAATTGCTCTACCATTGGCGGCCATGCCTTCAGCTGCCAAGACCCTAAGCTCTGGAATTCCCTCCCTCAACCTCTCCGCCTCGCTACCTCTCTTTTCTCCTTTTAAGACGCTCCTTAAAACCTACCTCTTTGACCAAGCTTTGGATCATCTGCCCTAATATCTCCTTATGTGGCTCAGTGTCGAATTTTGTTTGATAATGCTCCTGTGAAGCGCCTTGGGACGTTTTACTACATTAAAGACGCTATATAAATACAAGTTGTGTTGTTGTAGAAAGACTTGATCTCAGATGGAGTGGTTGTCAGCTGCCTTTCCTACTGGTAGAATGAGAGATGAAAACTCACCGACTCTAAGTGTATCTGGCTCTGTGGCTATGTTTTTTTCATTGTTGATCAAAGTTCTAACAAAAGTGAATGTGGCTTTTTTTTTTTACTGGTCAGTTCATTAATCTTACAGCTTTCATCAATCGTTTTCTCATCGGGTCAGGTCCTGTGTTAATCTCACAAAAAGCAGAAAATGCTGGAGATGCACAACGGGTGGATTAGCATCTGAAAGAGAAAGGTTAGCATTTTGGTGTAAACTTTAACAGAACTGGCCAGATACACTGACAGTATAAACATAATCCCATAGAGCTAGTCACTCTCAATCCTGAATACTGTAAATGGTATATGGGTCGTGGGCATGTTACACTCAAAATGGATGTGCAACCTAAAGAATGAAGCAGCGTCAGATTGTCACCTCGCCCAACGGGTCCCCCCCTCCCCCAATCAGCAACTGTCTGATTCTCCTCCAGATGTCAGAGTGGTAGAAGGGACAGAACAGATGCTGTGCTGCAATATAACCACTTGATGGCGCAGCTGCATTCCCTAACTGTGAGCATCATGTTGCACACTCAATGTATA
Organism: Squalus acanthias; assembly: GCA_030390025.1. Taxonomy (NCBI): domain Eukaryota; kingdom Metazoa; phylum Chordata; class Chondrichthyes; order Squaliformes; family Squalidae; genus Squalus; species Squalus acanthias. The sequence continues at coordinate 79,531,116 of CM059429.1, read as the reverse complement.
CTCTGAGCCTTGCTGATGTATCCCATCATTGTCTCCTGATTGTAGTATTAATTGTCTTCATATACAGACGTCCTATTGAGGGAATTGATCGAGTCATACTCACCAGGCCTGCTGGTGTGAGGGGCGGGCCCCTTGTTCCAACCAGCAGAACAAAGAGTTCACAAAATTGAACAATTCTGCATGAGTTCTAGACGTGGGGGCCCCTAGCTCCGACAGCGGAGATCAGACCCCTCATAGCAGTTCCTCACCATGTCGACCTACCATCTGACAGTCTGCTGTGTCGGGACAATAATCACTTCAAAATAAGAATTCAAATGCTTTTAATTAAACCATTCACTGTAAGTGTAAGCAGGCAATGAAGGATCGTGGAGTGTGGTTGCCAATGAGGCTCGCTGTTTAAAGCATTAATGATCAGGGTCTAAGTTGTATATCCAAGTTTGCAGATGACACTAAATTAGGAGGCACAGTAAGTTGTTTGAATGGGGGGGGGAGGAAGTTACAAAAGGCCATAGACAGCCAAAGTGAGTGGGCAAAACTATCACAGATGCAGTTCAATGTGGGCAAGTGTGAAATCATCCACTTTGGATCTGAGAAAGGCAAATCAGAATCCATTCTCAGTGGTGAGACACTGGAAGCTGTGAAGGAGCAAAGGGATTTAGGTGTCCATGTACACAAATCACTAAAGGCTAGTGCAGAGGTATCAACAGTAATCAGAAGGCCAATGGAATGTTGGCCTTTATCTCAAGAGGGTTGGAATTCAGAAATGAGGAAGTGATGCTTCTGTTGTACAGAGCCTTGGTCAAACCCCATCTGGTGTACTGCGTTCAGTTTTGGGCACTGATCTTCGGGAAAGGTATATTGGCCTTGGAAGGGGTACGGCACAGGTTCACCTGAATGATACCAGGATTTAAAGGGGTAAATTTAAACTTGGCTTGAATTCCTTTGCGTTTCGAAGGTTGAGTGGTAATCGGCTGAGGCCAATTATATTGCAATTGCCAGTACCTTAGCTGAGATCAGCAAACTCAGGATACACCTGGGACTGCTCTGGTCTGCAGGGTTCCATTCTGCATGAGCCATCACAGAAGCTGGTTTGTTTTAAAGTAACAACCCATTCAGTCAGTCCTTTCACCTTTTGATCAGCTATTCTGTTACTGAAGTAGGAGTTTGGTGTAGGTCTAGCACTGGACATGGGGTCGCGTTTTCACGCAGCGAGTGATGGTGTGTTAAATGAAATATATTTTGTTTTCTCATAGTAATAAAGATGAATCTATGTTTAGGTGGGAGTACATGGGATTCGAATAGAGTTTGTGAATGAGAAGGGGGCAAAACGCACAGCAACGTACTTACCAGAAGTGGCCAAGGAACAGGGTAGGTGTGAGCCACAGCCTGGCGAATCTATTCCTCTAGCCCTCTGTGTTTCTGCATGTGTTTATTGAGGGGGAGGGAAGCAGGGCGATTGCTGTCTATTTCAGCATTGTAGAAGGCTGTGTGCTTCAGGCTGGGCCCATTGTGTGGTAATAGAAAAGCAACCTTAACATTCTCACATTGCCTTGTGTGAAACCTTTCTTTTGATTTTATATATGTAATTTATTTATTTAATAGTTTGTGGAGCTTGCTTTAAGTAAATCCAGTTGTAGGGAAAGCATCACAAGCAGCTTTGTGTCCCCTTTTTTCCTCTAATATTTTCCCTTTACTTTATTGTCCTGGTGATTGTTACTCGTGTACGGGTCTCGAATGGGGCCGTCTGCCGGTGACCTGGCACAGCCATCCGGCTGAAATTGGAGCCTAACTACAGGCATTAGCTGGTACCAAGGTATGGATGTGTCTCTGGCACTACCTGTGTGTGTGTTTGTGTTGCAGACTGGGACCAGATTCAGACCATAGACTCTCTTCTGCGTAAAGGAGGTTACAAAGCTCCAATCACAAATGAATTCAGGAAAGCAATCAAACTCACCAGGTGAGTAACACAGTAAAACTGTATCTAAAACTGTATAAATAGATTGGAGGCCAATGAGACGCATGCATCTGTATAAAGACTGGAGGCAGGTCATCCATATGTAGGGAGATTGGAGGCAGGTGAAACACTGACCTGTACAGAGAGAGACTCGAGGCAGGTAAGGTATCAGTAGTTCTGGAGAGGAGAAGCCCGTATATTGTTTACTTTTGGTCTGGGTGAATTACAGGTGTGCATAGTGTCCTTTATTGGTTTTGGAGTTAAGGCGCGAGATTATCCCTGTTTAAGTCTGGAATATTTTCGGTAGGCCAAATGGCCTTTTCTCTTGAGTTTTATTACTAGAGGTAAAGTCCATTGCTGATTTGGGTCTGGGATGTTGGAGATGTTTATTGGATCACTCATAGGTTTGAGGTGGCATTACAGATATGTATTAGGGTGGGGGTCTGTTCATTGTTTCAGTGGGCAGGGAGGGAGTCGAAATCTGTATGAGTCCCTTCGTCCCTTACTGGTTTGGGGGAACTGTAGTCTGTGTTATTGTTTGAGCTTTGTATACACTGTTTCCCCTTTAACAGTTGTAGTCATCTCCTCATTAGTAACATATACCCCTTGTATTCGATGAGTATATGTCTTGGGGTGCAAAACTTAAGGTTAACAGTTAGCCTATTTTGCAGTAATATTGTGCACTGGAGTTTCTGTTGGATTCCCTCTTTCCTCTGAATTCAGATCTGAAAATGTCACAGTTGGGATTCTTTTGTACAGGCTAAGACTACTAACCAAGTTTATTTGCATTAAGTCCTATACAAAAGTAGATGTATTTGGCAAAGTACAAGATGATATTACCACACATGGGCAAATAGATTGGGTAGTCTCCTTTTAAATATTAAAGGGCGCACTTCTGTATTTGTTACGGTGTATTACAGATGTGTATGGGCCCCTTGTTGGTGTTCAGGGATTTTTACAGATGTATAAGGGATTGTTCTTTAGTTATATAATCATAGAATGGTTATAGCACGGAAGAAGGCCATTCGGCCCATCGAGCCCGTGCCGGCTCTCTGCAACAGCACTTCAGCTAGTCCCACTCCCCTGCCCTTTCCCCGTAGCCCTGCAAATTTTTTTCCTTCAGGTACTTATCCAACTCCCTTTTGAAAGCTGTGATAGGGTGGTGGAGACAGACTCAATCAGGCATTGCATTCCAGATCCTAACCACTCGCTGAGTAAAAAAGTTTTTCCTCATGCCGCCTTTGGTTCTTCTGCCAATCACCTTAAATCTGTGTCCTCTGGTTCTCGACCCTTCTGCCAATGGAAACAGTTTCTCTCTATCTACTCTGCCTAGACCCCTCATGATTTTGAACATCTCGATCAAATCTCCTCTCAATCTTCTCTGCTCTAAGGAGAACAACCCCAGCTTTTCCAGTCTATCCACGTAACTGAAGTCCCTCATTCCTGGAATCATTCTCGTAAATCTTTTCTGCACCCTCTCTAAGGCCTTCCCATCCTTCCTAAAGTGTGGTGCCCAGAATTGGACACAATACTCTAGTTGAGGCCGAACCAGTGTCTTATACAGGCTCATCATAATTTCCATGCTTTTGTACTCTATACCTCTATTCATGAAGCCCAGGATCCCATAAGCTTTTTTAACTGCTTTCTCAACCTGCCCTGCCACCTTCAACGATTTGTGCACATATACCCCTAGGTCTCTATTCATGCACCCGCTTTAGGATTGTACCCTTTACCCTCTCTTCATTCTTTCTACCAAAATGTATCACTTCGCACTTTTCTGCATTACATTTCATCTGCCACGTGTCTGCCCATTCCACCAGCCTGTCTATGTCCTCTTGAAGTCTATCACTATCTTCCTCACTGTTCACCATACTTCCAAGTTTGTGTCATCTGCAAATTTTGAAATTATGCCCTGTACACCCACATCCAAGTCATTAATATATTATCAAGAAAAGCAGTGGTCCTAGAACCAACCCCTGGGGAACACCACTGTATACCTTCCTCCAGTCCGAAAAACAACCGTTTACCACTGCTCTCTGTTTCCAGTCACTGAGCCAATTTCGTATCCATGCTGCCACTGTCCCTTTTATTCTATGGGCTTCAACTTTGCTGGCAAGCCTATTATGTGGCACTTTGTTGAATGCCTTTTGGAAATCCATGTACACCACATTAACCGCATTGTCCTCATCAACCCTCTCTCTTACCTCATCAAAAAACTCAATCAAGTTTGTTAAACACGATTTGCCTTTAGCAGTTTGGGTAACTGAGCTGTCAGATTTTTGACATTGTTTGCTGTTTAAAGGACCCTTCCTACAATGATGCTTCAAGCATTCCCAGGTCAGATTCAAGACACTGTCACAGGTAGTGTTCAAAAGAGCCGGTATCGTGTGGACTAGATGCAGGGTAAAGCTTCTTCTACATTAAAGAAAGAAGTTGCATTTCCCAACCACAGGACACCCTAAAGCACTTCACAGCCAATTAAGTACTTTTGAAGTGTAGTCACTGTTATAATGTAGGGGAATGTGGCAGCCACATTGTGCACAGCAAGATCCCACAAACAGCAATGCGATAAATGACCACATAATCGGTGATGTTGGTTGAGGGATAAAGACACCGGGAGAACACCCCGCTCTTCCAATAGTGCCGTGGAATTTTTTGCATCTACTTGAGAGGGCAGACAGGGCCTCGGTTTAACATCTCATCTGAAAGTTGGCACCTCTGATAGTGCAGCTCTCCCTCAGTACTGTACTGTACCCCTGCCACAGTACTGAAACTGCTCTTACCAAGGTCACACATGACATCCTAATTGACTGCGACAAAGTAATCTATCCCTTCTCGTCCTTCTGGACTTGTCTGCAGCCTTTGACATGGTTGACCACAAAATTCTGCTCCAACGCCTCTCCACCGTCGTCCAGCTGGATGGGACTGCACTCACCTGGTTTCATTCCTATCTTTCCAGCCGTAACCATAGAATCACCTGCAATGGCTTCTCTTCCCAATCCCGCATTGTCACCTCTGGTGTCCCCCAAAGATCTATCCTTGGTCCCCTCCTATTTCTCATCTACATGCTGCCCCTCAGTGACATCATCCGGCAACACAATGTGAGTTTTCACATGTACGCTGATGATACCTAGCTCTACCTCTCCTTCACCTCGCGCTCTCTCTCTCTCTCTCTCTCTCTCTCTCTCTCTGTCTCTCTCTCTCTCTCTCTCTCTCTGTCTCTGTCTCTGTCTCTGTCTCTGTCTCTCTCTCTCTCTCTGTCCACATACCATCAGAGTGTTTGTCTGACATCCAGCACTGGATGAGTAGAAATTTCCTCGTATTAAATATCGGGAAGACCGAATCCATTGTCTTTGGTTCACGCCACAAACTCCATTCCCTTTCCACGAATTCGATCTCTCTCCCTGGAAACTGTCTAAGGCTGACCAAGTCTGTTCACCGCTCCATTCCCACTCAGACCTCACCATCCTCGGCCTCTTGCATTGTTCCACGGAAGCTCAACGTAACGGCCTTTTTTCTTCCCTCCCACGTGGCAGCTGTCCTTCATTCTGCCAGTGCATTTCATACTCCGTCTAGAGCCATCCTTTGTTCCTTAACCTGTCCCATCACCACCTCCTCTTGCCTTGAATATCTCTTAATGTCTCTCAATATCTCTTAATCTCTCCTGCTTTCTATCCTATCACTGAACTTCCCTTTTGTTCTTTCATCCCCTCTCCCTTTCCCAGCCCCTAACTTGCTTTAAAATCTATTCCTTTTCCTGCTTTTTTCCAGTTCTGACGAAGGGTCTTCGACCTGAAACGTTAACTCTGTTTCTCTCTTCACGGATGCTGCCCTGGCCTGCTGAGTTTTGCCAGCGTTTTCTGTTGTTAAGTCTGTTCACAACCTTGGTGTCATATTTGATCACAAATTGAGCTTCCTAACTCATATCCGTTCTATCACTAAGGCTGCCCATTTCCACCTTCATAATATTGCCGTCTCCACCCTTACCTCAACTTATCTGCTGCTAAAACCCTCATCCATGCCTTTATCACCTCTAAACTTGACTATTCCAATGCACTTCTGGCTGGCCTCCCTAGTTCTGGCCTCCATAAACTTGAGGTCATCCAAAACTCTGCCGCCCGCTCACCCATCTCCCCTGTGCTCGCTGACCTACATTGGCTCCCAGTTAAGCAACACGCCGATTTTTAAATTCTCATCCTGGTTTTCAAATCCCTCCATGGCCTCGCCCCTCCTTATCTCTGTAATGTCCTCTCGCCCTGTAATCCTGCTGGATCTCTGCGCTCTGCCCATTTTGGCCTTTTGAACATCTCCGATTTTAAATGCTCCATCATTGGTGGTTGTGCCTTCAGCTGCCTAGGTCCTAAGCTGTGGAATTCCCTCCCTAAATCTCTCTGCCTCTCCACTTCTCTTTCCTCCTTTAAGATGGTCCTTAAAACCTACCTCTTCGACCAAGCTTTTGGTTATCTGGCCTAACATCATCTAATATGACTCGGTGGCAAATGTAGTTTTTTTTATAACACTCCTGTGAAGCGCCTTGGGATGTTTTATTACGTTAAAGGTGCTATATAAATATAAGTTGTTGAAGTGTCAGCCTAGATTATGTGCTCAAGTCTCTGGAGTGGGGCTTAAACTCACGAGCTTTTGACACAGAGGTGAGAGTGCTACCACTGAGCCACGGCTAATACTTCAGGAAGCACTGCCAGATGAAGTGTAGAATGGGTTTGATGCTGGGTAAAGCTCCCTCTATACTGTCTCAGGAAGCACTCCTCAGAACAGGTATAATGTGGTAAAGCTCCTTCTATTCTGCTTGTCAAGCATTTCCGATTAAGGTATATTTTTACTCCTCCGTGAAACACCGTGGGATGTTTTTTCCACCTTAAAGATGTCATATAGAAGGTTGTACGCAGTATGAATCCTTACATGGTGAGTTTTCTGTTTAGCAGTTGGAAGTTGCTGAATGGTGGCTATGTTCTTCCCCACAGAATTAATGGAAAGAAATTTGATTAATAGGTCATCCTGGACAGCTTGTCTGCTGCTAGCTGGCTGGCTCAAGGGCAGAAGTAACTCACCTTCCTTCCCGTGCCAGAGAATTGGGTGGGAAAGAGCAGAGAGAAACAAAAAAAATCAGTGAAACCCAGGTCCCGTGTTCAAATCCCGGGTAAACCCTGCTATTTCGAGTGTTTAGGATTTGGAATGCACTACCTGATAGGGTGGTGGATACAGATTCAATATAGTAGCCTTCAAAAGGGAATTGGATAAATATTTGGAGAAAAAATTGCAGGGATCTGGGGAAAGAGCCGGGGAGCGGGACTAACTGGGATTGCTCTTCGAAAGAGACTCAATGGGCCGAATGGCCTCCTTCTGTGCTGTACTAGTCTATGATTCTATGAAATGCATGAAATAAAAGCAGCAAATACTGGAAATTCCCACCGCAGCAGGTCTGCTAGCATCTGAAAAGAGAGAAAAGACCGGTTAATGTTTCAGGTGTATACCCTTTGTCAGAACTCGTAACTGCACCATGGTAACCTGCCGTTTTCAGATGCTGACATACTGGGGGAGAAAATTGAAACGGGGAAGGAAGTGAAAAGGTTTCTTGATGGCAGGTGAAGATTCTAACTTACAAGCAAAAGAATGTGGGCCTTGAATCTAGTTGCTTCACTTTGAAACTGATAACCAACATTTTGGATTTTCACACTCCTCCCTTGGAGAACAGCGTGAACTAGTGGAAGGATTTGCAGGCTGATTAACAGTCTGACAGGCTGCAACGTGAAAGCTCCTTCCATGGTCGTAACTATCTTTATGCCAGCTGATAGTAGGGGTTAGTCCTATACAGCAGGAGGGTTTTATGTGCGCCCAGAACCCATACGATGAGTGGGGTGGGGGGGGGCACCCACACCCACACGACACGAGTATCCTGCTGGATGTTAACCCAGAATTCAGAGCTGAGCTCTGGTCTCCACTCAGCGCGACTGTCTGGAGTGGGGCTCGAACCCTCCACCTTCTGACTCCGAGGCGGGAATGCTACCATTGAGCCAAAGGCTGGCTCCCATGGAACTGATAATTCAGTAGTTCAGTCGTTGGACAATGATGTCTGATTCCGTCTCGTGCTGAGTTAGCTAATCTCAGTCAGAGCAGCAGTTGGGCCACTACAATTCGCTTTGGGCCCCCCTGTGCTAGGGAAAAGGTGAGAGACGGGGGAAGGCAATCATCAGTAATTGCTACTGAACACCAGCCTATGTGTGGATATAGGTTTCCTCACAGGATTAGGATCACGTTCGGACGCTGTTACGATTAAACGGCCTGCTGACACTCACTCCCCGAGGCTCAATCATGAAGAGTAGCCACTTTGGGAAGGTAGTGGTGGGGGCTGACTTGGTGTCTGTGCACTAGTACCTGATCATTAGTCTATGCTTTCAGGAAGGGGGTTTAGAAGGTATGTCTAATTGTGTCACTTGTCTGTCTGGTTTCAAATCTAACCAGACACAACCACGTTAATGTGCTGCCATTTCTTTTTCCTCAGGTACCGCAGTGAGAAAGTAACAATCAGCTATGCTGAGTACATGGCCTCTCGACAGCACTATTTTCAAAATGGCACCCTCCATGCCCCACCTCTCTACAATCATTACTCCTGACAACAGGCTGCACGACCAATCACGGGACTCCACCTACGACCTCATCGGGGGTGACGCCTCCTCTTCCTGGTCTAGTTACTTTTACTACTGCACTATTTTATGATGCTAGCTTCCGTTGCCAAGCACGCCTTCGGTCAGCGCTACCTCAGACAGACTTGGCAACGGAATGCTGCGGTGAAACAGTAGAATATTGTTGGGGGAAGGGGAGGGATTTCTAACAAATCTTGTTTCTGTTTCTATACTTGTTTACCTACGTTTGCCTTACTTTGGTAACTTGCAGGACTCCAAATATGAGCTGCAGGTTTTAGTACTGAAACCATTGATGTGCGTAGGATGCTCAGGCTCTTTGACAAAGGACAGCGTTTCCACTAAGTTGCTATTTTCAGTCGCGCCTCCCTAAGCCAAAAGGCAAGGTCACTGGTTTTCAGTTTTCATGGAGTGAATCATGGGATGTGATTCCCCAAAACGCTGGGTCAAAATAGGGGAAAATTCCAAAATCCTGTGTAATAAAAATGGAGTTTGACTTTATTCAGTTAGTACAAGCCAATGGTCTGCCAATAGGTGCAACTGAAAATAGGGTCAGGATAGAAACGTTTTCCTTTGTTACTTAAAAAGTCCTGTCTCCTGTGACACAAGTAAGTATTAACTTGAAGCAAATAACAGGATTTCAAGCAGACACGCTGTGCGTAATTGCCAAGTGCTAATTGGCATGAGATTACGTGCCGCGTGCCTGCAGGTCAAGTAGAAACCAAGTGTAGATGCTGGATTTCTCTGCACATTATACAAGAGTACAGCACAGTCCCAGTTCCAGCAGTCACTCTGGCAATAATCCGGTTACCTTTTAATCAACAGTATTGGAGGGGCAGTAAAATCTAAAGTTTTTTTTGTTGGCCTCATTTATTACTTGTATATCTATAGCCCAAACGTACACGTTTTGTGAATGAAAACCCTTTGATAAAGTGAATTGTATTTACTCTGTGTCTCTTGGTCTGTGTATGACATTACATGCCTGTTATCCATAGCCCTGCTCTCTCTGGAATGATCCTTCTCGCTCGGTGCAGAAGCCTTCTCCTGGTAAACAGTGCACTGAATGCTAACGTCGGATATTAGCAGTGTGGTGCCCGGGGCTCTTTCACATTCTGAGGCTAATTGAGCCCGATTAAATGTTCAAAGCCAGCTCCTCCAATGGCTTACTGGGTAAAGATACTGCCAGGAGCAGCACTAAGTGACGAGAGGATCCCAGGTTTGAATCCCAGGCTGTCCTGAGTGATCTGATCACCATTCGCCCCCGAGACTAGGGAGGGGGAAAGAATCAGTCAGTTCTCACTGCTCATCACCGTCCAGTGACCCGTGCTGGAAAGGGCACATGTGCATGTGGACAGATGAGGACAGGACCAGGTTTGGCAGTGAGGCCCTCTACAGTCAGAAAGCCTCCTGGTATTTGCTCTCTGGGCTCATGTAGGAAGAATGGAGGGTTGGGTACAATACCAGAGTTGGTAGCACTTATTTCCGTCAATAACCGTACTGAGTTAAACAATTTAAGCGGCTGTTAACTATTAAGGGTATTATTTCAATGGCTGTGTTCCTTTCATGCTTTAAAAAATCCAGCCCACAATTAACCATGTTGTTGTCTTAGTTTTGCATAGAAATGAGTCAACTCTATTTTATCTGACACAGACACATGCAAAATATTGTTTTTAATTTCCTCACTTAATGTCCATAAAGAATATCAGACCATTGATCACAAAGCTTGCCACTCGGCTCTGCTGCATCGTAATTTATTGCAGTTAACGTGGTCAACTTTGGCCCCACCCACAGGACTCCTTTACTTCCGACTGGTCAGTCATTGCTGTCACTCATCACTCCCTTCCACTCATTACGGGCGATAGTTGCTTAACTGGCAGGTCCAGCCTTGCACTACCTTGCACTTAACATCCTGCGTGGGCCACAGGGAAAGCTTCCGAGCTCTGGAAACGCACCTGGTTTAGTGGCTTCATGGTATTGCTCAGAACCAGCCAGAGCTCTATTCCAGCACAGTATCCCAAGTGGGACAGCTGGGGGTGAGAGAGTAGAGCCCAGTTAGTAGTATTGTGCGTTAACAACAAGGTCAGAGACAGCAATTTGAGAAAGAGAGGACCGAGGGACTGAAAACAGAGAGCAGCAAACGCTTATTAATATGGCAGCTCCAGCGATGGAGTGTGAATCTTTTATTCAAGCGATGGAGTGTGTGTGTTTCGTTAGGATAAGAAGTTCCTCAATGGAACAGCGGATGGAATGTGGTGTGTTATGAGCCTGACAGTTTCTCCTGACAGAGAAGTGTGTTCCTCTCAACCAGGCAGTCGGGAACATCCCGCACAGAAATCAGGGACGTTTGATTCCATGTACCGCCTCGAGTCTGTCTTGGGAACATAGGAACAGGAGGAGGCCATTCAGCTGCTCAAGGCTGTTCCGCCATTCAATTAGAGCATGGCTGATGTGTATCTTAACTCAATTTACCTGCCTTGTTTCCATAACCTTTAATACCCTTACCTAACAAAAAATCTATCAATCTTCGTTTTGAAACTTTCAATTGCCCCCCCAGCCTCAACAGATTTTTTTTTTTTTGGTGGGGGGGGTGGGGAGGAAAGAGTTCCAGATTTACACTACCCTTTGTGTGAAGAAGTGCTTCCTGACATCACCCCTGAATGATCTAGCTCTAATTTTAAGGTTATGCCCCATTTGTTCTGGACTCCCCCACCAGAGGAAATAGTTTCTCTCTCTTTACCCTATCAACTCCTTCAATCATCTTAAACACCCCTATTAGATCATCCCTTAATCTTCCATTTTCAAGGGAATACAAGCCCAGTCTGTGCAACCTGTCCTGATAATCTAACCCTTTTAGTACCGGTATCATTCTGGTGAATCTGCGCTGCACCCCCTCCAAGGCCAGTATATCCTTCCTGAGGTGCGGTGCCCAGAACTGAACACAGTGACTCCAGATGGGGGTCCAACCAGAGCTCTGTACAGCTGGAACATAACTTCTACCCCTTTGTATTCCAGCCCTCTGGAGATAAAGGCCAACATTCCATTCGCCATTATGATTGTTTTTTGCACCTGTCCACTGGCTTTCAGTGATTTCTGTACATGGACCCCTAAATCTCTCTGCTCCTCCACTGTTCCTAGCTTCTCACCATTTAGAAAATACTCTGATCTATTTATCTTGGGTCCAAAGTGGATGACCTCACATTTTCCCACATTGAACTCCATCGGCCACATTTTTGCCCACTCACTTAATCTATCAATGTAACTTGCACATCTTTGTGTAACTGTTACCCACCTCGAATACCCATAGTTCCTGCCGAGTGTCTGTCTTGCATTACACCAGTTTGGGCTGCTTCCATACTGCACTTCAGTGCAGTGCCCTTTTGGCTGAGTATCAAACACCAAATGTGCAGATGGCCAAAGACACTTCAGTGCAGTGTTAATGAGGCCAGCTAAAGCAGGAAGGAAGTGATACAAAAGCCCCGCCGAAGAGGTAAGTGTTCTCATTTTAAAGACAAAGCATGCTGACCCAGAACTTGCATCTTGTCAACTCTCTTCCATCTTTAAAATTCCGCTGACAGTCGGAGGGGGATTGTGTCTGCATGTGAATAATGTAGACAGCCCTATCTGACTTCGCAGTGATGCAAGCAGGCAGTGAAAATATGGCTCCCTGTATTGCTGTGCAACAAAATAATCCCATACTGCAAGCGCCATACACAAAAGGGTGGCATTAATTATTTTTATCTCTCTACTTATCTGTTATTTGTTTTCCTTTCATTCTCAATTTATCTTATTTCTCTTCTCGTTCCTCCCTCCCCCTCTATTCTCTCCTTCACTCCCACTCATGCTGTCTCTTCTCCTCCACCATCTCAATCTTCCCCATCCCCCCCTCTTACCCCCCCACTGCTTACTCCTCTTGTCTCCCTTCCTCTTTCTCCCCCTCCTGCCTCTCTCTCTCTCTCTCATCCCCAGATCTTGATCTCACTTTCCTGTGTGTTCATATGCTACCTTGCTCTTCCTCTCCCCCGTCCTCCCTGCTCGTGCTGACTCCCTCGCACCCCCGCCTGGCCTCCTTCTCCCTCATCCCTGTCTGCTCGCTCGTGCCTTCTCTCCCTCCTTGCCATTCCTTTCTCCTCCCATGCTCTAACCTTCCCACCCCTCTCTCTCCGACACGCCCTTTCTATCTGTCTCTCCCTTTCACTAGCCTCACTCTCGCTTTCTCTTGCTATTTCACTTAGTTGGTTCTTTTGCTTGCTTTCTCTTCTATCTCCCACTCTCTCTCTCTGACCTCCACTCCCTCCCTCTACCCATTTTGCTCACAGTTGTCCCTCTTTGTGTGTTGGTCCCTCGTCCTCTTCACCACTTTCAAACCTACTGCCCAATCCCTCACCTCCCCTATGGCTTTGTGTCCCCCTCTGTCTCCCAGGTCCCCCTCTTTCTC
>CM059429.1:79358566-79517568 GCA_030390025.1 Squalus acanthias | reverse complement strand
CCCCCCCCCCCCCCCCCCCCCGGCCCTCTCCCGCCGCCCCCCCCCAGCCCTCTCCCCCCTCTCTCTCTTCCTCTCCCTCTTGTCTGTTTGCATTCTGATAAGCAGTGAGAAAGGTGGGCGGGTGGCGAGAGCAAAGTCTGGAAAGGGGTGTCTTTCTATTTTGAAGAAAATGCACCTTTCATTAAATTCAGAATGAACTGGTAACTTTATGAAAGAGTTGTTATTAGTTGGTTTCAAACTCCTGGTGCTTGTAATATGTCAGTGTGGCTTGGCTTTAGACAGCTGATGCCAGAACATCACTGGAAATGGGGAGACCTGTGATCAGTTCTATCCGACTGAAAGAATAACTGATGTCGCATCCACAAATGTAAGCTCCAGCTAAACGATTTTAATGAGTAGATTAGTTTAAACATTAATAACTTTCATAATTCTGGAATTATTGAAATGACTAAAAAACTTAAATACGTTAGGTTGAAATTGTACAATGTACTATTAGTAATAAACACATTTGACATTCCCCATCCCAATATTTTAAGAAAGGCATCTGCTGTTTGGGTTAAGAGCGTCAGAACTTCTTATTGCACAACACGATTTCACCCTATTGTATTTATTCAGGAACTCCAGATCCCAGGCACTTTAGCTCTTTTTGTCGGTGGACCTTCAGAGGGCACTGACTTCTCTAATCTTTTCCCGTAGCTCATCCCCTTCAGACTCTGAACTAGTCTTGTTGCTCTGTGGTTTGTGGGCAGCCAGAATTGAACAGTGCATTGTAAAGTCCCATTGTCGAGCCACTTCTGCTCTGCTAATTATGTATTCTGACATTCTGATTTTTTTTTAATTGTCTTGCAAATTGTCTAGATGTTGAAAGTGGACAAGTCTAGTATTACTTCTGCGTCCCTTTCTTAGCCTGTGCTAGTTCAGTTCAGTTCAGTACTGTATAATTGTGATGCACTTTTTTAAGCTAATGTGGAATACATTTATCAATGAATTTAATTTGCTGTTTGTCTGTTTAATTACGTAACTGTTCTGTATGTTCTTAATTCTTCTGCAAATCTTTAGCCGCCTCCTCTATCTCTACCACGCTCCCTATTTACTATCATCAGCAAATTTAACTAGGAAATTAGGAATTGCTGGTTTAGATTGTGCAAATGGGAAAATCTGCTTTTTCACTGTTGGGATGAGTCATTTGTACAGTCCCAAGTACTATGCATGTGCGTGTGTGTGTGAGAGGGTGATCAACCTGCAACTTGAAGACACGGAAGTGAGAGAATTTGTGTGTTTTATCAGCATGCGAACCTTAAGGGCGAGAAAAATGTGTCTATCCGCGTGACTGAGAGCAAGAATGTGTGTTTTTCCCATGTTGGCTTCACTGATGGCGAGAGAAAGAGAATGTGTGTTATCAGAATGCCTCTTCACTAGCCTAGAAAGAGCATGTTATTAACATGGAAGTCCACTAGCAGAGAGGAAATGGGGAATGCTATTAATATGGTAGCTTGACTCCGAAAGCTCAGTTGGTAGTGTGCTACTTTGCTTTCGGCACTTCCTCTCTGCTGTTCCTGCACCTGGCTGCTCAGTCATGTATCCAAGCCGTGGATCCTCATCCATTCTGGTGCCATCTTAGCCAGTTCAGATCTATGCAGAACTCTCAACTACCAGACTTAAAGGGGATGTTTTTTAACTTGCCCGGTCAAAACCGGGCACGTGGGCAGTAAAAATGCGTCCAGGTTACATACCTGCCCCGGAGCCGCTCGGATCCCGCTGTCTACCATTTTGACTCGGGCTTCTAGACGGGCAGCAAAGTCGGCTACCCAAAGCCAGCGGGGGGTCCTCGTCGACGTGTGCAGATGACATCATCGGGCCCCAACTGCTATTTTACCACCGGCCTGAGCGGAGAAGCAGGAAGAGGCCATTTAAGGTAAGTTCTAGACCCTTCCCTGCCCTGCACCCCTCACCTCTGCAAAATCCCTCCTGGAATCCCCTAACTTAGGGCTGTCAACTCTGCACCAGCCCCTCCAGACTTGAGTATTCCCAGACTCTCACTCGGGTGTTGCTAGGACACAGCCCTTCCCTTCCAAATGGTGACATACCCCACTAGGGTTGTCAACCCTAGTTGGACGTATTCCTGGAGTTTTCATCGCATGACCTCCCAGTCAATCATTTCCCACCTCCTATATTTTTTATAACTAATAAGTAAAACTCTTCAAAGAAAATGGGGGAAAAAAACTACTTTTTTTTAATGCCCCTGTGCTTTTTCCTCCCGGGTTGTCCGCAGCAGTGTCCTGGAGACGATCTTTAATTCCTGGACAATCCTGGAGGGTTGGGTAACCGTCGGCCTAACTGCTTGCCTGTGGTCAGCCAGGGGGGCGGCCCAATTTTCTGCAGGGTGACTGTTGTTTCCCGCTTGGGCCTGGGCCTGGTTTGTGCTGCAGCGGCCGGGTTTTTAACTCACCGCCACCCACCCTCCCGAGTTAGAATTGGGGCCAAAGTGTGAAGAAAATGTCTTTATTCATTAATTAGTGTGGAAATTCATGTATTGCATTTATTGTGTGTATAAAATGGAGCATTTAGCAGATTAAAGCTGAAAGCCTATTATCAAAATGGGTTCCCCCTTCCAAAAATATTGACCGTGTTTAAAAACGAAGGGATTTGTTGAGAAATCAGACAATGCAAAACGCACAGGAATTTGTGCTGTAGGAACAATAAAAGAAACCACTCTAAGAAGAGCATTGCAGCTTTAATTCGGGAAAAGAGACAAGTCTGGCACTCGAGCCGAATTGGCAACGATTTTTCTGTGGCATACTGAGAGGCAGCAGAGCAGGTGATGGTCCAGTGTTCGGGTACAAGATTGAGCAGCAGGTGCAGAGACGGCGGAGAGGGAGTGCAAAGGTCAAAGGAGGTGTAGCCCACCACCTGCTATTACCCCAGGTTGGCAACGATCGGCTCTGGCACGGGTACTGCAGACTCTGAGGAGCATCGCCTCACAAGAAGGGGAACAGTGTCTCCATCCACCACTGCAAGGTTGGTGCCTTCCTATTGCTCCATACACCACTGAAGCCAAGGTGACCATAACCCTTAACTTTTACGCCACTTGTTCCTTCCAGGAATTTAAGTCACAACATCGCAGGGATCAATCGCGATGCAGTGAGCTGCACGTTATTGGTGAAAGTTTCATTACGTTCAGCAGAAAACAGCAGCAACTGAGACCAACTGCAATTTTCTAGGATTGCCACATTCCCCACTGTGCAGAGAGTGACTTGCAATTCGTGCTCCAGATGCAGTCTCGAACTGTGTGTGAATCTCGAGGAGTTTCACTTTGCTCATTGTGCAGATTATATGTGATGCTCTTTCCAAGATTTCTGCTCGTTGATGCCTATTTCCCTGGAAATATTTATGATTGGTTCATTTTTAGCCAATAAGAGGTGGCCAGTATGTTTGAAGAGGAAGGAAGCAGTGAAGCCTGTTTCCTGAGAGATGTGGGGCTGGATTTCCAGCCCATTGACTCATAATGGGTGGAAACGCTAGCCCTTGGGCTATCTGATTTTACACAGCTCCTGACTCCTTGGCAAGCTCCTGCAGCGAGCAGTGGTGAAGGTGTTTGTGATGCTGATGCCAGAACCAGGGGGTTGACACACCTTTGGACTTTTGGAGGTAACAGTTCAAATGCTGCGATTGAATTGGGGGTGCAGAGGTTGCGGTTACCTTACCATACTCCGCTGCCAAGATTGGAAAGATTGCTGCATTTAGCAGAACATTACAATAGAACAAAGTCTTTTAATGAACATACCAGAAGAGGCTGAAGAAGACACAGCAGATGTAGATCAGCAGCAACCATTACCAGACCAGCCATTGCAGAGAGAGATCTTGTATGCTGGTCGAATTATGTGCTGCTTTTCATGAGGCCTATCATCTGCAGCAATGACTTTGTGATGAGCAAGTACCAATTATATTGCCATGTTACTTTTCAGTGTATTTAAGGAAATGGGGTAACATGTTAAATAAACATGTCTCGCACAACTTTCAATGTACTGAGAGATTTTATTGCCATTTTTTGGTGTACCTGGCAATGTCTAAATGCATGACTTATATGGGCGTAACTTGTTTAAGGTGTTTGTCTAATATAAGATTAGACTATCCCATAATATCCTTTAACTTCGGGTGCCGCCTGTCTTTGCCCTTCCTCCTTGTTGAGGGAGTAGAAGTTTGCTGGTTCAGTCGCACCGCTTCCTGTGATAGACGAGGCCCACTAACTAACAGACCCTGATCGCTCCCGGTGTCAGTACCAGGGCAATCCTTTGTGAGAGTTTCAGGCTACAGTTGCTTTCCGTCCGAGGTCTCGGGTGAAGCCACTGCCATGTTGGCACGGAGCTGTCACCCCTGCTGTGTCACTCAGCTGTTCCTACTCCTCTTGTGCATTCCACACCCAGAGACTTGTGTAAGTGCTGAGCACTCTGTCTGAATGAGATCTTGAAATCCCTGCTTGACGCTCCTCTTGACGCAAGCAGTCCTGATTTCTCTGCTCGTGTTACTGTGGGGGCCATTGAAGTTGCCAATGATGTTTATTCCCCTGACAGATGTCAAACCATCCATCACACAGAGTGATCTGTTGTGTCGCAGCATCTTCCGCTGGAAAGCAGGGGCGGTTCCCAATGCAGGCCAAGGCCCCACAGGCTAAGCAGACAGCTGACACGACATTTGTCCCGCGCCACCCCTTGCCCAAAGAGCTCCTCTGTTGTCCCTTCACGAACAGTGCTGTGTGATGACCCCAGTGATACCATTTCCTCCTCATCCTCACCGTCTCTACTTAACATTTGTGATGTGTGTGTATGTGCTGGAGGTGGATGGCTATGTGCAGTGCTCAGGTAAATGGTGTCTTCTTGCAGACCACTACCAAACAGCTTGGCTTCACTGACCAAAGGAGCGTGTAAATCTGATAAACCATGCTGGTTTAGAGATCAAGAGCCAGTGTGTATTAACCAAAGTTTATTCTCAGTGACGGGCTGTGCGTATGTTATCAGCACAGTTAAAACACTGGCAGAGAGAAAAGTATCTCTACGAGTGTTGGTGTTTGGTTCAGTCGTGTGTGCATGTGTTAGTTGTACACAGCAGTTCTGGCAGATGGATTTTACAGGCACTTCCAGATAAGTTATTGTAGAATTGCTTCGCCCCCAACCCTGGCTATGCCCTCTCCCGACTCTTGTTAGATCAACATTCTGACTCCTGTACCTGGTGTGATGCTGAATTATATCACCCAGCCTCGATCCAAATGTAACATTTCTCCAATCTGTTTTTAGCGGTCAAGTCTTCATGCTTTTTGTGGAGCTTCAGATGGAGCTACTCCTTCAGGCCTGTTTGGTTTAACATTTGCTTTCCTCCAGGTAACCTGTTATTATTATGTATTGGGATTAGCCTGCCACAGGGAAATGCACAGGGGGAAAATGTCTTAGATATTTTTGACTGCCGTGTAACTCATCCCGTTCTGTGCCACGTCCACCCGTCTCCCCTATTCTACGCTAATAAAACCAATAATTCTGTTTCACACTCCACCTCCACAGCTGGTGTGAGTGTCGGTTCCAAGCACCACTGGTGCTTGTGTCTTCCGCCCTGTTGTAGGTGGTACATGGACACTTGGCAGGGTTCACAGGATAGCAAGTGGGACTGCGAACCCTGGTTAAAGTAGTACTCCCCCCCCCCCCCCCCCATATCCTAGCCGATGACCACTTGGGCCAATTGTAGCATTCCCACTGCTGCCCTGCTAACCTAACACAAAACAGGGTGGTCTGTGTGGCTCAGTACCACACCATGTAGTGCGCTTACTCACTGAGCTATCAGCAGAACTTAATCTTGTGCTGTTTGAACTGAGGTTTGCTCTTTGAATGGACTGATAATGAGGTACATTTAGTTCTAACTGATTGCCGTGAGATGCAACCATGAGGTGCAAATTCCTAATCCACAGCAGGATTGAGCTCGGGCCAACTGACGCCACCACAGTCAAATACTCTGAGGCTATCTGAGCTCTCGCCTCGTATATGACTACATGGGCGAGGCACCAAAGTGTTTCTGGCCATTGTGGAACTGAACCCAGCATGAACCAGCGGCTTTAGGAGAGTAGGGGAGAAACCTGTGGGGGGCAGTGTGGGAGCACGTTGGGTGTGATGTTTAGACCAGCTGATTCATGCACTGGTTACATCTTCCCAAAGTCATTCCATGTGAACGTTTGCAGGTGATTGAGGGAACGTAATCCCATTGGCATAGGCTGGAATTTGAAGCCAAATAACAAAGGCGATAAGTTTTAACTGGCCCTCAGTGGTTTGGTTCTTTCCGCATTGAAAGTCATTAGTCTGCCTTTTCTTTCTCAAGGGTCAAGGGTCTGTTTAAGGTGAGTGAAGAACAGCAGGACTGGATGGAGCTTGGTTCAGCACAGTGTGGCATTCCGAGGGCAAGGATGGGTGCACTCAATTTAAAAGATCTTTTATGATTGGCTGCCGCAGTGGGTTATAGATTATAGATTCACACCTGCACTTTGGTTTGAACATAGCTCAGACTGATGAGGTGAATAGTCACCTCACTCTGGTGATTGTGTTTTATGTGAAATGGGTTTGGGATTCTCAACCCAGTTCCTGGGGGCAAGAGCCTACAGTGCAAAACTACTCCCTATCTCGGCATTCATCAACATTAAATTGGCAACCTTACTCAGAGGCAATTGGGAAGGGCAAAATTGCCACTGATGCAGTAGAGGATGCTCTCCTGAGGTAGGATCGAAGACACGGTGAGGGAAAACTTCCTCTGGTTGCTGTGTTAGTGTAATCGTAAAGTATTTCTTACGTTCACTATTACCAGTGAAATTATTCATGTCTTCTAAAAAAAAAATGAACTTACCATTTTGCTATAAATAGTGGTCAGAGGAAACCTTTTCACTACAATCACAAGTCTCCCATTATTAGGAGCTAATTGTGTGATCTCTAATCTGATCTGATCCTGGATTGGAAAAGTGGAAAAAGTGCAGTATCTCCCAGCTTGACGAGCACAGCATTCAGCCCCTCTTTACTGACTGTTTCAATAAACATCACCCTCATTCCACTGAAACAGCTAAATTTAAAAACAATTGACTCAATGTTTGGTGGAGGGGCTGCGGGTGGAGTGGTACAATTGGCCTCAGTGTTCCCCCGGGCTCAGGAGAGGAAGACTCCAGCAGGGTGCTTGCTTGTCATGGTGCGGGCCGGCACGTCTCATAATCAACGGCCACTTGGACAATGTACCGGAGAGAACCTGATCCCAGCAAGAGTTGGCACCATCAGGAGAAAAGTGGACAGTACTGGGGATGGGGATCGGGATTTAGAAAAGTGAAGCTGGGATTGTTCTCCTTCGAGCAGAGAAGGTTAAGAGGAGATTTAATAGAGGTGTTCAAAATCATGATGGGTCTCGATAGAGTGGATAGGGAGAAACTGTTTCCAGTGGCAGAAGGGTCAGTAACCAGAGGACACAGATTTAAGGTGATTGGCAAAAAATCCAGGGGGGAGATGAGGGGAAACTTTTACGCAGTGAGTTATTGTGATCTGGAATGCACTGCCTGAACGGATGGTGGAAGCAGATTCAATAGTAACTTTCAAAAGGGAATTGGATAAATACTTAAAAAGGAAGCATTTGAAGGTCTATGGGGAAAGAGCAGGGGAGTGGGACTAATTGGAGAGCTCTTTCAAAGAGCCGGCACAGACACAATGGGCCGAATGGCCTCCTTCTGTGCTCTGTGATTCTATGATTTGACTTGGCCACCTACCAAATTCTCAGTTAGCCACCATTGCCAACCCAGTATGGAGCTAGATCAGAGGGCTCTTATTCCCCACGCATGTGGGATAGGCAGGAGGTTTCTATATATCCATAATTGTTCTGTTTTCCATCAGTGAATATGAAAACTTGTCATGTTAATAAAGATAATCAGATTTTCCTCCCTTCTCAGCCAGTGTTACCTCATACGGTGCATGACGTATATATATTCCTGCAATGTAGTCTGCACCACAGAAAAGGGGATTGATGCTTGTATGGTACTTCCTCTTGAACAAGGCAAGAATGCTTCTACATCCTTGTGTGCATGCCAGATACAATACTGCATGTTAACATGCACAATAATAACAAAATTGTATGCTACTATGCACAATAGTAACTACTGCGTGCTATCGTGAAGTGTAGTGTAGTAACAGTACTGCATGCTGCCATGCTTGGTATTAACAATACTGTGTACTGTATACTGCAGTAACAGCATGGTATACTGCCATTCCTCAAAGCATGGCATCGTTGGATTTATCTTGCCGTTTTCCTGATCTGCACGATATTAATGGTGTTCTATTGTAGTGTTGTATACATAATGCTGCTTCTTTCCTTGGATTCTCCCACACATAGGTAGAGCTTGCCAAGAATCAACTATTCCATTGCAAGGAAAACAGAAGGAATGATGTCCTTTTTAAGATGGTTTTGATAACATCGATGTTGAGCGATTTCTTTTTATCCCTTCCAGATGTCCTTTGGTGTGGTCGTAAGCCGTGTGCCCTAATTAAGGATTTCAGGTTTTTTCCCCCCATAACTTGGAAAACAGTCCTCCTATATTGTCATGATGTGGAGATGCCGGTGTTGGACTGGGGTGGACAAAAATGAGAAGTCGCACAACACCAGGTTATAGTCCAACAGATTTATTTAATTTTACAAGCTTTCGGAGCAGTTCGCTCCTTCGTCAGGTAAGTTTAGCAGTGAGAGAATCTCCCAGAATTCACAATTTAAACACAGACAAAATATATTCAAATCTTTCCTTACATCAAAGAGCATAGCCAAGACAATGAGATGTGTCCCAGGGGGTCCAACGTGTCAAACCACCTGCTGGCTGCATATCCTGTCAATCTGTGTAGGTTCTTGTGTTAGCCTTTTTTAAAAAAAAACACCTGGGAAGACCGGCCATGATGTCAAGTCACGTTCTGTATCGTGACATGAACCCGATATCGCGATTGAGGCCATCCTCATGAGTGCGGAACTTGGCTATCAGTTTCTGCTCTATAATTTTGCGCTGTCGTGTATCTCGAAGGCCGCCTTGGAGAACGCTTACCCGCATATCCGAGGCTGAATGCCCCTGGCTGCTGAAGTGTTCCCCGACTGGGAGGCAACCCTCCTGCCTGGCGATTGTTGCGCGGTGTCCGTTCATACGTTGTCTCAGTGTCTGCATGGTCTCGCCGATGTACCATGCTCTGGAGCATCCTTTACTGCAACGTATCAGGTAGACAACGTTGGCCGAGTCACATGAGTATGTACCGTGTACCTGGTGGGTAGTGTCCTCACGTGTGATGATGGTATCTGAGTCCATGATTTGGCATGTCTTGCAGAGGTTGCCGTGGCAGGGTTGTGTGGTGTCTTGGTTGCTGTTCGCCTGAAAGATGGGTAATCTGCTGCGAACGATGGTACTTTTGAGGTTAGGCGGCTGCTTGAAGGCGAGTAGTGGAGGCGTGGGGATGGCCTTAGCAAGGTGTTCGTCGTCATCGATGACATGTTGAAGGCTGCGAAGAACATGGCGTAGTTTTTCCGCTCCGGGGAAGTACTGGACGACGTAGGGTACTCTGTTGGTTGTGTCCCGTGTTCGTCTTCTGAGGAGGTCTATGCGGTTTTTCGCTGTGGCCCGTCGGAACTGTCGATCGACGAGTCGAGCGTCATATCCCGTTCTTACGAGGGCGTCTTTCAGTGTCCGTAGGTGTCCATCGCGTTCCTCCTCGTCTGAGCAGATCCTGTGTATTCGCAGGGCTTGTCCATAGGGGATGGCTTCTTTAACGTGGTTAGGGTGGAAGCTGGAGAAGTGGAGCATCGTGAGGTTGTCCGTGGGCTTGCGGTAGAGTGAAGTGCTGAGGCGTCCGTCTTTGATGGAGATTCGTGTGTCCAAGAATGAAACCGATTCTGAGGAGTAGTCCATGGTGAGTTTGATGGTGGGATGGAACCTGTTGATGCTATCGTGTAGTCCTTTCAGTGATCCTTCGCCGTGGGTCCAAAGGAAGAAGATGTCGTCGATGTATCTGGTGTACAGCGTTGGTTGGAGGTCCTGTGCAGCGAAGAAGTCTTGCTCGAACTTGTGCATGAAGATGTTGGCATATTGGGGTGCGAATTTGGTCCCCATGGCTGTTCCATGTGTTTGGGTAAAAAAATGGTTGTCGAAGGTGAAGACATTGTGGTCAAGGATGAAGCGGATGAGTTGTAGGATGGCGTCCGGAGATTGGCTGTTGTTGGTGTTGAGTACTGAGGCTGTCGCAGCGATGCTGTCATTGTGGGGGATATTGGTGTAGAGTGCCGATACGTCCATTGTGACGAGGAGTGTTCCTGGTTCAACTGGTCCTATATTGTGTCATGTCTTTGTACTGGTGGTTTTCGCTATTGCTGATTGAAGTTGTTGTGAAACTGTTCATATCTTTTAGACACTGTAATATGCACAGGTGCTTCCATAGTTTGGATGTCCATGATTGCTAATTGAATGCCATTCCTCACCAAGAAGGGAACAAGGGCAGTAAGACACCAAGAGCTCCTGTAGCTAGGAAACGATTGAGTCAACACCATGAGACATGAGGTTCTGCACTCATCTGGTGGCATGGGCAACACACCTGTCCTCCCCTTGGTGTCAAGCCCCTGGGCACCTGCACGTCACTGTTGGATTTATCTTGGAGTTTTGGCCCACAGATGGGGCCAAGCCCAAAGACTGGTTGTCTATCGAGGATAAAATGAAAAGAATTGAGGTCCCATGATGCCTGTCACATATACTAACGCACCTGGGGCCACTACCCCGTCAAAAGAAAGACCCACCAGCTGGTATTGCCTGCTTGGGACTGGGCAGTTCTGGCCCCTTAAATATCGTATGTTTTCCACCACTTCCTTTGCCTTGCACAAAATTCCCTTCTCCCTGGATGTCTCAGACCTCCTCCTTCCATTCTGTATAACTGTTACATGACGTGCAGGTGCCCAGGGGCTTGACACCAAGGGGAGGACAGGTGTGTTGCCCATGCCACCAGATGAGTGCAGAACCTCATGTCTCATGGTGTTGACTCAATCGTTTTCTAGCTACAGGAGCTCTTGGTGGCTTACTGCCCTTGTTCCCTTCTTGGTGACATTTGCTTTGCTTCCTTAATTGTCAAGCCTGAACTGGGGACCATCCTATTCTTAAGAGTGATTAGGAATTGAATACCATCCAAAGAGAATAGGGGTTCTCTGCTAGCGATCAATCTGCCGACCACATTGATCTTTTTAGGTTTCATCTTGCCCTCCACCCATTGGATCGCAACCAACGGACTATGGGCAGAAGGCGCGTGACCACTTTGATTCTGTGGTTGTATGTCAGGTGCAGTGTAAACGTGGCAAGATCTCCGTATGAGACGTCTGGAGACGTCTACCCCAGGGGTGCATGTGTCTGCCTGGAGACGTCTACCCCAGGGGTGCATGTGTCTGCCTGGAGACGTCTCCCCCAGGGGGTGGATGTGTCTGCCTGGAGACGTCTACCCCAGGACTGAATCTGTCTGTCTGGAGACGTCTACCCCAGGGGTGCATGTCTCTGCCTGGCGACGTCTACCCCAAGAGAGCATGTGAATGCCTGGAGACGTCTACCCCGGGGGTGGATGTCTCTGTCGGGAGACGTCTACCCCGGGGGTGGATGTCTCTGTCTGGAGACGTCTACCCCGGGGGTGGATGTCTCTGTCTGGAGACGTCTACCCCGGGGGTGGATGTCTCTGTCTGGAGACGTCTACCCCGGGGGTGGATGTCTCTGTCTGGAGACGTCTACCCCGGGGGTGGATGTCTCTGTCTGGAGACGTCTACCCCGGGGGTGGATGTCTCTGTCTGGAGACGTCTACCCCGGGGGTGGATGTCTCTGTCTGGAGACGTCTTCCCCGGGGGTGGATGTCTCTGTCTGGAGACGTCTTCCCCGGGGGTGGATGTCTCTGTCTGGAGACGTCTTCCCCGGGGGTGGATGTCTCTGTCTGGAGACGTCTTCCCCCGGGGTGGGTATATCTGCCCGGAGACGTCTCCCCCAGGGGGTGGATGTGTCTGCCTGGAGACGTCTTCCCCCCCCAGGGGTGGGTATATCTGCCCGGAGATGTCTACCCCAGGGGTGGATGTCTCTGTCTGGAGACGTCTTCCCCAGGGGTGGATGTATCCACCTGGGATTGATCCTTTGCTCCGAGCTTCACAAGAGGCCGACCACATTGATCTTTTTAGGTTTCATCTTGCCCTCCTCCCATTGGATCTCAACCAACGGACTATGGGCAGAAGGCGCGTGACCACTTTGATTCTGTGGTTGTATATCAGGTGCAGTGTAAACGTGGCAAGATCTCAGCCCAGGATGCCAACTGTATTCTTCCAGAATGTGAACTTGAAACAGGTGGATTTATGGGACAGGCAGATCTTTGAATAAGGGTCTGCTTCGATGAGAACTGCCTGCCGCCAATTCCACTGGGTTGACTTCTCCTGCCAGTGGGTGTCCCTGGGGCAAGTTGTGGCAAGAACTAGTCCAAGTCCCGCCAGAGAACTTTACTGGCTGCTACTATCCGTCTCATTGCAGCACCGGTTGCAGTATGCCCGAGATTTAGCTGTTCGGTCTATCACCCGGGTGAGTTGCTGTTCTGTTATACTTGGCTTTACATTTTGGGCTTTCCTCCATCGAAAAAAATCTAGCTGCTGTGGGTGCTATCAAATGACAGCAGGCTCTTTATACTAAGCAAGCTTCTGGTGAGCTTCAAGCACCACAAGCAGAGCATCAGGGTAGCTCCAAATATGAGAGATTCAGCTCATCCCAGCTGCAGGCCTGGTAACATCTGTTATTGATGTTGCCTCAGAGGCCCATTAATGTTCCAGGCACTCCCCATAGCAGTTTGCAGGGGGCTCATTGAATCATGGAATCTTACAGCACCGAAGGAGGCCATTCGGCCCCATCATGCCTGCGCCAGCTCTTTGAAAGAGCTCTCCAATTCATCCCACTCTCCTGCTCTTTCCCGGCACTAGCAAATTTTTCTTTTTCAAGTATTTATCCAATTCCCTTTTGAAAGTTACGACTGACTGAATCTGCTTCCACCCTTTCAGGCAGTGCATTCCGGATCATAACATCTCTTGCGTAAAACATTCTCCTTTATCTCCTCCCTGGTTATTTTGCCAATGATGTTAGTGTAATCACCAAACCCAGCTATTCAGTAATGACTCCCATCTCCGCTCCTCATCCTGATGGGTGAGGGAGTGGAATGCCTGATGCTCTACATGGTAAGGTGGGAGGTAGCCACAACTGATGCTTGGGTCAGGGAAAACCTGCACATTTTGGGATGGCACATCCACCCTTTTAAGGCAGTTGTTTGGCCTCTGCCAAGTGGAGGGACCCCCAAGCTGCTACTGTACTCGTGGCCAAGATTAGGGGGCTTGTGGTCTTCTGCAATGTTCAAGCAGGACCCCATAAACCCCACGGGTTTCCACCCTATCCTGCTTCTCAAACCAAATATCTCCCAGTGCCAAAATAAAGCCCCAGATCATCCAAGGTGGTTATTGCTGTCAGACTGATACAAGTCCAGTCCCACTCCTGTAGGGGTGAGATGATCTTCTGCTCTCCATTCTAAGTTGCTTAATTCAAATTGAAATAGTACAAAAGAAGCCCTCTTTCTGTTTTATCTCATTTGTATTGCTGGATCATTTGAATTTTTGTCATGCAAAAAAAAAAGCGACTTTGAATTAACAGGAGCAGACCGCACCAGCTGCTAATGGGCTGTGAACCTGCCCGGGGATAACTGATCCAAGTGATCTAAACCAGGGTTAGCTCTTCTGCAAGAGATTCCACAATTGACGCAAGATGTGAATGTCCCTGGAATGTGCTGAGAACCTGTTATACTGCAGTCCCAACTACCTCTCGACATAGAGCGCTTACCAGGAAAGACACTTTGGACTGGGCTCTCATGCAGCCTGAACAGCAAAGCCCTGAGCTGGTCTGTGGTCCATGTGTATGAGTGGATGATCCACCCAAAAGTAAGGGTTTTACTTTGATCGACCTATTCCCATTGTTGGATAGTCACCAGCTCCATTGTTTCTGCTTAAGGCGCTTGGAAAAGTCGGCCTGGAATGGGATGGTTTGTCCTCCTGGAAATGAATATTTCTGTATGTGTATCCGTGTTTTCCCTGATGTGTATCCGTGTTTTCCCTGATTCCCCAGAGTTCTGGTAAGATTTGAGCAGAAGACGGAATTCTGATAATCCCATTTTGACCTTGAAAACTGGTTCTCTGACATTTTGGCATCAAGCAGTATCTGTTCCAATCTCACTGCCTTATTGGAAGGATCTCTTCGCCCAACTGTCAGACCTGGTCTTTCAACCAAGCCTAGTCAGTTTCCATCTCCTGCCTGATTGTTGAGGAGAGCCATTCCTTCGGGAAAGGTCGGTCTTCTTTTGATGGATACTTTGGTGGCTTCAGAGAAGCTGTCTTCTAATTATGAATCCAGCATCAAGTGGAAAATGCATACAAAATGCTGGGGCTACAACCCGTTGAGCTGTGCTGTTTCCTTGAAGCTGTTCCAGTACCTCCAGAACTTGTTAGCCCTCCACATGGAGCCAAGTATGATTCATACTGGGGCAAATAAGGCCAAACTGGGGAAAACTCCTCCTTTCCCAGTGTTACTATTCAGCCAGTCTCGAGTGTGGAAGAATTCTGCGAATGAACAATAAACAGAAATGAACCATATGCCGTTGGTGGCTCTTTCTTCAAATAGAGGCAATCTACACACCCCAGACTCCCACCCTTGCTGGACCCTCAGGCCCTTGCCAGGGTTTGGACATAATCCTGCATAACTTTTCCTATTTGTCCATTGGGTTAAACTCCAATCCTTGAACCAAGACCACAGGGACAGGGATCCCCATAGCCAAAATACCAATATTGTGATATCTCAAGAGGTCAAAACATCTTGTTTTTCTATTCAGTTCCCCTATTTACAAAGCCCAAGTATCACATACGTTTTTTAACCGCCTTATCAACTTGCTCTGCCACCTTCAAAGATTTGTGAATATACACCTCCAGGTCCCTCTGTTCTTGCACCCTCCCCCTCAAAATAGTATCATTTACATTATACTGCCTCTCCATGTTGTTTCTCTCAAGGTGCATCACTTCACACTTAACTGCATTAAATTGCATCTGCCAGGTGTCTGCCCATTTCACCAGTCTGTCTAGGTCCTCCTGAAGTCTGCTACTATCCTCCTCACTATTATGTTGCCAAATTTTGTATCGTCCCTATATCCAAGTCCAAGTCATTTATATACAACAAGAATAGCAATGGTCCTAATAGGATCAGGATCCCTTGTAGCAGAACGGTCTATTCATAGGCTGGTGTAGTGGGAGACGACTCTGTTCATGGGCTGGTGTAGCAGGGAGGGGAAACCCTGTTCCTAGGCTGGCACAAGAGGTTGTATTGGAAAGAAAGGAAGAGTTTCATTTACAAGTACCTTATCATGTTTCTCAGAAGTGCTTCATGTACTATGAATTGCTTTTAATTACAGTGATTGTCATTTAGACAAACATGGCAGGACTTGACTGCCTTAAGGTTCCACAAACAGCAGTGAGATAAATGATCAGTTAATCTGTTTTGGCCGATGTTTGTTGAGGGAGAAATGTTGGCCAGGACAGTGGGGAGAATTTGCTGTGCTTTGAATAGTGCTGTGGGATCTTTCTTAGGCAGTCCCTCTGAACTGAGGATGACTTGCTTCCACATTAAAAATGAGTCCACAGGTGACTGATGAGTCCAATGCGGGACCTACAGTCTCTGTCACAGGTGTGGCAGACGGTGGTTGAAGGGGCGGGTGGGTGGGGTTCTTGGGTTGACGTGCGCTCCTTGCATTGCTTGCGCTTGGCTCCCGGTGAAGAGACTCAAGGTGCTTCTCCTCCACTTTGTGCGGTCTTGGGCCAGGAATTCCCAGGTGTCAGTGGGGATGTTGGACTTTTTCAAGGAGGCTTTGAGGGTGTCCTCTGCCCACCTGGGGCGCTCTTGCTGTGTCGGAGCTCCGAGTAGAGCGCTTGTTTTGGGACTCTCGTATCGGGCATGCGGACGATGTGACCCGTCCATCGGAGCTGATCGAGCGTGGTCAAAGCTTTGATGCTGGGGATGTTGGCCTGAGCGAGAACACTGATGTTGGTGCGCCTATCCTGCCAATGGATTTGCAGGATCTTGCAGAGGCAGCATTGGTGATACCTCTCCAGTGCTTTGAGGTGCCTGCTGTACATGGTCCCATGTCTCCGAGGCATACAGCAGGGTGGGTATCACTGCTGCTCTGTAGACCATGAGCTTAGTGCCGGGTTTGAGGTCCTGGTCTTCAAACACTCTCTTCCTCAGGTGACCAAAGGCTGCACTGGCACACTGAAGGCGGTGTTGGACTTCGTCATCGACGTCTGCCCTTGTTGACAGTAGGCTCCCGAGGTATGGAAAGTGGTCCACGTTGTCCAAGGCCTTGTCGTGGATTTTGATTATTGGGGGGCAGCACTGTGTGTGGCGGGGGCAGGTTGGTAGAGGACCTTTGTCTTACGGATGTTTAGTGTAAGGCCCATGCTCTCGTACGCTTCGGTGAAGGTGTTGACGATGGTTTGGAGTTCGACGTCCGAGTGAGCGCAGACGCAAGCGTCGTCTGCATACTGTAATTCGACTTTAACGTCCGCCTGAACCACAGGAACAGGCAGACTGGCCCGTCGGATAAGAATACTTTTCAAAGGCTGGCACAGCAGAGAGCACTGTTCTGAGGGCATTGCACTGGGCGGCTGCTATTCAGGGGTTCGGATAGTAGAGGGCACTGTTCCAAGGGCATTGCACTGGGGGCTGCTATTCAGGGTTTTGGACAGTAGAGGGCACTGTTCCGAGGGTATTGCACGGGGGGCTGCTATTCAAGGGTTCGGACAGTAGAGGGCACTGTTCCGAGGGTATTGCACTGGGGGCTGCTATTCAGGGGTTCGGACAGTAGAGGGCACTGTTCCGAGGGTATTGCACTAGGGGCTGCTGTTCAGGGTTTCGGACAGTAGAGGGCAATGTTCCGAGGGTATTGCACTGGGGGCTGCTGTTCAGGGGTTCGGACAGTAGAGGGCATTGTTCCGAGGGTATTGCACTGGGGGCTGCTTTGAAAGTTCAGGCTGGTGTAGCAAGGGATAATCTGAAGCAAATCCCCTATTTTCAAGAGTTCTAGACACTAACTGATCTCAGCTAGTAACCCATTTTACCTCCGTTTAGTTATCTCAAAATCATAAAATGTTGCAGTGCGAAGGCACCAATTTGAAGGATATTGCTGAGCAATGGAGCACTTTTTTTGTCACCCATTTTCAGCGTCAAGCGCAACTGAGTGAAGTAGAACTCTGATCAGATGCAGAGCAGCGCTCTCTCAACACTGCCCCAACAACGTGCCTTAGTCCCAACCTCCGAACACTATTACGATAGCAAAATACTGCGGATGCTGGAAATCTGAAATAACAACAGAAAACGCTGGAAAAACTCAGCAGGCCAGGCAGCATCCATGGAGAGAGAAAGAGAGTTAACGTTTCAGGTCGATGACCTTTCGTCAGAACTGTGAAGAGCCGGAAATCAAATAGATTTAAGGCCAGAGTAAAGCTGGGAAAAGGGGGAGGGGATAAAAGAACAAAGGGGGAGATGAAGAGACATTAAGAGATATGCAAGGCTAGAGGTGGTGTTAATGTGACAGATTAAGGCTGAAAGAAGTGTGAAATCCACTGGCAGAATGAAGGACAGCTGCCAGCTTCTAGGAGGAAAAAAAAGGGTGGGGGGGGGCAAATAAAAGGGTGGAAAAAATAAAATATAAATGTGATTGGAGCTGAGGTTATGATCTAAAATTGTTGAACTCGATATTGAGTCCAGAGGGCTGTAGCGTGCCTAAACGAAAGATGAGGTGCTGTTCCTCGAGCTTACGCTGCGCTTCCGTGGAACAGTGTAATAGGCCGAGGACGGTGAGGTCAGAGTGGGAGTGAAGCGGTGAATTAAAGTGACAGGCTACCGGGAGCTCGGGGTCCCCCTTACGGACTGAACGGAGGTGTTCCGCAAAGCGGTCACCCAATCTGCGTTTGGTCTCCCCAATGTAGAGGAGACCACATCGTGAGCAGCGAATACAGTATACTAAATTGCAGGAAGTACAAGTAAATCGCTGTTTCACCTGGAAGGGGTGTTTGGGGCCCTGGACAGTGGGAAGAGGGGAGGTGTAAGGGCATGTGTTGCATCTCCTGCGCGTGCACGGGAAGGTGGCGGGCGAAGGGGAAGGGGTGCTGGGGGTGGTAGAGGAGTGGACTAGGGTGTCGCGGAGGGAGCGGTCCCTGCGGAATGCTGAAAGGGGAGGTGAGGGGAAGATGTGTTTGGTGGTGGGATCACGCTGGAGGTGGCGGAAATGGCGGAGGATGATCCGTTGAATGTGGAGGCTGGTGGGGTGAAAGGTGAGGACAAGGGGAACCCTATCGTGGTTCCGGGAGGGAGGGGCAGGGGTGAGGGCAGAAGTGCGGGAGATAGAACGGACACGGTCGAGGGCCGTGTCGACCACGGTAGAGGGGAATCCTCGGTTGAGGAAAAAGGAAGACATGTCGGAAGCACTGGTATGGAAGGTGGCATCATCAGAGCAGATGCGGCGGAGACGGAGAAACTGGGAATAGAGTCCTTACAGGAGGCGGGGTGGGAGGAAGTGTAGTCCAGGTCGCTGTGGGAGTCAGTGGGCTTGTAGTGAATGTTAGTCAATAACCTATCCCCAGAGATGGAGATGGAGAAGTCGAGGAAGGGAAGAGTCGGAGATGGACCATGTGAAGGTGAGGGAAGGGTGGAAATTGGAAGCATAGTGAATGAAATGTTCTAGTTCAGGGCGAGAGCAGGAGACGGCACCGATACAGTCATCAATGTACCGGAAAAAGAGGTGAGGGAGGGGACCCGAGTAGGACTGGAACGAAGAGTGTTCCACATATCCCACGAAAAGGCAGGCATAGCTAGGACCCATGCGGGTACCCATAGCAACACCTTTAATTTGGAGGAAATGGGTAGAGTCAAAGGAGAAGTTGTTCAATGTGAGAACAAGTTCAGCCAGGCGGAGGAGGGTGGTGGTGGATGGGGACTGGTTGGGCCTCTGTTCAAGGAAGAAGCGGAGCGCCCTCAGGCCATCCTGGTGGGGAATGGAGGTGTAGAGGGATTGTACGTCCATAGTGAAGAGGAGACGGTTGGGGCCGGGAAACTGGAAACTGTTAAAATGGCGGAGGGCATCGGAAGAGTCGCGGATGTAGGTGGGAAGAGACTGGACAAGGGGAGAAAAAATAGAGTCGAGATAGGAAGAGATAAGTTCCGTGGGGCAAGAACAGGCTGAAACGATGGGTCTACCGGGGCAGTCCTGTTTGTGGATCTTGGGAAGGAGGTAGAAGCGGGCTGTGCGCGGTTGGGGAACTATGAGGTTGGCGGCCGTGGGGGGAAGATCTCCAGAGGAGATGAGGTCAGTGATGGTCTTGGACACGGTGGCTTGATGTTCAGTAGTGGGGTCATGGTCCAGGTGGAGGTAGGAGGAGGTGTCAGAGAGTTGGCGTTCAACTTCCGCTAGGTAGAGGTCGGTTCGCCAAACAACAACAGCGCCACCCTTGTCAGCAGGTTTAATGACAATGTCAGGGTTGGATCGGAGAGAATGGAGTGCTGCAAGTTCAGAGGGAGGTAGGTTGGAGTGAGTGAGGGGAGCAGAGAAATTGAGCTGGCCGATGTCACGGCGGCAGTTAGCAATGAAAAGATCTAGAGAGGGTAAGAGGCCAGAGGGAGGGGTCCAGGTGGAACGAGAATTCTGAAAGCGGGAGAAAGGGTCAGCCGTGCGGGGGGAAGACTCCTGGCCAGAGAAGTGGGCACGAAGACGGAGGCGGCGGAAAAAGAGCTCAGCATCGTGCCGAGCTCGAAATTCATTGAGATGGGGGCGTAAGGGGATGAAGGTCAGGCCTTTGCTGAGGACTGATCGTTCGGAGTCAGAGAGGGGAAGGTCAGAGGGGATAGTGAAAACGCGGCAGGGGGTGAGATTGGGAGAAGGGGGGTCAGAGGAAAGTGAAGGGGAAGAAGGTTCCGGAGGGGCGTTAGTGTCCGAGAGTTGTTGAAGCTTGCGATCCTTGACATCGGAAAGGAAGAAGAAAAGTTTTTTGTTGAAGCGTCGGATGAGTCTAAGGATGAACTGGAACTGTGGACCCGGACAGCTTTGAGATAGAGTGCGTCGGTGCTGCTGAAGAGAGAGGTCGAGAGTGTTCATGTGGCGCCGCATGGCGTTGAGCGTGGATCTCAAGATGCGGCGAGAGCAGTAGTTCGAGGAACGATGAATATCTTGGAGATATTTGTAATCCTGGGTTGATCCGAAACACGAAGGGTGGAAGTTTAGTTGGAATCCACGTGGGATAAGTCGGAACCGGAGACAGTTGCTGAGGAAAGTAATGTGGCTGTGAAACCGAGTCTTGGAAGATACCTGATCAAACACGAGAAGGGAAACTGAAATCAATGAAGATGAACAAGGTTGAAGAGCCAAACGGAAATCCCGTCGAAGAGAAGAGCAGAACTTCTTCAAGGTAGGCATTCCCAGAAGAGAGGTGGCAGTGAACCAAACACTAATACGATAGCTAATCCGAACACTATCCTCTACTGCACCAGTGTGAATTGTAACGCCGTCCACACAAGCTACTATTACAAAAACAGAAAATGCTGGAAATACTCAGCAGGTCAGGCCACATCTGTGGAGAGAGAAACAGAGTTAATGTTTCAGGTCGATGACCCTTCATCAGGGTCCCGGCTATCATTATGCCTCTCTGAGTGAGACTGCCAATTATTTGTGCTGCTAGAACTGGGCAGAGAGTAGCTAACCTCATTTTAAAGAGAAACCAAACAGCCAGCAAGCTTTCATCCCTGGGCTGGACTCTACCACAGATACATGAGGTAAAAGAGCAGTGTCCTAAACAACTACTAGTTCACCAATTGCCTGTGCTGATCATCATTGTCAAGTGGACACTGCTCTGTGTTTGGTCCCCTGAGTGGTAATAGCTTCCACAGTGCCTTGGATGTATTTTGATGCCACATATCCATGTCAAGTCCCATTCTTGGCAGTCTGTACTTAATGTTATTCAAGTGATGGTCCATGTGATGCCCTGGGAGTTTGGTTGAGACCCCACTTCCTGCTGGTCCACATTGGAGACCTCCTGCCAGCATTGAAACAGCCCATCCATTGCTGCTCTGTGCTGGAGCCCCAGCTACTGCTGCTCTGTGCTGGAGCCCCATCCGCTGCTGCTCTGTGCTGGAGCCCCATCCGCTGCTGCTCTGTGCTGGAGCCCCGTCCGCTGCTGCTCTGTGCTGGAGCCCCGTCCGCTGCTGCTCTGTGCTGGAGCCCCTGCTCTGTGCTGGAGCCCCTGCTCTGTGCTGGAGCCCCTGCTCTGTGCTGGAGCCCCTGCTCTGTGCTGGAGCCCCTGCTCTGTGCTGGAGCCCCTGCTCTGTGCTGGAGCCCCTGCTCTGTGCTGGAGCCCCTGCTCTGTGCTGGAGCCCCTGCTCTGTGCTGGAGCCCCTGCTCTGTGCTGGAGCCCCTGCTCTGTGCTGGAGCCCCTGCTCTGTGCTGGAGCCCCTGCTCTGTGCTGGAGCCCCTGCTCTGTGCTGGGGTTGTTGATGTAGCATTTCCTGGTGCTCTGTTATTTTCCGTGAGCGAAGGGCAGCACACTCTGGATCGTGTAAAGGGAAATTAAACACATTAAAGGCAGGAATAAAATGGAAAATTAGGATAAAAGACCAAGGGACCTGTGAGGAAATGGCCACTCTTTTATTGTGGCTGTTTAAGATTTCGGGCTCTTTACAGCAACATCCTGACACCTAGAATCTGGTGCTCCAGCTGCTAATCAGCCTCCTAACCCTGAGGGTTGTCCAAGACTTGACACACTGACAATCACTTTTCTCCCTGTCTATTGTGAGCAGAGCCTAATGCCATGGAATAGTGTTGTTGAAAAGTGAAGGCGATCTCCCACTGCTTGTAGGGGCTGATCAACATTTCTATTGAAAGTTGCAGTGACCTTTAATTTTGCTGATATCACAAATCTAGTTTCACTGAACTCCACGTTGAAAAAGCGATTCGGATTGAAGCTAAGGGAGCCCAGGCTCCTTCACCCAGGGCCTCAGCACAAATCCTGGCTTGATATTATATATAGGCAGCTTGGTTATGAAGCAGGTGAAAGCACTCGGGCTACAGTTTTGGTCTCTTTACCTAAGGAAGGATATATTTGCCTTGGCAGGTTCACTAGATTGATTCCTGGGATGGGGGGGTTGTCCTATGAGGAGAGATTGAGGCCTATATTCCCTAGAGTTTAGAAGAATGAGAGGTGATCTCATTGAAAAGTATAACATTCTTAAGAGGTTTGACAGGGTAGATGCTGGGAGGATGTTTCCCCTGGCCGGGGAGTCTCGAACCAGGGGGTCACAGTCTCAGAATAAGGGGTCGGCTATTTAGGACTGAGATGAGGAGAAATTTCTTCACTCAGAGGGTTGTGAATCTTTGGAATTCTCTACCCTAGATGTGGATGTTCAGTCGTTGAGTATATTCAAGACAGATCAATAGATTTTTGGGTACTAAGGGAACCAAAGGATATGGGGATAGTGCAGGAAGATTGAGTTGAGGTCCAAGATCAGCCATGATCTTATTGAATGGTCTCCAAGGGCCGAATGGCCTACTCCTGCTCCTATTTCTTATGTTCTTATAGATTTGAGACCCAGGGCTGTTGGTCAGTTCCGAGTGATGAGCTCATCTCTGAGCTTTGACAGTTCTCCACTGGCTGCTGTGGCCAGAGTATTGCGTTTGTGGACAGTTTCATTTCAGAGGGGGTGGTTTCACATGGAGCCTTCCTTGTGGTCTGGGATGGAACCCGCTCCCTGGTGACAAGTGACACAGCCTGCTTCTTCTGTGGCGGAGCCGCTTCCATGTGGTCTCTAGGCGGAGCCGCTTCCATGTGGTCTCTAGGCGGAGCCGCTTCCATGTGGTCTCTAGGCGGAGCCGCTTCCATGTGGTCTCTAGGCGGAGCCGCTTCCATGTGGTCTCTAGGCGGAGCCGCTTCCATGTGGTCTCTAGGCGGAGCCGCTTCCATGTGGTCTCTAGGCGGAGCCGCTTCCATGTGGTCTCTAGGCGGAGCCGCTTCCATGTGGTCTCTAGGCGGAGCCGCTTCCATGTGGTCTCTAGGCGGAGCCGCTTCCATGTGGTCTCTAGGCGGAGCCGCTTCCATGTGGTCTCTAGGCGGAGCCGCTTCCATGTGGTCTCTAGGCGGAGCCGCTTCCATGTGGTCTCTAGGCGGAGCCGCTTCCATGTGGTCTCTAGGCGGAGCCGCTTCCATGTGGTCTCTAGGCGGAGCCGCTTCCATGTGGTCTCTAGGCGGAGCCGCTTCCATGTGGTCTCTAGGCGGAGCCGCTTCCATGTGGTCTCTAGGCGGAGCCGCTTCCATGTGGTCTCTAGGCGGAGCCGCTTCCATGTGGTCTCTAGGCGGAGCCGCTTCCATGTGGTCTCTAGGCGGAGCCGCTTCCATGTGGTCTCTAGGCGGAGCCTGTTTCCCGGCAGTGTGTGACTGAACCAGTTTCTCAGTGTTCCATCATGGAGCTTTGTATCTCGTGCTCCACAGTGGAACCTGTTGATGCCGATCCTGGAGCCCGTGTCCAGGCAGTCTGTTGTGCTGTCTCATCGGTGACATTTTGAGAAGTCTCTGATCTGCAGCATTGAGACCTACAGACTGAAGGACTAGACTGCCTGGTGCATTGTGGTGTGTGCCAGACTAAGCTAGAGTAAACAGAATATTTAATAGATCTGCCTCCCTCCATTAAGGGGAAGAGAAAACTTGAATATTATTTACTTACTTACTTACTGTGAGGGCTAGTTTTCTCCATTTTCTCTCCATTCCCTAGTCTTCTGAGCTATCCTCCAACTGGGACCGAGGGTGGGCGCGTGGTTGGGACCGAGGGTGGGCGCATGGTTGGGACCGAGGGTGGGCGCGTGGTTGGGACCGAGGGTGGGCGCGTGGTTGGGACCGAGGGTGGGCGCGTGGTTGGGACCGAGGGTGGGCGCGTGGTTGGGACCGAGGGTGGGCGCGTGGTATGCTTCCAGGTCTCGACCAATATCACTTTGACCCAAATGCTAGGAGCTATGAGAGCAGCCTGGTGAGGCATGCTTTCCCAGTAGCTCCAAAACCATCATGCCTAGGTTGAGGAGCTCAGTAGTGTTGGGTATTTGGGGTATAAATCCATGCCTCATGGGACAGGACCAAGTGGAATGATTCCCATCTGTGCTGTTCTACACTTGTGGAATCCACCATTAATGGATTGAGTTTGAACATGAGGAAAAGGAACACAACTTTTCATAACCTTCATCCACACGGCTAGAGCTGGGCTGTTTATTGGGTCGATGACAACGAATTTGGGACTTCAATGAATACATTTTATCGTGGTGAGTAAAATATTAACGGTTTTAATTTTTAGTTTTCATGAGAGCTTTCTGGTGATTCCCTTGATCCTGTTTCTTTAAAAAAAAAGTGTAATCTCTTGGGCCTTTGAGGAGTTGCCGTGCGAACAAGCCCGGAGTCCAGTTAACTAACTCTGCTCCTCCCTGATAACTTGGTTGGTAAGTGCACTGCGAAGTGTGGAGCTGGAAAAAAAACCCAGAAGGAAGGGCTCGGGTTCAGTCTTTGGTCTGTGCTGCGTTAGCTGATCTCGGCCCGGATGGTGGTTGGGGTCCTACAATTGGCCTTTCAGTTCTTGGACTCGGGAGGGGGGCGGGGGAAACAGCGATTGTTCCTGCTCTTGATTGCTGTCTAGTGGTTCTTCCTGGAAAGTGGGTGTGTGAGGGGACAGGATCCGGCTCCTCTGTAATGCCCCCACAGTTGAACAGCCTGTAGGCACCCGTTGCCTATGCGAGGTACCAGAGGGCAGCCTGCTCCCATGAGACATTACCACGAGTCAGGGATGGGGGGAGAAGACAGTCCCTCCGAAAGACCAAGCCCTCACTCTCCAGTGGCCGGGCAGCTGCTTACTTTAAGCCCATTGCACCAAGCAGTGCTCAAGAGAAAAGGAAAGAGGTGTGTTTCCAAATCCCGCTGCATTGCTTACCATCCTTCAGGGGCTGTGCGGAATTTCATTCCAGACATCGTTACAAACACCAGATGCCCTACACCACGGGTGTCCAAGCTTTATGTCTTCCTGGGATGGTTAACAGTGCGCTATGGAGCCTTAGAGGGCCACGCATATAAACTTAAATTCGTAGTCCTGTTAATTTGCACATATCTCACGTTGCTGACACTAACAGTTCTTGGTGTTCTGATTTAGGATTAATCCACCAATAAGGCAACGGGACTAAGAACAGCCCTTTCCAAAACCTCCAGGCCCAAAACTCAAACGGGACAAAGCCGTGAGTAAGAAATATAAGCGCAAGTAGGGCTGGGTTGTCTTAGCTTTGAGGGTGAGGATGTCAGGGCTAAGGGGCTGCATGCAACTCATGGGCGGTGGTTTGGGCTCCCCTGCCCTACACCTTGCCCACCATTGGGACCTTTCGTGTGCCCATAAAGACCAACCCAAGCTGGCGGTGAATGATTTAATTGTAGGGGGGGTGGTTGGAAAACTGTGTCTCAAGATTTTTTTTAGGACTTAGTTAATGACTAGAATTCGTGAATTAAGGAGTGAAGCTGATAGCCAATGAAGTTTGCCCTCACTCTTGGAGACGGTCAGTTGGCGGTCATACAGCTTTAACACCCAACTACGGCCATCTCACTTCAGCCTGTGATGCAAACCAGCGTTGATTAGCGACCTAAATCTGGCCACATTATAGGGCTGCTTCCAACCTGCTTTCTGTTTGTTGCTCACCTGTTAACTGGGGTTTTGTACATATATATATATCTCTCTCTCTCTCTGGGGGAAAAAAATCAAACTGAAGAAAATACACTTGAAGTTGGTGCTACGTCACCCTCCAGCACACCTGCTGAGTGGTGACACGGACTAAGAACACCAAAAGTATTGGTCCTATGTATGCATAAAATATTTAGCTGTATAGACTGATTGTATATAAACACGAGTAACTTTGAGTTTGTATGTTCCTTGAATGTGGAAGGATTTTATGTATTGGCAGTTACTTTAGTGCCTCTGAATCAAGACTTGAATGGCCCAGTTTATCCTCGAGAATACTGGAGTGTTGTGGAATGGTGGGAGCATTAGTTTCCTGATTGGTACACGTAACAACAATTTGCATTTATAGCGCCTTTAACGTAGTAAAACATCCCAAGGCTCTTCACAGGAGCGTAAGCAAACAAAATTTGTCACCGAGCCACATAAAGAGATATTGGGGCAAATGACCAATAGCTTGGGAAAAGAGAGAGGTTTTAAGGAGAGTCTTAAAGTTGTGGAGAGGTTTAGGGAGGGAATTCCAAAGCTATGGGGCTGGGCAGCTGAAGGCACGGCCACCAATGGTGGAGCGAAGAAAATCGGGGGATGCGCAAGAGACCAGAGTTGGATGAGCGCAGAGATCTCGGCGGGTTGTAGGACTGGTGGAGGTTACAGAGATAGGGAGGGGGCGAGGCCATGGAGGGATTTGAAAACAAGGATGAGAATTGTAAAATTGACCCGTTGCCGGACCGGGAGCCAATGTAACAGGTCAGCGAGCACAGGGGTGATGGGTGAACGGGACTTGGTGCGAGTTAGGACACGGGGCAGCAGAGTTTTAGACCAGCTCAACTTTACGGAGGGTGCAATGTGGGAGGCTGGCCAGGAGAGCATTGGAATAGTAAAATACTATAACCAACCGTAGATGAAAGATTATTCACATCGTGTAATTGGCCTCCGCATCCCCAGGCTAGGGAGGGAAAAAAAACAAACAAGGCTTCAGTCTAAATCACTATTCAGTGAGCCCTGCTAAAAGTGCGAGTGCCTGTTGGGCGAGGATAGGATTGGGATGAGCTGCCTCCTTCTCACTGTCAAATAACCTGTCGCACTCTGTGTCGGGGCTCACTTGTAGAGAGTGGCTATGAGCATAAGGTGCTGGAGGGCTACCGCTTCCTGTGGAACCGGACCACCATCGTAGGTCATTGCCTTAAGGGGAGGAAAAAAAGAAAAACAATTGACCACCATTTGTTGAAATGGTTGACATTTATGTATGAGCATTCTCCTCCTCAGTGGAAGAGAAAGCCCCAAATATTCCCACATATATATCTTAAAACAATTAGCAGGTGCCACAGAGTTGAAGGCTGGAAGCTTACACGACTAAGGACTTGCGACTGAGTGACAGGCAGCTCTGGGCTGAGTCAGAGAGTCGGAGTGGCAGGCAGGCAGTGGCGGCACTGAGGAGACACAGCTGAAGGAGGCCGTGAAACTGAGTGAGTGATGGGCAGTCCGAGGATTGAGGAAACTCGCCCACCTGTGGCAGTAAGTCAGTGACTGAGAGATCTGGGACTGCGGAATCTCACTTGACTGAGGCAGAGTCTGAGCGACAAGCAGTCCCAGGACAGTGTGACCTTTGGGTTGGCGAACCAATCCAGTTTTTAGATTCCTTGGAACTGGATTATGTTTGCGATTGGGAAGATAGAGATGGAAAGGCGTTACACGTGGTTTGCTAAGTATATGGGTATAAAGCTGTCTGTGCCACGATGGTTGTTAATGCCCCCACCAGCTCAGAAGCCCTTTATTGTTGAGCCTAAACTATTGCTTCATTGCCATGTGTGTTAGTCGAGCTGCGTTTGCATGATTGACAGTGGATCGAGATTGTTAAAAAAAAATAAAGTTCATTTTGAATTTCTCGGTCTGAATTACCTACACCAGGATTCACCCTCACCTTACCACTGAGTAAACAGCAAGTCCGTATGTACCTGGCACTTTAGTAACTCTGGGCAGATTCCACCTACCCATGGTGCCAATTCAAGGACCACAGATTCTCAAAGAACTTCATTGCATTAAGGAATGTACCTGTCTCAATGATGTTTCCTTGTTTTGGAATTTGTACACATTTTATTGTTATGTGGTTTCGCGATGACATTGAATTTTCCTACAATAAATAATTGATGCTGTGAGCATTCTGTTGGGGAGCATATTGCCCTGATCCAGATTCCTGATCTCGTACAGACTGCGGTTCCTTACAAGCCTTTTTCTGGAGTGACTCCTTAGATGCTGTATCCTATATTTCAATTAATATTGTACAGAATAAACTATGAAATACAGTGCAAGTGCCTGTGGATTGTCTTCCTTCATTTTTGACCCTCCCGGCGGTTTGACAGCGACACTGTTTCATCGCTAGGAGTTTATGTACCCAAACAGTGACTGCTCCCTCATCACAATCCATCTCTTTCCCCAGGCCCACTCTCCACAATGCTCCAAAGCTAGGGTTGCAGGCCCTTGATCTCGATCCATCCCACTGTGGTAGCTGCGAAGTGGACACCAGACACTTCTCTGCAGGGCAGAGAACCACCAGTTGTACTTGAAGGGGAGCACTCACTTGCTGGATGGAGGCTGGAATGAGCATGCCCCCTCCCCGTTGCATTCCCTTGCCTCCACCTTTGTGCTGCACAGCAACATCTTTGCCCCCTGGTCTTGAGCTGGTGTTGCCAATTTAGTGCTGTGGCTTGTGGAGGAACTGGTGAACCCTGGTTCCAAAGGTGAAAGAGTCGGGTGCTAACCCACGGCTCCATCTGATGTGCCAAAAGCAGCAGCCCGTGACATCTCCTGTCTGTTAACTCAGTGGAAATAAATTCTACCAGTACATGGATTCATGCAAGCTCCACAATGGGCTTTGCCACACACATAGCACAGACTTGAACACTCCTTGCTGTGGGTTTTAGAATAGGACCCCTGAATCCTTGGGTTGAATGAGAGCCAAGCAGGGGCACAGGGTTACACCAGAGAGCTCAGAAGTTGGCATTGCACCAACTTGGACACGTGGCAAATGAGCCACGTGACAGGTCCATTGCTCACTGGCTACAGTGACTGTGCCCCATTGTTTCTCTTATCCAGAGAGGTTGATTCTTCCACCAGCTCTGGCTTTCCCACTTTAGAAACATAGAAAAATAGGAGCAGGAGTCGGCCATTCGGCCCTTCGAGCCTGCTCCGCCATTCAATATGATCATGGCTGATCCTCTATCTCAATACCATATTCCCTGCTCTCTCCCCATACCCCTTGATGCCTTTTGTGTCTAGAAATCTATCTATCTCCTTCTTAAATATATTCAGTGACTTGGCCTCCACAGCCTTCTGTGGTAGAGAATTCTACAGGTTCACCACCCTCTGAGTGAAGAAATTTCTCCTCATCTCAGTCCAAAATGTCCTACCCCGTATCCTGAGACTGTGACCCCTCGTTCTAGAGCCCCCCAGCCAGGGGAAACATCCTCCCTGCATCCAGTCTGTCTAGCCCTGTCAGAATTTTATACGTTTCAATGAGATCCCCTCTCATTCTTCTAAACTCTAGTGAATACAGGCCTAGTCGACCCAATCTCTCCTCATACGACAGTCCTGCCATCCCAGGAATCAGTCTGGTGAACCTTCGCTGCACTCCCTCTATGGCAAGTATATCCTTTCTTAGGTAAGGAGACCAAAACTGCACACAGTACTCCAGGTGTGGTCTCACCAAGGCCCTGTATAACTAGTAAGACATCCTTGCTCCTGTACTCAAATCCTCTTGCAATGAAGGCCAACATACCATTTGCCTTCTTAACTGCTTGCTGCACCTGCATGTTTGCTTTCAGTGACTGGTATCACTGATGACAGACCTTTAACAGAATGATCAGCAGCGCGACCTTAATGGCACTTGGAATTCAGAAGCACAGTTTCAAGTTGCCACTGGCACATCTACATGGCCAGAGTTAGTCATGGAGCACAGCACTGGAACAAGCAGGCCTTAGAAGAGGTGGTGGTCAGGGGGCCACGGTTACATATTTGGGGGGGGGGAGATAAAGGCCCAGAATTGTGCTGGGAAGAACTTCTCTCGAGAGACTGGATACTTAAAAAAAAACTGAGACATTTCACAAAGTGAACTTATCAGTGATTCTCAAACTTTCCTGAATGTTGAGCAAAAGGCAAATTTTTAAAAAAGTTGCAGAATGTACCTTCTCAGCCCCCTGATGTACTCGGAAGAA
This sequence comes from Squalus acanthias, assembly GCA_030390025.1. NCBI lineage: Eukaryota > Metazoa > Chordata > Chondrichthyes > Squaliformes > Squalidae > Squalus > Squalus acanthias. The sequence goes on along the minus strand of CM059429.1, from coordinate 79,487,457 downwards.
TTGCAGCTTGCTTATGCTGCCCCCAATACTGTGGGCAGATCTCCCCACTGCACTGTCCATGCCCTATCTTGGAGCAGTGCAGTCAAGAGGCCTTGTTGACATTAAACCCAGATTTTCCTCAGTCTTTCAATCCCTGCTGGAATGATGGCTCGGCCGGACTTCTGCTTGATTGCACCAGCACTGACCCTGCTGACATTTCCATGGTCAGCTTCATTTGAGTACTATGGGGTACATACAGGCTTTGCGAATCCCACTCGTGGAGAACTCATCACTTGGGGGGTGGGGCAGTTTGGGGAGGGCAGGCATCATCAAGCACGGTGTTGCTTCAAACCAGAAGTCTGTTAGAGAATGGCAGACAGGCCTGCTTCAGGCACCGAGCCCCAGGTTCTCGGAGCCTCGGGTTCTCGGTTTATCATAGCCTGAGATTCTCCGAGGTGGCAGTGGAAGTGTTGCTGGACCAGGTTCACTGGAGAACGGGAGACCCAGTTTGAACGGGAGTTTGACTGCCTCGAAGGAATGTAGTCAGGCCCAGTGGAAAGTGGTAACTGGGGTCGTGGGTGCCAACTCCACAACCCCATGCATGGCAACTCAGTGCTGCAAGAAGCTTAATGACCGTACCAGGTCAGGTAAAGTAAGAGGAGCCAGCCACATTTTCAGAAGTGCACTGTACTAACGCATGCCTGCCACTTAAATACCCCCCCCCCCTCCCACAACTCTGAAGTACCTTAGTTGCTTACCATCCATGCCCAAGGGGCTGTTACCTCCCCCAGTCTTCAATGCAAGTGCTCCTTTACTCACATCCATTCATGCATTCACCCCATAATAGCCTCATGTACTATAGTCATTGCTTGGTTCTTGCACCTTTCATCATCCCCATTAAGATCTGACTGCTGACCCCTGGGTTTGACTGCATCTCACAACAACCACAGAGCATTCACACTTTTTCCATTCATCTTAATGGTAAATATGGCCCATAAAACCAGAGAGGGATTGGCCACAGGTGGTCGACCCCTCAACATCTGACCTCTTGCCCCACATGAGGAGGAAGCCTTGAAGCTCCTGGAGAATCAACCAACAAAGGGAGTTGGAGATGGTGAAGTCAGAGGACAGGTGCCAGCAGCAGGTTTATCATGACATTCTGTTCCTTTTCCTTGTCATCCTACTGTACCCTGCATTACCCGTCAGTAAATGACACCATGAAACCCTCATGTCACTCCATCTACTGAACGTCACGTGAACCTTGTTCAACAACCCAATCTAACCTCCTCTTCTTCATGTCCTACTCTAGATATGTCAAACCTAGAGACAGCCAAGAAGACAGAAGGTCTACCAGGCCCCTCTACTTCCAGCCGTGCTAGAACGACATTGCACTCCGTCAATCGCCCTTTCTTTCGTGTTTTGGGTTTTACTGGTAATGCTGGTGCCGGGTTCTTTAATTAAGGTGTCGCTATAATGATTAGATTCAGCTTAAAGAAAGAAAGAACTTGTATTTATATCGAGCCGTTCACGATCTCAAGGCGGCCCAAAGCACTTTACAGCCAATGTGTACTTTTGAAGTGTAGTCACTGTTGTAATGTAGGAAATGTAGCAGCCAATTTGGGCAGAGCAAGGTCCCAAAAACAGTAATGAGATAAATGATCAGGCAATCTTGTTTTATTGATTTTGGTTGAGAGATAAATATTGGCTAGGACACTGGGATAACTCTCCTGAATTCTTAAATAACAACAGAAAATGCTGGAAGCACTCAGCAGGCCAGGCAGCATCCGTGGAGAGAGAAACAGAGTTAACGTTTCAGGCCTGGGACCCTTCATCAGAACTGGAAAAGGTTAGAGATGTAACAGGTTTTAAACAGGTGCAGAGGCAGGGAAAGGGGGAGGGGGAGGGGAGGAAGGAATTGAAGGAACATTCTGTGCTAGGGTATGAGTCGGGAGAGATCAAATGTTGCAAATGGGGATGGCAGAATCATAAACAGCCTGAAAAATGGGGGCAGGGGTTATAGTCTGAAATTCTTGAACTCAATGTTGAGTCCAGAAGGCTGTAAAGTGCCTAATCGAAAGATGAGGTTGTGGCGGATCGCCACCTAAAACGGGCATAATCCACTCTTCCGTCTGTGGACAAATTTCCAGCACCTTCCCCTTTAAGGCAGAAGGGGGCGGGGCCTTAGGTTTTGCCCAGAGAATTCTGGGAGTTTTTAGCAGTGAATTAAAGTTTTCTTGTTTTCCACATATGGATTCAGCCTCCATTCGTGTTTCGCGGCAGCCTCAACATTGGTGACCCCGACGCTCAGAACGTATTCCAAGCACTGCAATGGCGGACACGAACGCAGTTTCCGTGAAACTGCCGGAGTTTTGGGAAAACCAGCCCGAACCCTGGTTTCTCCAAGCTGAATCTCGCTTCCGGCTGCGAAATATCACCACAGATGGGACGAAGTACGACTATCTCGTCACATCACTCAGTAGCGCCGCAGTTTCCAAGGTTTGGACAATGCTGCAGAACCCACCAGAGGAAGGCAAGTACGCACATCTCAGAACAGCGCTCCTTAAAAAATTTACGGCCTCGGCATATCAGCGAAACTGCCACCTCCTCAACCTTCCAGGCCTCGGTGATGCCTCACCGTCAGACCTCCTCTCCCACATGCTCTCCCTCACCGACGAGAGCCCACCCAGATCCCTCTTCCGCACGCTGTTCATCCACCAGCTCCCTCTCAGCATCCGCCCAGCGATCGTGGCGTCCGGCCTCACAAACCTGGAAGCCCTGGCCGATGAGGCCGACAAGCTGCTGTCCGCTCACTCCAGCCGCGACGTCACTCCGGACCTGGCACCCAATGCCTGGGCGCGCCCCTCACCATCCAGCACACGGCCACAAGGGCCTGTCACCAAGCCCACGGGGCCTTCACGCCCCACTAACCCGGGCCACTGTTACTACCATGCACGGTTCGGCACCAGGGCACAACGGTGCACACCTCCCTGCTCTTTCAAGTCCGCACCCGTTCCAGCCCCCGCGATGGCCGTGGGCCACGCGGGCTCCTGCTGTTCATCACGGATGACAAAACCGGCCGCCAGTTCCTGTGCGACACTGGGGCTCAGCACAGCATCATCCCGGCCTCCTCCCTCGACATCCAAAAGGGCGAACGAGGACCGGTGCTGCTAACGGCTCGGAAATCCGGACGTATGGCACCCGGACAGTCACCCTCGACCTCGCTGGTCACCGCTACCGATGGGAGTTCATCACTGCCAAGGTGCTCTCCCCCCTCATCGGCGCAGATTTCCTGTGTGCCCACTGCTTACTGGTAGACATCCCTCGTCACCACCTCGTGGACATGAACACCATGTCCCCCATCCTAGGCGCCATGGCCCCCCCGTCAACCCGCCGACATGGCGTCACAGTGCCACGCCCGGGCCACGGATGACTACTCGGCACTCCTGGCCGAATTCCGGCCCTTACCAATCCGACCTTCTCCGCGGAGGCCGCCAAACACGGGGTGGAACACTTCATCCCCACCACAGGCCCCTCAGTGTACGCCCACGCCCGCAGGCTGGACCCGGCCAAACTGGAGATCGCGCGGACCGAGTTTGCCACCATGGAACAGCTCGGCATCATCCGCCGCTCCAACAGTCCCTGGGCCTCCCCACTCCACATCGCCCCCAAACCAGGCGGAGGTTGGCGCCCCTGTGGGGATTACCGCCGCCTCAATGACGCCACCACCCCTGATCGGTACCCCGTGCCGCACATTCAGGACTTCTCGGCTAGACTGGCCAGCCGCTCAGTCTTTTCCAAGGTCGACCTGGTGCACGGCTACCACCAAGTCCCCGTCCACCCCGCGGACGTCCCCAAGACGGCTGTAATCACACCCTTCGGCCTATTTGAGTTCCTGCGGATGCCCTTCGGCCTCAAAAACGCGGCCCAGGCATTCCAACGGCTCATGGACTCGGTCCTTCGGGACCTGAAGTTCCTGTTCGTCTACCTGGACGACATCCTGGTAGCCAGTTCCTCCAAGCAGGAACACCTCGAACACCTTCGCATCCTGTTCGGGCGCCTCAGCGACCACGGGCTCATCCTCAGCCCAGCCAAATGCTAGTTCAGCCTGGACAAGATCGACTTCCTCGGCCACCACATCACCCATGCTGGGGCCATTCCCCTGCCCACCAAGGTGCAGGCCGTCCAACAATTTCCCCGCCCCACCACCATCAAAGGCCTCCAGGAGTTCCTCGGGATGGTGAATTTCTATAACCGCTTCATCCCCAAAGCGGCGTCCCTCATGAGGCCCCTGTATGAAGCCCTCCGGGGCAGGAGCGGCAAGATGGCGGTCGAATGGACGGCAGACGCGTCCGCCGCCTTCGATTCCACCAAGACCGCGCTCGCCAACGCCACCCTGCTCGCGCACCCATGGCCCAATGCCAGGGTAGCGCTCACCACGGACGCCTCCGACCACGCGGTCGGTGCCGTGTATGAGCAGTGGGTCGACGGCGCCTGGCAACCACTTGCCTTCTTCAGCCGCCAACTACGCCTCCCCGGAGGTCAAGTACAGCACCTTCGACCGCGAGCTCCTCGCGCAGTTCCTGGCGGTCCGCCATTTCCGTTTTTTGCTTGAGGGCCACCCCTTCACTGCGTTTGTCGACCACAAGCCCCTGACATTCGCAATGGCAAAGACAACCGACCCCTGGTCCGCCAGGCAGCAGCGCCAGCTCGCGGCAGTGTCCGAGTTCACCACGGACATCCAACACGTCTCCGGCCGAGACAATGTGATAGCCGACTGCCTCTCCCGCCCCGCCATCCACGCCGCACACCTAGCAGTTGACTATGCTCAACTCGCAGCAGACCAGATCACCGACCCTGATCTGCTCTCCGCACCCACCAACATACCAGGGCTACGCCTGGCCGACGTCGCCTGTGGCCCGACCGCAGTCACGGTCAAGTGCGACATATCCCTATGTCAACCTCGGCCCGTCGTCCCAGCGTCCTGGCGCCGCCGAGTATTCGACATTCTCCACAACCTCTCCCACCCCGGCGCCCGCGCATCCATCAAATTGGTAGCCAACCGCTTTGTCTGGTGCGGCCTTCGCAAGGATGTGCGTACTTGGGCCAACTCCTGCCTAGCCTGCCAACGGGCCAAGGTACAGCAACACACGAAAGCACCCCTCGAGGAGTTTACTGTCCCCTCGCGGAGATTCGACCACATCCACGTGGACATCGTCGGGCCCCTGTCGTCGTCGCAAGGCCACACGCACTTGCTGACCATCGTTGACCGCACCACACACTGGCCTGAGGCAATTCCACTGACCTCTACCACCACCGCCGACATCGCCAGAGCCTTCGTCAGCACCTGGGTCGCACGGTTCGGCGTCCCCTCCGACATGACGTCGGACAGAGGTCCGCAATTTACCTCTGAACTCTGGACCGCCGTCGCACGCAATCTCGGGGTGACCATTCACCGCACCACAGCGTACCACCCCCAAGCCAACGGACTGTGTGAGCGGTTCCACAGATCCTTGAAGGCATCTCTTCGAGCCAGCCTCCAAGACGGCGCCTGGACCGACCGACTTCCGTGGGTCCTCCTCGGCCTGCGCACCGCGGTTAAAGAAGACCTCCACGCATCGGCAGCAGAGCTCGTGTACGGTCAGCCGCTGCGCGTACCCGGCGAGTTCCTGCCCACCGCCACGACACCCTGGTCAGCCGACCAGCAACGCCACGACTTCGCCTCACCGGCACTGCAGTTCGCCCCGGTGCCCATTGCCCGACACGGCGAATCCACCTCACACGTCCCACTAAGCCTGCACCAGGCACGGTTTGTTTTCGTCCGGCACGACGCCCACCACGGACCCCTTCAACCCCCGTACGACGGGCCCTACAAGGTGCTACAGGCTGGGGACAAATTTTTCACCCTCCAAGTGGGCGACAGGACCGAAAAAGTGTTGGTGGACCGACTCAAGCCAGCACACTCGGAGCCCGGGGAGCAGGTCCCTGTAGCTCGTCCACCTCCACGCGGCCGACCTGCCCTCAAGCCGGTTCACCCGGCTGCTCCACGCCCAGCTGTTCCACGTCCACCGGCGTCCTACAAGAGCCGCTCCGGCCGGCCCATCAGACCGCCGCACCGTCTCGTCCACACCTCCTAAGCGGATTCTGGGGGGAGCTGTGTGGCGGATCGCCACCTAAAACGGGCATAATCCACTCTTCCGTCTGTGGACAAATTTCCAGCACCTTCCCCTTTAAGGCACATTACCTTTAAGGCAGAAGGGGGCGGGGCCTCAGGTTTTACCCAGAGAATTCTGGGAGTTTTTAGCAGTGAATTAAAGTTTTCTTGTTTTCCACATATGGATTCAGCCTCCATTCGTGTTTCGCGGCAGCCTCAACAAGGTGCTGTTCCTCGAGCTTACGTTGAGCTTCATTGGAACAGTGTAAGAAGCCGAGGTCAGAGTAGGAGTGGAGTGGAGAATTAAAGTGACAAGCGACCGGAAGCTCGGGGTCACCCTTATGGACTGAACGAAGGTGTTCCGCAAAGCGGTCGCCCAATCTGCATTTGGTCTCCCCAATGTAGAGGAGACCGCATCGTGAGTACAGTATACTAAATTGCAAGAAGTACAAGTAAATCGCTGTTTCACCTGGAAGGGGTGTTTGGGGCCCCTGGACAGTGGGAAGGGAGGAGGTAAAAGGGCAGGTGTTGCATCTCCTGCGCTTGCACGGGAAGATGCCAGGCGAAGGGGAAGGGCTGTTGGGGGTGATTGAGGAGTGGACCAGGGTGTCGCGGAGGGAGCGGTCCCTTCGGAATGCTGAAAGGGGAGGTGAGGGGAAGATGCGTTTGGTGGTGGGATCACGTTGGAGGTGGCGGAAATGGCGGAGGATGATCCGTTGAATGTGGAGGCTGGTGGGGTGAAAGGTGAGGACATGGTGACCCTATTGTGGTTCTGGGAGGGAGGGGAAGGGGTGAGAGCAGAAGTGCGGAAAATGGAACGGACACAGTCAAGGGCCGTGTCAACCACAGTAGAGGGGAATCCTCGGTTGGGGAAAAAGGAAGACCTATCGGAAGCACTGGTATGGAAGGTGGCATCGTCAGAACAGATGCGGCAGAGACGGAGAAACTGGGAGTCCTTACAGGAAGCGGGGTGGGAGGAAGTGTAGTCCAGGTAGCTGTGGGAGTCAATGGGCTTGCAGTGGATGTTTGTCGATAGCCTATCGCCAGAAATGGAGACAGAGAAGTCAAGGAAGGGAAGGGAAGAGTCGGAGATGGACCATGTGAAGGTGAGGGAAGGGTGGAAATTGGAAGTAAAGTGAATGAAATTTTCTAGTTCAGGGCGAGAGCAGGAAACGGCACTGATACAGTCATCGATGTCACTTTAATTCTCCGCTCCACTCCCACTCTGATCTCTCTGTCCTCGGCCACTTACACTGTTCCAATGAAGCTCAACGTAAGCTCGAGGAACAGCACCTCATCTTTCGATTAGGCACTTTACAGCCTTCTAGACTCAACATTGAGTTCAACAATTTCAGACTATAACCCCTGCCCCCATTTTTCAGGCTGTTTCTGATTCTGCCATCCCCATTTGCAACATTTGATCTCTCCTGCCTGCTAACCTAGCACAGAATGTTCCTTCAATTCCTTCCTCCCCTCCCCTCCCCCTCCCCTTGCCTCTGCACCTGTTTAATATCTGTTACATCTCTAACCTTTTCCAGTTCTGATGAAGGGTCCCAGACCTGAAACATTGGGCCGAAAATTGATCCCGGGACGCGAGAGTACGCACTGCGTACTCTCGCGTATTCCCACTCCAACTGCCGGTTTTCTGCATGCCCTGCGCATGCGCTGAAAACCGGCAATTGCTCTTCTGAAAAGGGGGCGGGTCCTCGGTGCATCGCGTGCGCGCTACAGGCTGCGTGCACGCTGTGCACTTCATGCTTTGGACGCGCAGGTAAGTACGGAAGATTTTGGAAATGTAAAAAGGAGGAGTAAGACCCGCTTTTAAGAAGGTAAGTAGTGAATTAAGTATTTTTTTGAATTTTTTTTAACAGGTATATCTTTTTTAGAGACTTTAAAGACAGGTAAGTTTATTTTTATAACTTTTTAAAAGATTTTAAATTTTTTCAAAAATTTAATTTTTTATTTAAAATGGTTAATTTAATTAACTATACTTATTTTATTAATGTGATGGTTTTTTTTAAAATTTAATTGAGGTTTAGCTGTTATTTTGGGGGGGTGTAAGATTCATAGATTTCACAGCCGTGCTGTGAAACTTATGAATGGAAGATGGTGTGCTGCCATTGGCTCTAACTGAGTCACGTGATCCCACAGCTCGCACGAATTCACTACGCCGCTGGGATACGCAAGCACTGCCCAGCTGATCTCTAGAACATGAAATTCGTGCGAGCTGGATCTGAAAAAGCACAAGCGAGGTGAGAGATCGTGGGAAAGCCTTACCCCCACGGGAACAGAGCGAGATCAATTTCTGGGCCTTTAACTCTGTCTCTCTCTCCACAGAGGCTGCCTGACCTGCTGAGTGTTTCCAGCATTTCCTGTTGTTATTTCAGATTTCCAGCATCCGCAGTATTTTGCCATTGTATCTCCTGAATTCTTCTTTGAATAGTGCCATGGGACCTCCTATGTCCACCTGAGAGGACAGATGGGCCTCGGTTTAAGGCACCTCCGACAGTGCAGCACTCCCTCAGTACTGCACTGAAGTGTTCATAGAATCATACAGCACAGAACAGGCCATTCGGCCCATCGTGCCTGTGCTGGCTCTTTGGTAGAGCTACCCAATTAATCCCACTCCCCTGCTCTTTCCCCATAGCCTGTAAATTTTCTCCCTTCAAGTATTTATCCAGCTCTCTTTTGAATGTTACTATTGAATCTGTTTCCACCGCCCTTTCAGGCAGTGCTTTCCAGATCACAACAACTCGCCATGTAAAAAAAAAAATGTTTCCTCATGTCGCCTCTGGTTCTTTTGCCAATCACCTTAAATCTGTGTCTTCTGGTTACTGACCCTTCTGCCACTGGAAACAGTTTCTCCTTATTTACTCTTATCAAACCATTCACGATTTTGAACACCTCTATCAAATCTTCTCTTGACCTTCTCTGCTCTAAGGAGAACAACCCCAGCTTCTCCAGTCTCTCCACATAACTGAAGTCCCTCATCCCCAGCACCATTCTAGTAAATCTCTTCTGCACCCTCTCCAAGGCCTTGACATCCTTCCTAATGTGTGGTGCCCAGAATTAGACAATACTCCAGCTGAGGCCTAACCAGAGATTTATAAAGGTTTAGCATAACTTCTTTAGCCAGGAGTCTTCCCCCACCCCGGGCACAATGGACCCTTTCTCCCGTCTTCAGAATTCTCGTTCCACCTGGACTCCTCCCTCTGGCCTCTTACCCTCTCTAGATTTTTTCATTGGGAACTGTCGGCGTAACATCGGCCGTCTCACTTTTTCTACTCCGCTCACTCACTCTAACCTACCTCCCTCTGAACTTGCAGCACTCCGTTCTCTCAGGTCCAACCCTAACATTGTCATTAAATCTGCTGACAAGGGTAACGCTGTTGTTCTTTGGCGAACCGACCTCGACCTTGCAGAGGCTGAACGCCAACTCTCTGACACCTCCTCCTGCCTCCCCCAGATCATGACCCTACCACTGAACATCAAGCCATTTCCCAGACTGCCACTCACCTCATCTCCTCTAGAGATCTTCCCTCCACGGCCTCCAACCTCATAGTCCCCCAACCCCGCACAGCCCGCTTCTACCTCCTTCCCAAGCTCCACAAACAGGACTGCCCTGGTAGACCCATCGTTTCAACCTGTTCTTGCCCCACGGAACTGATTTCTTCCTATCTCAACTCTATTTTTTCTCCCCTTATTCAGTCTCTTCCCACCTACATCCGCGACTCTTCCGGCGCCCTCCGCCACTTTAACAGTTTCCAGTTTCCTGGCCCAAACCGTCTCCTTTTCACCATGGATGTCCAATCTTTCTACATCTCCATCCCCCAGCAGGACGACCTGAGGGCTCTCCACTTCTTTCTGGAACTGAAGCCCAACCAGTTCCCATTCACCACCAGCCTCCTCCGCCTGGCTGAACTTGAACAAATTCTCCTTTGACTCCATTCACTTCCTCCAAATAAAAGGTGTTGCTATGGGAACCTGTACGGGCCCTAGCTATGCCTGCCTTTTCGTGGGATATGTGGAACATTCTTTGTTCCAGTCCTATTCAGGTCCCCTCCCTCACCTCTTTCCATTACATTGATGACTACATTGGTGCTGTTTCCTGCTCTTACCCCGAACTGGAAAATTTCATCAACTTTGCTTCCAATTTCCACCCTTCCCTTGCCTTCACATGGTCCATCTCCGACTCTTCCCTTCCCTTCCTCGACTTCTCTATCTCCATTTCTGGGGATAGGCTGTCGACAAACATCCACTATAAACCCACCGACTCCCACAGCTATCTTGATTACACTTCTTCCCACCCCGCTTCCTGTAAGGACTCTATTCCATTCTTCCAGTTTCTCCATCACCGTCGCATCTGCTCTGACGATGCCACCTTCCATACCAGTGCTTCCGACGTGTCTTCCTTTTTTCTCAACCGAGGATTCCCCTCCACTGTGGTTGACAGGGCCCTTGACCATGTCTGTCCCATTTCCCGCACTTCTGCTCTCACCCCTTCCCCTCCTTCCCAGAAAAGGGTTTCCCTTGTCCTCACCTTCCATCCCACCAGCCTCTACATTCAACGGATCATCCTCTGCCATTTCCGCCACCTCCAGCATGATCCCACCACCAAACACATCTTCCCCTCCCCTCACAGCATTCCGAAGGGACCGTTCCACTCTTTAATCACCCCCAACACGGCACCTTCCCGTGCAAGCACAGGAGATGCAGCACCTACCCTTTTACCTCCTCCCCTTCCACCATCCAGGGCCCCAAACACTCCTTCAAAACAGTGATTTACTTGTACTTCTTGCAATTTAGTATACTGTACTCGCTGCTCCTCTACATTGGGGAGACCAAACACAGATTGGGTGACTGCTTTTCGGAGCACCTCCGTTCAGTCCTCAAGCGTGACCCCGAGCTTCCAGCCATTTTAATTCCCCGCCCCACTCCCACTCTGACCTCTCTGTCCTCGGCCTCCTACACTGTTCCAATGAAGCTCAAGGAACAGCACGTCATCTTTCGATTAGGCACTTTACAGCCTTCCGGACTCAACATTGAGTTCAACAATTTCCGGTCATAACCACTGCTCCCATTTTTTTGGACAGCAGCTGTTGATGATTCTGCTATTGCCATTTACCCCACCTCCAGACCCATCTTTTGCTTCTTAACTTGTCCCATTACCATCCCCCTTTTGCCTTGCACCATCATCCCTTTTGTCATTTAATCTCTCCTGCCTTCCACCCTATCACAGACCTTCCCTTTTGTTCTTTCCTCTCCTCTCCACTTTCCCTGTCCCTGCACTTGCTTAAAACCTTACATCTCTAACATTTTCCAGTTCTGCTGAAAGGTCATCGACCTGAAACGTTAACTCTGTTTCTCTCTCCACAGATGCTGCCTGACCTGCTGAACATTTCCAGCATTTTCTGTTTTTGTTAGCATATCTTCCACACGTTTTTACTCTATTAATAAAACCAAGGATCCCATATGCTTTTTAACAGCCTTCTCAACTTGTCCTGCCACCTTCAAAGATTTGTGTACACACACCCCCAAGTCTCTCTGTTCCTGCATCCCCTTTAAAATTGTACCATTTAGTTTATATTGCCTCTCCTCATTCTTCCAACTGAAATGTATCACTTCACACTTCTCTGCGTTAAATTTCATCTGCCATGTGTCTGCCCATTTCACTCGTCTGTCTATGTCCTCCTGAAATCTGTTGCTATCTGCCTCATTGTTGATTACATTTCAGAGTTTCGTATCATCTACAAACTTTGAAATTATGCCCCGTATACCCGAGTCCAGGTCATTAATATATATCAGAAAGAGCAGTGGTCCCAATACCGACCCCTGGGGAACATCACTGTATACTTCACTCCAGTCTGCAAAACAACTGTTCATCACTACTCTCTGCTTTCTGTCCCTGAACCAATGTTGTATCCATGCTGCCACTCCCTTTAATCCCATGGGCTTTAATTTTGCTAACAAGTCTATTATGTGGTACTTTATCAAATGCTTTTGAAAGTCCATATACATAACATCAACTGCACTACCCTCATTAACCCTCTCAGTTTCTTCATCAAAAGAACTCAATCAAGTTAGTCAAACATGATTTGTCTTTAACAAATCCGTGCTGACTTTCATTTATTAACCCATGCTTTTCTAAATGCCAATTAATTTTGTCCCGGATTATTGTCTCTAAAAGTTTCCCCACCACTGACGTTAGGCTGACTGACCTGCAGTTGCCGGGTTTATCCCGCTCCCCTTTTTTGAACAGGGGTGAAACATTTGCAATCCTCCAGTCCTCTGGCACCACCCCCATAATCCAAGGAGGATTGGAAGATTGTGGCCAGAGACTCCGCAATTTCCACCCTTGCTTCCCTCAGTAACCTAGGATGCATCCCATCTGGACCGGGTGACTTTTCTACTTTGAGGATTGCCAACCTTTTAAGTGCATCCTCTTTATCTATTTTTATCCTATCCAATATCGCTACTACCTCATCCTTTACTGCTACATTGGCAGCATCCTCTTCTCGAGTGAAGACGGATGCAAAGTACTCATTTAGATCCTCAGACATGCCCTCTGCCTACACAAGAAGATCTCCTTCAGGGATAATTGGCCCCACCCTTCCTTTGGTTACCCTTTCACTATTTATGTGTTTATAAAGGATTTTTAGGTTCCCTTTTATGTTAGCCGCTAATCTATTCTCACACACTCTCTTCGCCCCTCTTATTCCCTGTTTTCGATCTCCTCTGTACTTTCTATATTCAGCTTGGTTCGCCAGGATTATGTACTGATGTCTTTGGGTCTCTGGGTGGGATTTGAACCCACAAACTTCTGACTCTGAGGCGAGAGAGCTACCTCTGAGCCAAGGCTGACACCTTATAATGTTATAGTGGGTTATCTTCCGAAGCCAGATTACGTTTTATCTTAACATTAAAGCCAACACACATGGAATCCAGCTGGTTGCCATAGTAATTTGGAAACTTAATCAGTAAACAAAGGGCATAATTCAGTACAACCGTGAGCATTTTATGCTATTGCGATAATGAAGCCTAAACGGCCAGATGTCAATTCATTCAATGCACCCAGCAGGGGGCTTAGCTAACTGACGTTTGGGTGGCTTGGCTCCCATATTAACAAGGAGGCATTTCAATTGGAGTTGTAACATTGATTGACGACTAGGTGGGCCAACCCCTCCCTGACTACCCATTGTTAAGGTGCTGGTTTTCTCGCTCTTTCTCTCTCTGGGGAACCCAAATGGTAGAGTGAACCTGTGCAGCTGGTAACCAGAAAGACACATTCAGTTAGCTTGGGTTTAGCTAGCTTGAAAGTGGACCTTTGTCTAGAGTGTCAATAGAGTTTTATTGTTATCCATGGAGTGAACATTGGTACATGAATTTCCAGATCTAACTGTGAAAACGGCGTTGTGTTCATTCATGTATTTTGTGTAAGATAAACCGGTTAGTTGGTTTGAAATCGTGCGGTGTCTTTCTAGGGTCCTTTCCTTACGACAGGAGAACGCACGTGAGGGCATGTGTGCGATTACAGCAGCCGGTGTATGTAGCAGGGGTTCTCTGTTACCATTCCTAGACCGTGATATCATCTAACTAGATATCGGGCAGTAAACGGTGCATTCCAGATCATCGGGGACGTGAGGAGTGACTAGTTTTACAAAGTTTTTTTAAAAGGTGGAGAGAGAAAAGAAGAGGAGAGGTGGAGTGGTTTAAGAGAGGAACTCCAGAGAGTGGGGCCGAAGCGACTGAAGTCTCCGCCACCAATGGTGGGCGAAGGGAGGAGGGAAATGCACAAAAGGCTGGAGTGAGAGGGGCAGATTTACAGGAGCTGCTGTTGTGCCTTAAAGGGGCAGGGACAACTCGAGCAGTACAAGGTAGAGGCAACCAAAACTGAAATACAGCGCCGTGAAAGAGATGGCTGAGGACACTGTCGGAGCCCAGCGATGATGGAGGACTTGTTTTTTGATGCTGAGGGAGACGCAGCAAAGGAGAGTCGCCATCTTTGGGTTCAAGGGGCTCTCCCCACCTCGGGAGTCTGCTCTCTGTGTTGCTTGGGAAGAGGTGACAGAGCAGGAAACACTGTCGCGTGTGAGGAGGTCAGCGGCACAGATGAGGAAAAAGGTTAACAGATTGAGGAAGTTTACAAAGGTGAATGTAGCTGCTTCAAATGCAGCACACAATTCACTCTCAACTGGCTGCATCGTGACTTTGGATGCTAGATTATTATTTGGGATCCCTTTAGCCTTTATCACACAATCACAAGGCCTCCCATATTCATGCATGGCACGCCTTTCAGTTACCAGTGGCTCACATTAGAAAATGAAGGACTAATAAAAGTTTCCACCACTTGCACGCTGCAATGCTCATTGACCTGTTCTGGGAGGCAGGGTGGCCATTTGTATAGCAATGTCAGTCAGGGCTCTTCATGCTCGCCTCTCCTAACAGTTTATGCTTGAAGGATAAAGAAGCTTTTGGTGAAATGACCATTGAAATAGTAGGCCCGGAATCGGCGGAGCCCAGTGGAGAGTATCAGGACACCCCGCTTCTCTAGACTGGTACTCATCATTGCTACTTTTTCTTCCCAATCTTTTAGACATTGAGGCACTCTGTCAATAAGAAACTTATTAGCGTTCACAGCAACATCATAACCCACCATGTCTTGATAAGTCATATTTGTTAGGGTACAGCAGCCTCGTGGTTATGGCACTGGACCAACAACCCAGAGGTGTGAGTTCAAATCCCGCTATGGAATGTTGTGAAATTGAATTGAATAAATTTGCTTAAAAAATGACCATGGCAATTGCTGGATTGTTGTGGAAAAATCCCAACTGCTTCAGTAATGTCTTTCAGGGACTAGAAACTGCAAACCCTAACTGGTCTGGCCTACATGTGACTCCAATCCCACGCCATGATCATGACTCTTCATGCCCTCAGGGCAACTAGGGATGGACAATAAATACTGGCTTGCCCTTATCTCAGGAACAAATAAAAACAATAGTTTCAAGGAGTGTGTTGCTGATATTTTAAGGGTTGTTCTTCATGTTTCCCTCAGTGTCTAGGAGGAATTGCAAGCCTATCTCCTCACAACACACAGCAACGCTCATTCCACCTGGAGCAAGAATCTCCACTCCAGGGGTTAGAACCTCGAGTTAGAGCAGCGAGGACCAGGTGAAACACAGCATAAGCGAGGAGCAGCACGGGCAGGTGGCAGTAGAGGAGCAGCACGGACAGGTGGCAGTAGAGGAGCAGCACGGGCAGGTGGCAGTAGAGGAGCAGCACGGGCAGGTGGCAGTAGAGGAGCAGCACGGGCAGGTGGCAGTAGAGGAGCAGCACGGACAGGTGGCAGTAGAGGAGCAGCACGGGCAGGTGGCAGTAGAGGAGCAGCACGGGCAGGTGGCAGTAGAGGAGCAGCACGGGCAGGTGGCAGTAGAGGAGCAGCACGGGCAGGTGGCAGTAGAGGAGCAGCAAGGAATGGGTCAAGAGTGTTGCTCTCTAGGGTGCTGCCTGGTATGAGGATATGCAAATATGAAGAAAGACTTGGAAAAATTGGGGTTGTTTTTGTTAGAACAGAGGAGATCAAGGGATGATTTGATAGGGGTGTTTAAAATAATGAAAGGGTGGGACATAGTAAATAGAAACAGCCTATTTCCATAGATTCAGCTGTGGCTCAGTGGGTAGCACACTCACCTCTGAGTCAGAAGGTTGTGGGTTCAAGTCCCACTCCAGAGACTTGAGCACATAAATCTAGGCTGACACTCCAGTGCAGTGCTGAGGGAGTGCTGCACTGTCGGAGGTGCCGGCTTTCGGATGAGACGTTAAACCGAGGCCCCGTCTGCTCTCTCAGGCGGACGTAAAGGATCCCAAGGCACTATTTCGAAGAGGAGCAAGGGTGTTATCCCCGGTGTCCTGGCCCTCAATGATACTTATCCATCAATCAACATAACAAAAAAAACAGATGATCTGGTCATTATCACATTGCTGTTTGTGGGAGCTTGCTGTGCGCAAATTGGCTTCCGCGTTTCTCACATTACAACAGTGACTACACTCCAAAAGTACTTCTTTGGCTGTAAAGTACTTTGAGACGTCCGGTGGTCGTGAAAGGCGCTATATAAATGCAAGTCTTTTTTAGATTGAGGGGTCTAGAACAAGGAGACATAGATGTAAGAAAGAATGTAAGAGAATTAGGACAGAGAGCAGGAGAAACCTTTTTGCAAAGGGTTGTAAGGCTGTGGAGTTAGTGATTGAAGCAGAGACCATGTCAACCTTTAAGAATAGGTTAGAGGGGTGATTGAGGGAATGGGATCTAAAGGGATATGGGAACAGGGAGGGCATGTGAGATTCGGACTACGGTTCATGTGGCGAGGTAAACACCCACACAGACTGGTTGGGCCGAACGGCCTATTTCCATACTGTAGTTTCTATGTAATTCTGTGTAAGACTACCCTCAGTTTCAGAGCTTCAGGATTGATGGCATTCAGGGCCTGCTTACAAAAGAATGTGGCTCTATGGGGTCATTTGAGAGTGCGTGAAGCATCCTGCAAGGTGTTTTGGCTCATATCCACCAAACAAAAGCCACCCCCCAAAAGTTACCAGCTCACACTCGCTTCCAGTCCAGCTAAAGGCAGCTTTAAGAAACTGACTGTGAGTGTACAATTGCAACAATTTTTTTTTTAAATGGCCATTGACATTGCATTTCTGGAGCGGAAGCACCCCGAACTAACAGAATTTCTACACCCTATATGAGCCAGTGCGCCAACAGTGTCAGAGTCCTGAGGAGCCAGCACAGCCCCATCCGGTGCCTATTAGCTGCCAAGCCCGTGCCCTGATTTTCCCAGATTCCACAGCACCATTGGGTACAGTGGAAAATCTACCATTCTGTGTCCAAAAGGCAGCCTCTGGAGAAAGCAAAATGCGCCTTTAAACCTGCTACACAAGACAGTCATTTTAAGGGTTGTCGTCACTGCTTGATTAGAGTGAAAGGAATTGGTTTATATCCTGAAGTTACAA
Organism: Squalus acanthias; assembly: GCA_030390025.1. Classification (NCBI taxonomy): domain Eukaryota; kingdom Metazoa; phylum Chordata; class Chondrichthyes; order Squaliformes; family Squalidae; genus Squalus; species Squalus acanthias. Next base: position 79,470,320 of record CM059429.1, on the reverse strand, counting down.
TAATAAAATGAGATAATGGGCCACTCAGCCACAGATAATCAACGATGTTTGTCTTTTAAGTCTTGAGAAAATGTATTTTGTGTTTAAAGTACAGTAACACTCTTCCCCTTATTTTTCCAACTTTTTAACAAGGAGGCTGGCCCCAGTTGATAAAGCTCTTCCTAACATTCTTGCCCGATGAGCTAAGAGAGAGTTTAGCCTCATCTTCAGCGATGATTCACTTCATTACTATTTTGTTGAATAGGGAACTCTCGGGCATCTGTCCATCTCTGTAACTTCTCACAAGCTCCCTTATCATATAGATAAAGGTTCCCTGACACCTGCTTGATCAGGGTGAAGGGCGTTGGCTGTATGAAAAGATTTCCCTTTTAACCATTATATTGCTGATATCAAATCAGCGAATGTTCAGCATTTCTATAAAAGAAAGACTTGCATTTATATAGCGCCTTACACGACCACCAGACGTCTCAAAGCACTTTACAGTCAATGAAGTACTTTTGGAGTGTAGTCACTGTTGTAATGTGGGAAACACGGCAGCCAATTTGCGCACAGCAAGCTCCCACAAACAGCAACAAGATAAATGTCCAGATAATCTGTTTTTGTTATGTTGATTGAGGGATAAATATTGGCCAGGACACCGGGGATAACTCCCCTGCTCTTCTTTGAAATAGTGCCATGGGATCTTTTACATTCACCTGAGAGAGCAGACGGGGCCTCGGTTTAACATCTCATCCGAAAGACAGCACCTCCGACAGTGCAGCACTCCCTCAGCACTGCACTGGAGTGTCAGCCTAGATTTTTGTGCTCAAGTCCCTGGAGTGGGACTTGAACCCATAACCTTCTGACTCAGAGGCGAGTGTGCTACCCACTGAGCCACAGCTGACACTGTATAATAAAATAATTAGCTTGAGTATTTCACCTATAGGGTGCTCAGTGTCTGGCTGTGTGTCGCACAATTGTGGTGATCCTATCACTAGTATCTGCACGTTTATTGCACAGCTTGCACATGGTACCTGAGATTCACCATTGCGGTGGCTGTGCAGTACCTGACATGCGGTCGTGCTCGTTAAGTCACTGATATTTTTTTGGCAGCTTTCTCTTCTCTCTGCCTCTTCTCATGGCTGGGGTACAGGCCTGGCACCCTCTGCTCTCCCACCTTAGTGGCCCTTCATCACATGTCAGCCCAGACAGTGAGTGTTGACAGTGTTTCACTGTGGAAGGCATCAGTCAAGCCTATTTTCATCCAATATCCACACACGCACACTTTCCAGCAGGAGCCGCTGGATAATGACCAGGAGCAGAAACCCCCGTCTATCTTTTCCTCTCTTTAGCCAAGAAAGAAAGAAAAACTTGCATTGCTATAGCGCCTTTCACGACATCAGGACATCCCAAAGCGCCTTACAGCCAATGAAGTACTGTTGTAACGTAGGGAAACGCGGCAACCAATTTGCGCACAGCAAGGTCCCACAAACAGCAACAAGATAAATGACCAGATCATCTGTTTTTAGTGATGTTAGTTGAGGGATACGTATTGGCCAGGACACCGGGGAGAACTCCCCTGCTCTTCTTCAAAATAATGGCGTTTGATCTTTTGCGTCCACTTGAGAGAGCAGTCGGGGTCTTGGTTTAACGTCTCATCTGAAAGACAGTACCTCCAATAATTGTAGTATCCGAACTGTAGATCTGGGGATTAAACCTGCAACGTCCTGCTCTGTATGACTCAGTAACACAATTGGCAGTGCCTTAACACATGAGGCCATCGGGCGGGCCTGGTTCTCATGTAACATTAATGTTTGTACGTAATTCCCCTTTCAGTTACTTACGTATCTCATGGTACAAAACAGAATTCACGCTGAGCTTTGGGATCTGATCGACGTGACCCTCGTAACTCACTCACAAATGCTCAGCAGTTCACCCTCGTCATGGCGCCCACATTTATGACAGTGTTAGCCCTCTGGGGCCCTCAATACATTATGTTACTAAAGTGCTGCAATAATTAAAGACACTTCCAATCGAAATATTTGTAATGCCTTCAGAGCTGAGGTCAGGTGACCGTGCAGGGTAAATCAACGAGTTAGTAATCGGATTAAGAGGAAGGAATTGTAACCTGATTAGAACAGGTTGCAAAGCAGAATGTGGCAGGGACCGAACGCACTGGTCCCACAGGGTGCTCTGATCACCAGGCTGGCCGTCCATAACCACCAATGACTCAGGAGAGACTGAAAGCCAGGAGTAGGAGTAGGAGCTGCCGCCTGCGAAGCTTGAACACTGCAGGACTCCGAGATCCGTGAATCCGATGGGATGGGCCTAGGTGAGTGGAAGGAGCCTGGCGAGGAACTGAAATTCCCAGTCGAGCCGGAGCGCAGTTCTACCCGAGCCTAGAATTCCCACTCAACTAAATTCCTTTACATTCACTCCGTTTATATGGAATTCTTGACCCAAGCAGAACTAAAATGGATCAGCGCAACCTTTTTATGCCGTGCCTTTGACAGCATTCAGCTGTTTCATTAATTAACTGATAACTATGCATTCAGGTCTTCTGAGAATGAGTGTAAAATGGGAATTAATATGGTAGGTTCTGATGATAATGGCTGGACGTAGAGAATGGGAGTCTGCAAAGAGCAATACTTAAGGGGAATGTATGTGAATGGCTGCAAGCATTTACTGACCAGGCCACCAGGATTACTGTCAGACACAATTAGATCTGGCAGCCTAGAAGTAACTATTGTAGCAGCACTGACGGGTTGCTCAGAATGCTAGTTAACCCGTCCCCCCCCATCTCTCTCTAGTTTCAAGCCCATCTCTAAATGCTCACCGAGCTCATCTTGTCCATGACACCCAACTTCTGCTCCTTCGACAGCACTAAACTGCTGACCACCCAACTTCCCTTCCTGGCCCCAATGCTAGCTGACATGGTTCTCTTTGCTCAGGCACTGGGCCCCTCCCTTTCAAAACCGTCATCATCATCCTCGTCCTAAAAAAACATCCTCAACCCCTCTGTCCTTGCAAGCTACCGCGTTGTCCAACCTCTCTTTCCTCTCTAATTCCCTTCCTAAAACCCGCTTCACCTTCTTCTCCTTTAAGACTCTCCTTAAAATCCACCTCTTTGACCAAGCTTTTGGTCACCCTCCTAATATCTCCTCCTTTGGCTCGATGTCCATTTTTCCTTCTGCCTTTGTGAAGTGCCTTGTGTCGTTTCTCCACGTTGAAGCCGCTATGTAAATTCAGGTTGTTGTTGTGTGCTGGACAATATTGCTGAAGAATGGAATGATGGAGGAGAGGTGTGAGGGAGCAGAGAGACGCGACTGTTGGCTATCACCTCACCAGAGGCACCTTGTAAAGGAAACATGGGAGAAGATAAGCGAACATAAGCGAACAGGTTAGTGCTGACACATTATTAGTAATAGATGTCAGTCTTGAACAAATCTGCCAAAAATACTCAGTGCATAGAATCATAGAATATTACAGCATAAAACGAGGCCATTCGGCCCATCGCGCCTGCACCGACTCTGAAAGAGCTGTCACTTGGTCCCAGTCCTCTGCCTTTTATTCATATCCGTTTAAAAAAAAATTTCCAAATATTTATCCACTTCCCTTTTAAACACTAATATGGATTTGGCTTTTGATTTCTGGTTGGTTTCCTGCTCTAACAACCCTCTGTAAAAAAAAAAATTAATTTAAAAATCAGTAGAGTTACCTTTCTCCAATTTACTGCAATTTTGCCCACAGCCATCAGACTGCTTCTTAATCTTCTCTGTTCTAAAGAAAAGTGCCCGAGTTTCTCTAGTCTTTCATCATGACTAAAGCCACTCGTTACTGGTATCATTTTAGCGACTCACTTCTATACCTTCTGGGCACCACACTTTAGGAAGGATGTTAAGGCCTTCGAGAGGATGCAGGGGAGATTTACCAGAATGATAGCGAGGATGAGGGACTTCAGTTACATGGAGAGACTGGAGAAGCTGGGGTTGTTTGCCTTAGAGCAGAGAAGGCTAAGAGGAGATTTAATAGAGGTGTTCAAAATCATGAACGGTTTTGATAGAGTAAATAAGGAAAAACTGTTTCCACTGGCAGGAGGGTCGGTAATCAGAGGACACAGATTTAAGGTAATTAGCAAAAGAACCAGAGGGGAAATTAGAATTTTTTTTTGATGTGGTGAGTTGTTGTGATCTGGAAGCACTGACTGAAAGGGCAGTGGAAGCAGCTTTAATAATAACTTTCAAAAGGGAATTGGATAAATAGTTGAAGGGGAAAACTTTGCAGGGTTATGGAGAAAGGGCAGGGGAATGGGACTAATTGGAGAGCTCTTTCAAAGAGCTGGCACAGGCACGATGAGCTGAATGGCTACCTTCTGTGCTGTATAATTCTATGATACTCCACGGCCTCAATTTCCTTCCTAAAGCAGGACACCCAAGACTGAACACGATATTCTAACTGTGGCCTATCCAATGATTTGTGTTGGTTTGGTATTATCTCTTTGCTTTTGTACTCTGTGTCCCTATTTATAAAATCTGTGATAAGTAGACGTGTAAGAAAGTCATCTCTGCCAATATTTCAATTCTTGGAAAAAGCTGAGCAGTAAGCGGAGGTTACCAATGCAGTCCTGACTTAACAGAACCAAGGAAGGAATAATTTGTATGAATGGAGACACTTAGGATGTATGGTATAGTTAAAATTAGGACGTGCATGTGGCAGCCTTAGTGTAAACTAAGTGCAACAACGGTTAAAGGGGCTTTACATAAGGAATGTGTCTCTTCAGGAGAGTGCCGCGGAGCTGTCATTGCCTGGGAGTGGTGAAGCCTGAGGCTTTCCCCGACCTCATGCCCAGTATCATTATGTTCATGTCCTGTTCTTTTGCCCCACTGACTGACTGTCACACAGCCTCATGGTCAACTGGAGAAACATCACAGGGAGAATCAGTCAATGAGAAGAGTGCGTGAAGGTGGTTAACTGAGGCAGCAGTTGATGTATTGCTATCTTCGGTTTTTAGAACAGACTGCAGCCATAAGCAGTGCCCCTGAACAAGCCCACGTCACTATTATCACCTCTGCCAAGCACCATAACAGATACACAGGTGCAGGAGGCTGTAGATAGCGAGGTTGAGGAGCAAGTACAGGGTGAGTCACCGTGCACGAGTGAGGAGGAGTAAGTGGTGGTGGCCGTTCAAGCCAAGGTAGCTGCTGGTTGGAGATGCTGTTCTGCCTCTGTGCTCAGGGACTCAGAGCTTACCAGGCCAGGATTGTCTGCACGTTGGGAACACTGCTGGGTCTGAGGAGGAATACGGATGAGTCCACTGCCCGCTTCTATGCAATCTTGGATGAACGGTAGGCTGCGCTGCAGTCTGCCATTGGAGCAGATGGCTTTCCAATTGTTAAATGCTTCAGTTCTGTGGCTGCAGTGAATTAAGACCGTCACTGTTCCTGTTATTCGCAGGGTTGCCCATGAATATGGTCTGTCAATCCTTAGCTCAGGAGATGATAGGAACTTGGTAAGAGGAGGAATTTTGGGGATTGCTTGAACCGGACAAGTCTTCACCGTTTGCAAGTAGCACCACCTCCCGAGCCACTTATCCCAGCAAGAACACCTCCGGTGGAGGAAGTATCGACCATAGAAAAAGTCCCAGGACACCAAGTGAGAACAGCAGTTGCTAAACACACAAAAAGTATGTTCCTCGTTTGTCTCATGCACTTCCACTTCCACCCAGTTTTAGTCCCGTGAATGGACCCACCTGAGGTGCTGTCCTATCCCGTCAGATGCTGACAGACTTGTTGTCCATTTATAACATTATTTTGATTTTATTTCGGATGATCCAGCATTCCTTTTGCTTTTTTTGGCGACTAAAAAGCTTCTCGCCCAAGGCGGGTCCTGGATAACATCTAACCCTAAAGAGAGAAACCTAGACAAGAATCAGAACTGGACCCCAGTTATAAAAAATGACAAATTTCAACACTTTCCTCAGGATCCTGTTGTTCTGAACGATTGTGTTTGCATTGCCATGGAAACAGCCCGCTGGGAGATTGGTCCAGGGTGACCCAATTGTTTATCCTTCATGCAATTCGTTCTTGGAAGAACAGCCCCACATGGCCAGCATGTGCTGACCAGCTGGATCAAGCTATACAGCTCAGCGCCAAAAACTACAGTGGAATCTTGGCTTGTAAATGAATGGAAAAAATAATTTTTGAAGAGATAAAATTCTCTGCTGTGTGTTGTCCAGGTTCTATCTCACTGAATGGTACAGGTTTACAAATGCACACATGCTCAGTAACATCTGTGGAAAGTAGAATCTGAGAAGCTGGCAATTGAATGGATATCAATTGTATCGTTGTGACATTTTGGTGTGTCAGTACACCAATATTGTAAGTGTAAAATTCCTGGACTAGTCCACAATTCCAGTCCCAGTGATATCACCCACATAGAAGGAGGAGCCCTCTGTAACAGGAGCTATACTGTCAGTCAGTCAGTGACCCTCACTGTAACAGGAGGTATACTGTCAGTCAGTGAGTGGCCCTCACTGTAACAGGAGCTATACTGTCAGTCAGTCAGTGACCCTCACTGTAACAGGAGGTATACTGTCAGTCAGTGAGTGACCCTCACTGTAACAGGAGGTATACTGTCAGTCAGTCAGTGACCCTCACTGTAACAGGAGGTATACTGTCAGTCAGTGAGTGGCCCTCACTGTAACAGGAGCTATACTGTCAGTCAGTCAGTGACCCTCACTGTAACAGGAGGTATACTGTCAGTCAGTGAGTGACCCTCACTGTAACAGGAGGTATACTGTCAGTCAGTCAGCGACCCTCACTGTAACAGGAGCTATACTGTCAGTCAGTGAGTGGCCCTCACTGTAACAGGAGCTATACTGTCAGTCAGTGAGTGGCCCTCACTGTAACAGGAGCTATACTGTCAGTCAGTGAGTGGCCCTCACCGTAACAGGAGGTATACTGTCAGTCAGTCAGCGACCCTCACTGTAACAGGAGCTATACTGTCAGTCAGTGAGTGGCCCTCACTGTAACAGGAGCTATACTGTCAGTCAGTGAGTGGCCCTCACTGTAACAGGAGCTATACTGTCAGTCAGTGAGTGGCCCTCACTGTAACAGGAGCTATACTGTCAGTCAGTGAGCCGCCCTCACCGTAACAGGAGGTATACTGTCAGTCAGTGAGCGGCCCTCACCGTAACAGGAGCTATACTGTCAGTCAGTCAGCGACCCTCACTGTAACAGGAGCTATACTGTCAGTCAGTGAGTGGCCCTCACTGTAACAGGAGCTATACTGTCAGTCAGTGAGTGGCCCTCACTGTAACAGGAGCTATACTGTCAGTCAGTGAGTGGCCCTCACTGTAACAGGAGCTATACTGTCAGTCAGTGAGCGGCCCTCACCGTAACAGGAGGTATACTGTCAGTCAGTGAGCGGCCCTCACCGTAACAGGAGCTATACTGTCAGTCAGTGAGTGGCCCTCACTGTAACAGGAGGTATACTGTCAGTCAGTGAGCGGCCCTCACCGTAACAGGAGCTATACTGACAGTCAGTGAGTGACCCTCACTGTAACAGGAGGTATACTGTCAGTGAGCGGCCCTCACTGTAACAGGAGCTATACTGTCAGTCAGTGAGCGGCCCTCACCGTAACAGGAGGTATACTGTCAGTCAGTGAGCGGCCGACTTTCCTCATCTCTGCGAATGGTGCACTGCCTCTTGGCAGGCAACAAGTGTCCCAAGCACGCCGGTCGTATCTTGGTTATGCAAGAGGACCAGCTTTGCGTGGTCTTCCTGCCCATGTTTCGGTGTACTGGCCGTTGCCATTGCTGGGTTCGCATCCTAATTTGCTGCAAACCAATTTCTAGGCCAAAAATCTTTTAGGAACAGAAAAGCCCATTTGGGCCAAATTGCCTGCCCCCCTTTTTGATAAATCTCAAAGCTTTCTCCAGAAACACATTTAATTGCCTCTTGAATCCACTTATACGGTCTGCTTCAGTCGCTTATTCCATAACTGTTACCCTTCGGGTGAAAGAATTCTGATTAAATTCCCTTTTACTTCCTAATTTTGCGGCTTTTGTCTCCTGCTATTTGAGCCATTTATCCGAGTAAACTATTTTCCTGCACCAACTTTGTCAAATCATTTCATAATCTTCAAAACCTCAATGAGGTCTCCTCTGTGTCTCGTAAAATCGCTTTAAATAGATTTCGTGCACTCCCAGGACCTGGCTTCTCTTCCTTCTCTGACCATCATGAGGCTTGGACCTCCTTGTACCAATGATCAACTCAGAATTTCAAAGCCACGCATAAACCACCAACGTGTCTCTGAGTTCATTGCGAGAATGTTTTGGCTGCCACGACATTCCAGAGCTCTCAACCCTCCTATTTCTTATTGACTACCTTCCCCTGTTAAAAATTTCAGGCCTGCGCTAGAGATTGTGTTGGGTTCAGTGTCCCCAGTCTCTTCTGTAATTGGACCCAGCAGGTTTTTACCGTTACTGCTCATTGTCTAGTCCTATGATTGTTACAATGAAACCCCTCGTTTTGTGTGCTGGAGGCAGTAATCTCACATATGCCCCCCATGTACGTTTCTCCTACCTTCCGGAAGGCGGACTGATGGACACTCGAGTGAGACGAGGCCAATTATCGGCCATCAGGCTGAGATATTTTACACACGGGCCGGGAAGTCCCTTGGAGCTGCTCCTGCTCTCCTGCCGGAAGTACGGCCGAATCCTTGTTTACATGCCTATGTGGGGCTTTGGGTGAAGTTACGACCGTGGACTGACAGCAACTCTGAGGAAATTCCTGCCAATAATATGCGAACAAACAGAATAACGTTTACAGTGAATTTTAATCTGCTTTGTAACGATCCCCGTAACATCGAAAATATCATCTGTTAGTGAGCTAAATTCACCTACCTCTGAAACTAGAGGGTGTTAGACTGTGTCAGTCTTTTAGTCCCAATTTCTGCAGAATGTGTGTCCTTAGCTGGACAGGAAGTTAAAGGCTTGACCTCAGGAACCCCCCGCCCTCCCAGTTCTCCCAAGTGACTGTGGACCTCTGGTTCGCAAAGCTCTCCACCAGTGGGGGTTTTCCTCGCCTCATGTCTGGGTCTGTTGTAGACTCATTGATAGAGATTGCTATGATTAGCCAGCAACTCCATTATCATTGTATCAAGCGACTACCAGGAGGCAAACTAGATGAACCTTGGTCTTTTTTCATCTAGCCATGCCCAGGGATTGTCGAGTTGATCTGCCAATCAAATGAGCTACTGCCCTCCGAGATGAAAGCTTCCCTGGTGACAACTCCCCTCATGAGCTCACATGAATTTAACCATTCCAATACATTACAACCAATTTCCTCCCTGCAAAGTTTTAACGAACCTCATTGTCTCAAACTGATGTGGTGTGTGAGAAACGCCATCCTGGATAGACATTTCATCTGACTAAAGCTCGCATTCCCAGAATGTGCATGGTCTGAGGATTTATTCCCCTGTGAGACAGATTTAACTTAATAGCAACAACTTAATATTAATTATTGAAATTCATCCTGTTTGATCAGTAATTTGGCAATTACTCCAATGCTCACCTTGCCAACCTCACGAGTTCTGCCCTTCACAAATTGCCACTCCAAAACTCCATCACCCACATCCTAACCCGCTATAAGTCCCATTCCCTAATTACCCCTGTGCTTACCAATTTTTATTGGCTTCACATCCCCCAACGATTTCAAAAGCCTTGACCTCATCTCCAAGCCCCTCCATAGTCTCGTCCCTCCCAACATCAACAACCTCCTATATTCCAGAACGTGCCCTCCATTCTTCTGGCTCCAGCCTTCTTTGCATTCTCTCCCCCACACTGCTCCGCTCCACCCTTGCCTTCCGCCATCTCTTCCACACTCCCCCAAACTCCTGCACCTTGCTGCTTCTCCCCAAACTCCTCCACCTTGCTGCTTCTGCCCCAAACTCCTGCACCTTGCTGCTTCTCCCCCAAACTCCTCCACCTTGCTACTTCTGCCCCCAAACTCCTGCACCTTGCTGCTTCTCCCCCAAACTCCTCCACCTTGCTGCTTCTCCCCCAAACTCCTCCACCTTGCTACTTCTCCCCCAAACTCCTGCACCTTGCTGCTTCTGCCCCAAACTCCTGCACCTTGCTGCTTCTGCCCCAAACTCCTGCACCTTGCTGCTTCTGCCCCAAACTCCTCCACCTTGCTACTTCTGCCCCAAACTCCTGCACCTTGCTGCTTCTCCCCCAAACTCCTCCACCTTGCTGCTTCTCCCCCAAACTCCTGCACCTTGCTGCTTCTCCCCCAAACTCCTCCACCTTGCTACTTCTCCCCCAAACTCCTGCACCTTGCTACTTCTCCCCCAAACTCCTCCACCTTGCTACTTCTCCCCCAAACTCCTGCACCTTGCTACTTCTCCCCCAAACTCCTCCACCTTGCTACTTCTCCCCCAAACTCCTGCACCTTGCTGCTTCTCCCCCAAACTCCTGCACCTTGCTACTTCTCCCCCCTCTTTCAAAAGCCTCCTAAAGACACTCCTTTTTGATTATGCCTTTGGTCAGAACCCCTAACCCATGTCCCACCACTGTACACTTTCCAGTTATTTTCACTTCTGTGAAGTGCTTTATGGCATTTTATTATGTTAAAGGTGCAAGTTGTTGTCATGATATATCCTCCTTGTATTCAGAGGCAACTATTTACTATCCCTGCAGTATGATCAATAGGTGTGTTAGTTGCAGACGCACCTTTGGATTGTGGTCACGCCTTTCAGGTAGACAGATTACACATATTGCTGATCCCTTGATCCTAAAAATAGCCTGTGCACATCACATTCCATTCCCATGACACCTGACAGTGCCTGGCTGACTCACAGGTCCTCCACTCAGGACCCCTGGGTTAGAGAGGGGAAAAATCAACCAAGGTCCCTGCTGCTGGTTGCTAACCAATTGCCCATTCCATGTGGATGTTGGGTGAAGACAGGATTGGGCTCTGCTGTGGCACCCCAAGGTTGAATAGACTGCTGATACCACTGCCGGGAATTTCTTCCGGGGCTCTTCCCATCGACCGCTGTAACTTTGGCGGAAGATCGGCGGAAACCCTGTTTACCCGTCTCTCTGGAGAAAGTGAACAATTAAAAGTGCGGAGTCTCATTCGTTCAGATTGTGAATTGTTTTAGGAGATTTAAAAAATGTCATTTTTAATTTGTTTTCTTACTTTTCCGTTCTGTCTCTTTTTTTCTCTCTCTCTTAATTCAGTCTTTCTTTCCCTCTCTTTATTTCTCTTTCTGTATCTGATTTAACATTGAATTCACCCGCTCTAATTCACCCTCCTTCTCAGTCCTTCCTCTGGTTATTTCCCAATCCTTAAATCTCATTGGTTAAGGCGATACAGTGTTTGTCCCGTTGTTCACCAAGGTCCCAGATGCCCTGTTGCCCTCGGCTCGCACTTCAAGTGACTTTGTGGGCAAAAATTTTTTAAAACCTAAACGTACACGAACAAGTCTAACTGACAGATGCCCCACTTCAGCAAAATCTGGGTCAATATTATACCTTGCGCTGAGCTGGGATAATTCCAAGGCTGTTGTGAGCCATGGCTCTAGGGGACAGCCCCTGACTGCCCAGGAGCCACCCTGAGACTAACCTTTGTGGTCAATAATGGACTGCTGTAAAATGAAGGCACTGTGAAGTGAGCGTTGAGTACAAATCTGGTGTTGACAGTCACAAAGAAGCTGCACTTTGAGAGAGTGGAACCTTTTCCTATTCATGTAGGTAGAAGCACATAGGGCCACATGGAATCCATCTATAATCCCCATCAGTTTTGGAACTGCTGCCACCCTATGAAATTGCAGGATCATCTCATGCTGCTGTCAATTATTCATGGAGTCGGAGACAAAATTGCCCACTCGAGTAAACAAGAAAGAAAGACTTGCATTTATATAGCGCCTTTCACGACCACCGGACGTCCCAAAGCGCTTTACAGACGATGAAGTACTTTTTGAAGTGTTGGCATTGTTGTAATGTCGGAAACGTGGCAGCCAATTTGCACACAGCAAGCTCCCACAAACAGCAATGTGATAATGACCAGATAATCTGTTTTTTTGTTATGTTGATTGAGGGATAAAATATTGGCCAGGACACCGGGGATAATTCCCCTGCTGTTCTTCGAAATAGTGCCATGGGTTCTTTTACATCCACCTGAGAGAGCAGACGGGGCCTCGGTTTAACATCTCATCTGAAAGACGGCACCTCCAACAGTGCAGCACTCCCTCAGCACTGCACTGGAGTGTCAGCCTAGCTTTTTGTGCTCAAGTTTCTGGAGTGGGACTTGAACCCACAACCTGCTGACTCAGGAGGCGAGAGTGCTACCCACTCAGCCACTGGCTGACACAGACATCAATATAAGTTCATGAGGTTCTTTTGGCCTCATTTGCACCTGTTCACAAGCTGGCAAGTGCTTTCTGAAACATTAAAATCACGACTGCAAAATTGGACAGCGCATAAAATGATCAGAGATCCAGCATGGCCGGTGTTCACCCAATTCTCTGACCAATAATGCCCACTTCATGCCCAGAGATTGGGCACTGCCGATCAAAAAATCCATCCTATTGAGAGAAAAAGAGCGGGTAGAGAGAAAGAGGAATGGTAGAAAGAGGAGTGGGTAGAGAGAAAGAGGAGGGTAACATGAATCTTGTCATTCATGTGGAAATGACTTATGAAATAATACTGGGCGGCCTGCTGGTGGCGCTGTCCAGGGAGAGTATAAATACTCGGGCATGGGCCCAGCTTGCTCAGGACATTCTTTAACAGGAACTAGTGAAGCACACAACTAGATCTCCATGTTGGAAAACAGCTGATTAAAGCTTTGTTTAACGCTTAGACCAAGTGCCTAGTAGTTTTCTTACGTCAGAGAGTTTACAGCGAACAAGAGCAGAAAAGCATAAAGCCCTCGGTTATAATGCAGCCTGGAGAAAAATAGAGCGCTGATCTTAAATTCTTTTATTGCCTAATATGTTGCAGATGTGATCTTTGTACATTGCCAGATGGATGTACAGGAACGTTCCAAGGCAGTTAATTAGCTCACTCATAAATTGTAAAATCAGTGATTGCCCAGGTTCTAAACAGCATCTCATAGAGTCATAGGGGGAAAAATTAGGTCGCGCCCCATTTGGGGCGCAAATATCGTCTGGACGCAAATATTAGCGCCTGGCGCTAATTATCGGCACTGACTGGAAACTTCACTTTTACCGCCCCGGGAGGTGAGTGGAGCGCTAAATCAGGCGCTGCACACCTGTCTTAAGGCGCAAAGGCCGAGCAGTGAGGCGCTAACTCAGCGCGCGAGCGCAGCGCAGCTGCTGCCAGTTAGCGAGGGAACACAGACACACTGGCGCCGGCCACTTCTTAAAGCGGGGGGGGGCCAACTTGCTCCCCAGCCACACCCTGCTCATTGCAGCCTTGAATCTCGGCCTGGAGAGACCTGTGAATCCATTTTGCTGCCAAGGATGGAGAGGGTGAGAGAACGAGCTCATCACTTCACCGAGCGGGCCTTGGATGCTCTGGTTGGCGCGGTGGAGCGCAGAAGATGTATGCTCTTCCCTGAGAGTGGCAGGAGGCCTTTGCCACGCGAGTTCAGAAGAGTGTGGAGGGAGGTGGCTCAGAGCGTCTCCTCCAGGAGCATGGTGCCCAGGACCCATACTCAATGCCGCAAAAAGTTCAACGACCTCACTCGGGTCGTCAGGGTGAGTGGCTTTTTCTCAATACCTCTCCATCCCTCCATCTCAACCTCACTCTATGGCCAGAGGGTCTTAAAACCCCAATGCACAACACTCATCCAACACCTATGGCCCTTTCATGAAACACACACACACATTCCACACTTTGCATACAGTAAGGGCTATTCACCTATGGGAGGCACATCAGGCAAGACCATGGCTGCATACAGTAAGGGGTATTCACCTATGGGAGGCACATCAGGCAAGACCATGGCTGTATATTTACTCAGATGCTGTCCTTTTTCTTACAGGCCAAGCTGGCGCATAATCGGAGACAGCAGCAACGGACAGGTGGAGGGCGGCCTCAGCTGCAACCCCTCAGCGATCTTGAGGAGCGCGTCCACAGGATTGTGGCAAGCCGGGTGATCGGTCCCGTCGCCACTGGAGACGCCGACCCCGTTCTGGACAGCAATGGTAAGGTCATCACCTTTTTGTCCTCTGTCCTTCCACTTGTCCCTCACAACACCAGCCTTTGACACTTTCAATCCAACTTGCTAACTCGCTGCACTTATTCCTCCCTTACTGCCGCCCTGTCCTCACGCTAAAGCCACTCTTGTACCTCCCTGCTTTCAGATGGTGATTCACCAGCTGAGGAGACGGGCCCTGAAGCTGCCACTGGGAGTGATGCTGCAGCCGAGGAGGAAGAGGAAGCCGGAGCATCAGTGCCACCCTCTCCCGAGGAAGCCCATGCCCACACTGGGAACACGCCTTCCCTGGAGGGGAGCAGGGGGGAAGGGTCTGATGAGGGTGAAGCTCCAGGACCCAGCGGGCTGCAGCAACGCCATGGTGGGGGCGGGAGGGTAGGGAAGAACGGGGGCCTTCTCCCCAGAGGGAGAGTATGCCAGACACTCCTACTGCAATGGACGCAGAGGAGGAGCGGCTGATCGCAGAAATGAACACCCAGGCGGTGGGCATGCACACTGAGCTCATGGGTGCAGTGGGAAGGGTGCCCGAATGCATTGAGTCACTGGCAAGGAGTGTGGAGCACTTCGCTGTAGCACAGGCGGATGCCACACTAACGCTTAGTGCTGCAATTCAGTCACTGGCTGCCGTGATCCCATCTCTGACTGCTCTCATGCAGACTCAGATTGAGGCCACGCGAGCACAGACTGCTGCCAACCTCGATGGTTCGTGCACATGTCCCCGGGGCTGTCACCGCGCCGCAGCAGGCCAGTAATCTGTTCTCCAGCAGATTGCTCCGGATGCTGAAGTGCTGCCCCGTGGGAGTGCCAGTGTGTCGGGCGAGCAGGGAGTTGCTGTCCTCTCTCACGATGACAGCATTCCTGCTGCTAACACTGTCACTTCTCCACTGCACTTGCCACCGCCTGTAGGACAGACTGCTGCCGCCCATGCAGAGTTGGTGCAGTCTGCAGCCGGGCCCTCCAGGCCCAGAACTGGTCGAGGCCGTCCTTCAGGGGCATCTGCAGTGTCAGGGTCTGACGAGCAGCAGCCTTCCACCAGCCTTGCTGCAGCCACTGAGGTCCCATTACGGAGGAGCAGTAGGGTTAGAAGGGGGGAAGTGCGCAAGGGAAGGAGATCACCCTCGAAGGGCAAAAAGTAGGAGGTGTGACAAAATGCTGGTCATTTTTTTATTAAAGGTCGAGGTTCATGGTCCAACTTTTGTTTAGTGTTTTGGACATTATCTCCAGGTTGTGAGAACCAGTTATGTTATTGACTGTTTTTTTGTGTTTATTTCTATGAGTTTGTCATGAGGAATTGACACACACAGAGTTTGTAAAATAAATAAGTTTCTGTATTCAAAATATACATGGTTGGTGGTTGGAATTATTGGTGCCTTGGCCAGCTTAGGGGTTGCGTGCTGGGTTCATTAATGGTGTTAGCAATGGCAGAAGCCATTTCCACAGCAGGGGCCCTAGAAGCGGCTTGCTATTAGCCGTTGACGGACGGCCCTTGCAGTTTGACCATTGTGGGCCGCCCTCCCGCCTTGGTGCTGCTGATGATCATCCTCCTCGTCCCCTCCCTCCTCTTCCTCCTCCTCCTCTGGTGGTGCTCCAAGGCCTGGTGGCATTGGCTGGGTCCTGAGCATTGCCATGTTATGCAACATGCAGCACACGACTACGAAGTTCGATACTCGCTCAGGCGAGTACTGCAGGGCTCCTCTAGAATGGTCGAGACAGCGGAACCGTTGCTTCAGCACGCCGATTGTGCGCTCAATTATGTTCCTGGTAGCTTGATGGCTCTCATTGTACCGCAGCTCAGCAGGGGTGTTGGGCGTACGGAGCGGTGTCATCAGCCAGGTGCTCAATGCATACCCCTTGTCCCCGAGAAGCCAACCAACTGGCTGATGCGGTGCCTCGAAAAGTTCTGCCACAGTAGTCTGGCGCAGGATAAAAGCATCGTGGCAGCTGCCAGGATAGTGGGCATTGACAGCGAGTATCAGCTGTCTGTGGTCACAGACCAACTGAACATTCAAGGAATGGAACCCCTTTCTGTTCCGGAATTCCTCGGCATTCTCATGCGGAGCACGCAAAGCCACATGCGTGCAGTCAATGGCGCCCTGCACCATGGGGAAGCCCGCTACCCTCGCAAAGCCCAGAGCGCGGTCACGCTGCTTGTCTGGGGTCATGGGGAAAGAGATGAACTCTCGTCTCCTTTTAAAGAGGGCATTTATGACCTGCCGGATGCAGCAATGCACCGCGAACTGGGAGATATTGGCGAGGTCCCCAGCAGCAGCTTGAAATGAGCCAGTAGCGTAAAAGTTGAGAGCCACTGTGACCTTCACTGCCACCGACAGAGACGTCCTGGACCTCAGTGGAGGCTGCAGATCTGGCTGCAGCAGGTGGCAGAGCTCAGTGACCACCTCCTTGCTGAATCGCAGCCTTCGCAAACACAGCTCCTCAGACATATGGATGTAGGAGAGCTGTTCACGATATACCCTGGGAGGGTAAGCTCTCCTGTACATACGCCTGTTGGCCCTCCTCCATCTGGCCATCATTGCCACTCTCTCTCTGCGTCTCTGTATCCTCCGATTCAGCTGGAGCAGGACGACGCCCCCAATCAGTGCAGCCCCCATATTCTCTTTGCAAGCAAAGTAATGAAGGACAGCAACTAAAGTACCAGCGAAGTTAGGATCAGTAGGCAAAACTACCTCACAAAGCGTTGAGTCAATGCAGAAGTCTCTCTTTCTCTCTCTCCGAATCTCTCTCTCTCTCTCAGAACGAGTGGTGCAAAAATGTCGACCACAGAAAAAGACAGGAAGAGGCCCCCTTTAAATAGCGCCCCCCCCAGCCCCACAGCGATTGATAGCGTTCCAGTCTTCCGGTCGTTGGATGCGCCAGGCGGTAAGGCAGGGGGCGCCACTCAATTTCCGCTCCGGGGCGCCACAAGGGCGTTGCACCATGGAATGACGTCACAATCTGCGCGCGCAGGTGGTCGCAGCGGTAAGTTTTAGCGGCGCCGCACAATCTCTAGTTAAGTTCCCGAGCGGCGCAAACATCGCTGCGCCCGGGCGTTAGCGGCTTTGCGCCCCATTAGCGCCCTCTTAAGGCGCTAACGGGAGGCGCAACCAACTGAATTTTTACCCCATAGAGTTATACAGCACAGAAAGAGGCCCTTCGGCCCATCGTGTCCGCGCCAGCCATCAAGCCCTGTCTATTCTAATCCCATTTTCCAGCACTTGGTCTGTAGCCTTGTATGCTATGACATTTCAAGTGCTCATCTAAATGCTTCTTGAATGTTGTGAGGGTTCCTGCCTCTACCACCCTTTCAGGCAGTGAGTTCCAGATTCCAACCACCCTCTGGGTGAAAAAGTTTTTCCTCAAATCCCCTCTAAACCTCCTGCCCTTTACCTTGAAACTATGCCCCCTGGTTATTGACCCCTCTACTAAGGGGAAAAGTTCCTTTCTATCTACCCTATCTATGCCCCTCATAATTTTGTACACCTCAATCAGGTCCCCCCTCAGCCTTCTCTGCTCCAAGGAAAACAACCCCAGCCTGTCCAGTCTCTCTTCATAGCTGAAGCGCTGCAGCTCAGGTAACATCCTGGAGAATCTCCTCTGCACCCTCGCCAATGCAATCACATCCCTCCTGGATCTTTTAGATATGAGACCATGTATTGGTGAGCAGTGACAGGTGAGGCTCCGCTGTGTTTACCCAGTCTGCCGGCCGAGGCCTATTCGATGTATCCTGCTTTTTCCATAGATTTCCTCTTTCTCCAGAAGGTGGCACCACACTGGCTACAGTTCCACTGGCAAGTGCAGGCCTCCCAGACCTTGGTCAAGTGGCCACTCATCATCTCCGAACCTTGCCATGGGTCTTGTCAGGCCACTTGACCGTGTGGAAGTGGAGCTTCAGACTAAGCACTTCTCTTCTTCTTAGGCAGTCCCCCGGAACCGAGGATGACTTGCTTCCACATTAAAAATGAGTTCTCAGGTGACTGATGAGTCCAATGCGGGACCTACAGTCTCTGTCACAGGTGGGGCAGACGGTGGTTGAAGGGGCGGGTGGGTGGGGTGCTTGGGTTGACGTGCGCTCCTTCCGCTGTTTACACTTGGCTTCCGCTTGCTCCCGGCGAAGAGACTCGAGGTGTTCGGCGCCTTCCCGGATGCTTCTCCTCCACTTTGTGCGGTCTCGGGCCAGGGATTCCCAGGTGTCGGTGGGGATGTTGCACTTTTTCAAGGAGGCTTTGAGGGTGTCCTTGAAGCGTTTCCTCTGCCCACCAGGGGCTCTCTTGCCGTGTCGGAGCTCCGAGTAGAGCGCTTGTTTTGGGAATCTCGTATAGGGCATGCGGACAATGTGACCCGTCCATCGGAGCTGATCGAGCGTGGTCAAAGCTTCGATGCTGGGGATGTTGGCCGGAGCGAGAACACTGACATTGGTGCGCCTATCCTGCCAATGGATTTGCAGGATCTTACGGAGGTGGTACTTCTCCAGTGCTTTGAGGTGCCTGCTGTACATGGTCCATGTCTCTGAAGCATACAGGAGGGCGGGTATCACTACTGCTCTGTAGATCATGAGCTTGGTGCTGGGTTTGAGGTCCTGGTCTTCAAACACTCTCTTCCTCAGGCGACTGAAGGCTGCACTGGCAAAATGAAGGTGGTGTTGGACTTCGTCATCGACGTCTGCCCTTGTTGATAGTAGGCTCCCGAGGTATGGAAAGTGGTCCACGTTGTCCAAGGCCTTGTCATGGATTTTGATAATCAGGGGGCAGTACTGTGTGGCAGGGGCAGGTTGGTAGAGGACCTTTGTCTTACGGATGTTTAGTGTAAGGCCTATGCTCTCGTACGCTTCAGTGAAGGTGTTGACGATGGTTTGGAGTTCGACCTCCGAGTGTGCGCAGATGCAAGCGTCGTCTGCATACTGTAATTCGATGACAGAGGATGGGATGACCTTGGATCTGGATTGGAGGCGACGGAGGTTGAACAGTTTCCCGTTTGTTCTGTAAATTAGCCCCACTCCAGCGGGGAGCTTACTGAGGGTGAGATGGAGCATTGCAGCAAGGAAGATCAAGAAGAGCGTTGGTGCGATGATACAGCCTTGCTTGACCCCGGTCCATATGTGAATTGGGTCTGTGGTGAAACCGTTGGTCAGGATCACGGCTTGCATGTTGTCGTGAAGCAGGCGGAGGATGGTGACAAACTTTTGAGGGCAGCCGAATTTGAGGAGGACACTCCATAATCCCTCACGGTTGACAGTGTCAAAGGCCTGTGTGATGTCAAAGAAGGCCATGTACCGTGTTTGGTGCTGTTCCCTGCATTTCTCTTGTAGTTGACACGCGCTGAAGATCATGTCCATTGTGCCCCTTAGTGGGCGGAATGCGCATTGCGATTCTGGGAGGAGCACTTCAGCCACTGGGAGAAGGCGATTGAGGAGGATTCTTGCGATGACTTTCCCTGTGGCAGACAGCAGGGAAACTCCTCTGTAATTACCGCAATCGGACTTGTCACCTTTCTTGAAGATGGTCACAATTACGGCATCTCTGAGATCCCCTGGCATGCTCTCCTCCTTCCAGATAAGAGAAATGAGTTCATGAATTCGTGCCAGTAGTGCTTCTCCGCCATGCTTTAGTGCCTCGGCGGGGATTCCATCTGCTACTGAGGCCTTGTTGTTCTTCAGTTGTCGGATGGCCTTTTGAACCTCATGCCGGGCTGGGGTTGTGCTGAGGTGGTGGCGGGTAGCATGCTGCGGGATGGAGTTGAGGACACTTGCGTTGAAGACAGAGTCTTGGTTAAGGAGATCTTCAAAGTGCTCCTTCCAGCGGGCACTGACTGCCTCTCTGTCCTTGATGAGTACCTCTCCGTTCTTGGCCCGCAGTGGGGTAGGACCTTGGGTGCTTGGGCCGTAGATGGTCTTGACTGCGCTAAAGAATCCACGCATGTCGTGATTGTCGGCTAGCTGCTGGATCTCCCGCACTTTCTCCACCCACCATCTGTTCTTTAGGTCGCGAGTTTTTTGTTGGACCTTGGCCTTCAGGCGTCTGTAGAGCTGCTTTCTTGCTCTCGAGTTGTGTTGCTGTTTCCAGATCCGGAATGCCTTGTGCTTGCGGCTTATTAGCTCCTGGATCTCCTGGTCGTTCTCGTTGAACCAGTCTTGGTGTTTCCTGGTCGAGTGACCGAGCGTCTCTTCACAGGTGCTGATTATGGAGGCCTTGAGTGCAGACCAGGCGCTGTGGGCACTCTGTGTCTCTGCATCACTGGGAGTCGCCAGGTTGGTTGTGAGGCGCAGGCTGAATAGGGCCTTCTTAGCGGGATCTTTGAGTGCTCCAGCGTTGATTTTCCTGCGGCATTGCTTCTGTTGCCGCTACTGTTTTGGGGCTACGTTGATGGAGATGACAGAGCGGATTAGGCGGTTGTCTGTCCAGCAGTCGTCAGCTCCTGTCATGGCGTGGGTGATGCGGACGTCCTTGCGGTCCCTCGCTCGGACGATGACGTAGTCCAGCAGATGCCAGTGCTTGGAGCGAGGGTGCTGCCATGAAGCCTTGTACTTGTCTTTCTGACAGAACAAGGTGTTGGTTATGACAAGGCCATGTTCTAAGCATTTCGTCAGGAGGAGGGTACCGTTGGAGTTGGCTTTCCCTACCCTCTCTCTGCCGATCACACCTCCCCAGAGGTCTGTGTCCTTGCCAACTCTGGCGTTAAAGTCGTCAAGGAGGATCAGCTTGTCGCCCGTTGGGACTCGGGACAGGGATTGTTCGAGGCTGGAGTAGAATTCCTCTTTGGTCTCGCCTGTGGCTTCCAGTGTTGGGGCGTACGCACTGATGACCGTAGCGCACTGGTTCCGGGTTAGGGTGAGCCGAAGAGTCATGAGGCGCTCGTTTATACCGCAAGGGGAGTCTCTGAGACGCCCAACTAGTTCATTTTTTATGGCGAAGCCTACCCCATGGCATTCTTCAGGTTTGCCTTTCCAGAAGAAGGTGTAGCCACCGCCTTGCTCCTTGAGCTGGCCTTCCCCTGCCCGCCGGGCCTCACTTAGGGCGGCGATGTCAATGTCGAAACGTCTGAGCTCTCGGGCAACGATAGCAGTATCCTGTTCTCACCCAACACACACACACACACGTACTGTCCAGGAGTTTACTGCTTATGATTGGGGCTCAAACCCTGCTGATTTCCCCCCTACTGTACCCAGGATCACGGTGGGACTACTGTAGTAGTGCTGCTCTGACTGAGCTCCACTACCTCAGTACAGAATAGGGATCAAACCTGGGGGTGAAATTGGTCTTGGCCTGCAGTGAGAAACAAGCTCATAGGGAATCAGCAGCCCGTCTGATTTCAACGGAAAAGAGAATAGCTGCCAATTCACTATTCACCCCCTTGCATTGAAATAGCTGCTTATGTTTGTCTGAAACATCTTAAAGTGCGTTTGATACAGTAAATTACATTGTTCACTCACTGTTGTTATGTGGGTGAATGGAGCAGCCATTTTGTACACTCGACATTCCCACAAACAGCAGTGTGATGAATGCCTGTTAATGTGTGTTTGATGGTGGTGTTGGCTAGGACACCAGGAAACCTCCCTACTCTTTTTCAAATAGTGCCATGGGAACTTTAACATCCACCTGAATCACTGAATCAGGCATATAGGGTAGGGTGACCATATTTTCTAAACCGAATCCAGGGACAAACCGGGTGGGAGCTCAGCAAAGTAGCCAGGACGGAAAATGTAGGTTGCCCAATGTAGCGAGGCAAAACTTATTAGCAGCCTATATTTTAACAGTTGCATATTTACACTACAAATGCAATACAAATGTGCATTTAATTACTGCGGATATGACGTCGCACTATTGAAGCACATTCAGACACCTGACCCCGACCTCTCCAGTGACTGAGGTCACACCTGACCCCGACCTCTCCAGTGACTGAGGTCACACCTGACCCTGAGCCCCCCAGTGACTGAGGTCACACCTGACCCCGACCTCTCCAGTGACTGAGGTCACACCTGACCCCGAGCCCCCCAGTGACTGAGGTCACACCTGACCCCGACCTCTCCAGTGACTGAGGTCACACCTGACCCCGACCTCTCCAGTGACTGAGGTCACACCTGACCCTGAGCCCCCCAGTGACTGAGGTCACACCTGACCCCGACCTCTCCAGTGACTGAGGTCACACCTGACCCCGAGCCCCCCAGTGACTGAGGTCACACCTGACCCCGACCTCTCCAGTGACTGAGGTCACACCTGACCCCGACCTCTCCAGTGACTGAGGTCACACCTGACCCTGAGCCCCCCAGTGACTGAGGTCACACCTGACCCCGACCTCTCCAGTGACTGAGGTCACACCTGACCCCGAGCCCCCCAGTGACTGAGGTCACACCTGACCCCGACCTCTCCAGTGACTGAGGTCACACCTGACCCCGACCTCTCCAGTGACTGAGGTCACACCTGACCCCGAGCCCCCCAGTGACTGAGGTCACACCTGACCCCGACCCCCCCAGTGACTGAGCTCACTCCTGACCCTGACCCCCCCCCCAGTGACTGAGGTCACACCTGACCCCGACCCCCCCCCCCCAGTGACTAAGGTCACACCCGACCCTCGACACCCCAGTGACTGAGCTCACTCCTGACCCCGACCCCCCCAGTGACTGAGCTCACTCCTGACCCCGACCCCCTCAGTGACTGAGGTCACACCTGACCCCGACCCCCCCCCCAGTGACTAAGGTCACACCTGACCCCGACTCCTCAGTGACTGAGGTCGCACCTGACCCCGACCCCCCACAGTGACTGAGGTCACACCTGACCCCGAGCCCCCCAGTGACTGAGGTCACACCTGACCCCGAGCCCCCCAGTGACTGAGGTCACACCTGACCCCGAGCCCCCAGAGTGACTGAGGTCACACCTGACCCCAACCCCCCAGTGACTGAGGTCACACCTGACCCCGACCCCCCCCCCCAGTGACTAAGGTCACACCTGACCCCGACCCCCCACAGTGACTGAGGTCACACCTCACCCCGAGCCCCCCAGTGACTGAGGTCACACCTGACCCCGAGCTCCAGAGTGACTGAGGTCACACCTGACCCCGACCCCCCAGTGACTGAGGTCACACCTGACCCCGAGCTCCAGAGTGACTGAGGTCACACCTGACCCCGACCCCCCAGTGACTGAGGTCACACCTGACCCCGACCCTCCAGTGACTGAGGTCACACCTGACCCCGACCCCACCACACACAGAGTCTAGGATTAATGTTGTCTCAACCAGTTCTCTGATCATAAATATTACACATTTGACCAAAGCTACCCGCAGTCTCCATTTAGCTTGATGTTGCTCTATTTGCCTCTGTTCATGACCCTTTTTATTGTAATGGCAATGTTTAACCCCACTGGATTTGCTAACAGTCTCAAATGGGAGGTTTATCTCCAGTTCCAGATGTGATGAGTTGTGGGATGGCGCAGGTTGATGGTGGATCAGGTCAGAGTGCTCATTCGTCAGTTTATTTCTAACGCTCGAGCTCTGGTGGTCAAGGATCAGAAATCAACCGCGAGGACTCACTGGCGCTGCCGGAGCCGATTATGCCTGCGGTGCTAATCAGGCGGGTGGCGGACCCTCCAGGTGGCTGGGCCTCATTAGCACACAGCCGGCCAGCTGCGAGGGCCAATTTGGCGCTCGGAGACAACTGGCCGGTCGGGGAAAAGAGGCCGGGGTGCGAAACCGGCCGAGTGTCCGATCCTGGGGTGTGGGACATCGATGATTAGAGGGGAGGGGAGAGCCTTAGAGCCGCAAACTGACAGCTCAGCTCGGGTACACTCGCTGCCCAGGTGTACACTCGCTGCCCAGGTGTACACTCGCTGCCCAGGTGTACACTCGCTGCCCAGGTGTACACTCGCTGCTCAGGGGGTACACTCGCTGCCCAGGTGTACACTCGCTGCCCAGGTGTACACTCGCCGCCCAGGTGTACACTCGCTGCCCAGGGGGTACACTCGCTGCCCAGGTGTACACTCGCTGCCCAGGGGGTACACTCGCTGCCCAGGTGTACACTCGCTGCCCAGGTGTACACTCGCTGCCCAGGTGTACACTCGCTGCCCAGGTGTACACTTAGTGGATGATATTTGTGAGCTGGGGACCTCTTCCGGGGACATTGTTTGCCCGAGGACACAGTTACTCATCCGGGGACGGTCCCTGGGTCGTATGGTCACCCTAGCATAGGGTGGTCTAGGTTAAATGTCAACAACAGCAACAACTTGTATTTATATAGCACCTTTAACATAGTAAAACATCCCATGGTGCCTCACAGGAGTGATTATCAAACAAAATTTGGCACCGAGCCAATGAAGGAGATATTCGGGCAGGTGACCGAAAGCTTGGTCAACAAGGTAGGTTTTAAGGAACGTCTTAAAGGAGGAGAGAGAGGTAGAGAGGCGGAGAGGTTTAGGGAGGGAATTCCAGAGCTTAGGGCCGAGGCAACAGAAGGCACAGCCACTAATGGTTGAGCGATTATAATCAGGGATGCTCAAGAGGGCAGAATTAGAGGAGCGCCGATATCTCTTTAGGAGATTACAGAGATAGGGAGGGGCGAGGCCAATGGAGGGATTTGAAAAGAAGCATGAAGGATGGTAGCTTTGACAATGCAGCACCCCCTCGTACTGCACTGATGTGCCAGCCTAGATTGTGTCGTTCTGACTCCGTCAGGAGTAGTAATGGCTCAGTGCCATACTGGGCAGTGTAGTTACCCAGTCAGCTAACACAGAGACTATTCTATGTAGAACCTTGTATTTAAATGACAATACTTTTATGAGTAATATAGGAACATTTACAGAAAAAGGATGAAATCCCCTAAAGACATTGGGGGTGCTCTTGGACTCTTTATTGTCAGTTTGCACTTCAAAATGGGGAGGGGTAGCGGGTGAAAAGTCGACAATCCGTTTCTCAGCCTATAAGATCCCAGGGGTTCTGGCAAAGGGTCATCGACCTGAAACGTTAACTCTATTTCTCTCTCCACAGATGCTGCCTGACCTGCTGAGTATTTCCAGCATTTTCTGTTTTTATTTCAGATCCCAGAGGGACCCTGGTTCCAAATGATTCGAGGTTGGCCTGTATTGGGGACACTGATTTAACTTTATTCAGCACGAGCAAGACTGAATACATTACAGTATTCGAGCAGCAGTTTACAGAGTATAATTGAGACTTATGTTAGCACTTATACTCTGGGTAGAAGTGCAACTGTGAGTAGGCTGCACCCTGCGTCTCTCATCTCTCCTCGTCTCCCGGTGTCTCCTTGATTCTTTCTGAAATCTCCTCTTTCTGAAATCTTCTCCTCTTTCTGAAATCTTCTCCTCTTTCTGAAATCTTCTCCTTTTTCTGAAATCTTCTACACTTTGTGGCTGTTAAGACCCCTTCCCTATTTCTTATACCCTTACTCTCATTCAAAACCTATGAAGTCCTCCTGAACCAATCACTCTCTTACACCCCAAACCCAAAATCCAATCATAAAGAGGCCACGTCCGCAGCACTTTGGCTTACGCAGGTTCTAGTCTTATGACCCCCATGACATCATCTGTTTTTGACCATCAAGTCTCATATCTGGTGGAGTTATGGCAACACAAATGGAACATGTCTCCAGTGTAGAGATATGGGTCCTTGCTGTTCGCTGTGAAAGGCCTATACTTTTAATTCACTGCAGATATCAAAACATTCCAACACACCTGACCTTGCTTCCCAGGCTAGCTGCACTCTATTCGACCACAGCAATCCCCTTTCTCACCCCAGGCTGTCTGGTTACAGCTTCCACACAGACTTTTAATTATAAGCAAAAGGGTTACATGTCATATATAATTCAGGTTATCACTGCATGCAATTGATGATTACAGACTTCTCATTTGATTCTTACACACGATTATAAATCCATTACTGATGATTATAAGATACTGATGATTATAAGATATTAAAACACGTATTCTAATAATCAGCTAATCCATAAAAACCTTACAGGCCAGTTATTGCAGCTTTGCCAACTTGTCTGATTTCCTGGAGGGGTAATTCAAGGAGGTCAGCCCATCCATCGGAAACAGGTGGAATTTCCGAAATACATTCAAATTGGGATAACACAACATCATTACAATACCAGCCCCATTTTCTGACCTTACCGCCTGACCAATGCCACTGCCTCCTCCCACCCACAAACCATGGGCGATGCATGTTCTGAGGCGGCTATTTCAAACACATTTAAAGGGATCTTCAGCTGCACGTGGTGGAGCCCTCAATTAGTGATTCAGATGCCCAAGAAAGTCTGGTGGCTTCTTGCAATACAGCCTGCAAAGAGTGTCCTGTGTGACAGAAGTTTGCTGTGTGCTGCATAACTTTGCTCCGTAACGGGGGCAACGCATGGAATACCACTGGAGGAGGGTCTTACTGTGTGCAGTTTTGGGCTCCACACTATAGGAAGGGCGCTGAGGCAATAGAGAGGGTACAGCACAGATTCACTAGGATGCTCACGATGTGGTCTCCTCTACATTGGGGAGACCAAACGCAGATTGGGTGACCGCTTTGTGGAACACCTCCGTTCAGTCCGTAAGGGGGACCCCGAGCTCCCGGTGGCCTGTCACTTTAATTCTCCGCTCCACTCCCACTCTGACCTCACCGTCCTCGGGCTCTTGCATTGTTCCACGGAAGCTCAGCGTAAGCTCGAGGAACAGCACCTCATCTTTCGATTAGGAACTTTACAGCCTTCCGGACTCAATATCGAGTTCAACAATTTCAGATCATAACCACGGCCCCTATCACATATATATATATATATTTTATTTTTTCATCCACCCTTTTGTTTGGCCCCCTTTTTTTCTTCCCTCCCTGAAGCTGCCAGCTGTCCTTCATTCCGCCAGCGCATTTCACACTTCATCTAGCCTCAACCTGTCACATTACCACCTCCTCTCGCCTTGAATATCTCTTAATGTCTCTCAATGTCTCTTAATCTCTCCTGCCTTCTATCCTACCACTGACCTTCCCCTTTGTTCTTTCATCCCCTCCCCCTTTTCCCAGCATTATACTTGCTTTAAATCTATTTTATTTCCTGCTTTTTTCCAGTTCTGACGAAGGGTCTTCGACCTGAAACGTTAACTCTGTTTCTCTCTCCACGGATGCTGCCTGGCCTGCTGAGTTTTTCCAGCATTTTCTGTTGTTATTTCACTAGGATGCTGCCTGGTGTGAGGAAATACAAATACTAAGAAAGACTTGAAAAATTGGGGATGTTTTCATAAGAATAGAGATCTTTGCAGAGTGATTTGATAGAGGAGTGGAAAGAATGGGACAGAGTAGATTGAAACAGACTGATTGAGGGGTCTAGACCAAAAGGACATAGATGTAAGATTTAATGTAAAAGATTATGAGAGAGAGCAGGAGAAATGTTTTTTTTTAGAGAGTGTTGTGAGGCTGTGGAATGAACTACTGTAGTTAGTGACTGAAGCAAAGATTGTGTCAACATAGGCTAGATAGGTGGTTGAAGGAAAGGGGAATAAAGGAAATTGGGAACAAGGTAAGCACATGGGATTAGGATTACTGCTCATGTGGCGGATAAACACCAACATGGAGTGGTTGGACAAAACAACTTGTTTCCGTACTGTAATTTCTATATACTTCTATGAGGGGAAGAGGACCTCCTTCTTCTCGTGCACTTGGCCCACCAGCTCCTCCACACTGAACCTGTAAACCCCAGGGCCTTGCTGGCACTCTTCCTACAGCTCCATAGCGTTGCTTTCCTGCTTTGGCCACGGAAAAATACACCTCCCCTTTAAGCTGCTGTTGACCTTTAAGAACCCGCAGCCACGCCCGGTTTCCCGTCTCCGAGTCAGCGAGCTGTCTATGGACGCACATTTAGCGCTGGCAGCTCACCTCACTTGGGCCAACCCAGAAACTGGGACAGGTGCCCCACTGACTCCTCTCACCCCACCCTCCTCCCGCTGGTCTCCTACTGCCAAACCAAAATCGATCCCATTGGGTTTGAAGAATATTGTGTCAGATTGGACCCTAACCTTTTTTTTGAAGTTTATGATGTGTTTATCGCAATAACTGGTGGAGGCTCTATTTCTCCATGTGATTATTCTTCATGTTGTAAATATTACAAATGGTTAACTAGCTCCCGCTGACTTCACACGACACGTTTTATTGTCTCCACAATTTCTTCGGGCAGCCCAGTCTGCCCTTTGGATTGTGTTGCTGTTTATACAAGTCACACAAAATAAACACAGCAACAGATCGTGTCTATCACATTTCCCAGAGCTGTTGCACTATTTCCCAGCCGATAGGGATTGCCAGCTTTCTCCCCTCAGCCAATCTTATCTCACTTCAGTACTGCGGCAGCTCGGTGTTCTCTGGGAGTATGTTGCTCGTTCACTTTATTGAGAAACTAGGCCCAGTTAAACTGGTGAGCAAGCCTGGTACAAAATGGCGATGAACATTTGATGTGTTTAGTACTGTTGCTCTTAGCCTTGCTCCCATCCTAATACGTGTGAAAGAAAATTAGCGGGGCGTTGGGGTGGGGGGGGGGGGGCGGGGGGAATTTGCTTGTTAAAAACTTATTAAAGACCAGTCAAGATTCAACTCATGCAGAAATGTGCAAGTGAGTCCTGAGTTCCATTTCAAAGCGTGAATTAGTGAGCTAAATGAACAGGGAGATTCAGGCACACACAGAGTGGGTTTTGTAGAGAGTTAATCAAGAGGGTGGGATTCAGGCTTGAACATAGTGTTCTATGCAGGAAGAGTCACTGATGATGCAGCAAACTTAGGGGCATAAACTTAGAATGATTCCAAGCTGCAGAGGTCACTACCGCCCTCGATCTCTTCGCTAGAGAGTCATTTCAGGCTGCCTCCAGTCACATTTCCAGCTGTGCTCAGATGCATCAAGCAACAGGGGCATTGTTTAGTTCAGTTGCAGCAGTGCCCAGTTCCAAACCCCCATCCCAGCAGTGAGCTCCCATAGATAGCGCTATTAGTGCTGACAGCCCAACCTCAATAGTATAATGAGCTTGACTCCAGAGCACTGTTGGGCAGAAGACTCACTCCGACACACTTCCAGCAGGAACCCGAAAAAAAATCGGAAAATCCAACCCAACCAATAGGTATTAGGATTCCATTAATATGCAAATGTCTTAACGTGTAACACTGTTTATGTGCTTGTTTTGTTCATTGATTTGAAAGGGGCAGTTACCGAACTCAATATTCACCCCCCTGCCCCTGCACACCACCGGTGCACCGTGATTGCAGTATGTATGATCTACAGGTAGCACTGCAGCAACTCAGCAAGGTTACTTCAACAGCACTACCGAGCCCTGTAACTTCTACCACCTAGCAGGACAAGAGCAGCAATGTCCCAGGGACACCACCCCTCCACGTTCCCCTCTAAGTCACACACCATCCTGACTGGGTCATTATCCCACTATGCCTTCTTCGTTGCTGGGTCAAAATCCTGGGATTGCATACCTAACTCCAAGGAGAAGGCCCACCACCACCTTCTCACGGCCACCAGGGATGGGCAACAAACACGGCCTTGCCAGCGACGCCCACATACTGAGCACAAACTTAAAAATGCTCCATTCCTGTACAATCAGGCAGAGAAGAGGTGGTGAGGTCTTTGTACGGGCGATGTCTGAGTGATTGACCTCTCTCTCTCTCTCTCTCTGCCTTGGTGAGTGCGTGTATTGCTCTTATGGGTGTGGGATTGTCTGCTCATTAAAAGGTCAAAGTCTGCTACCATGTGGAACTGGGAACAGATCACAGAACTCATCACAGGGTCCAGCCGACTGACAGGCTGCAGGTTATAGTTAAAGTTAATTGAATCAAAAGTGCATACAAATATATTGGGATTTATTGAAGGTAAATTCCATTCGTTGTGTAATTATTTAATGCTTTCGATGAGGATAGAATCTGCGTTGAAGTATTTCTGTGCTTTGGGCGTTACCTCAGTCATGGAGTAGACAAAGGTGGAGAGCATCGCTCTGTTCTGCGCATTCACACATTTTCATACTCTCTTTTCTCCTGTGTCTAAGCTGCTGAGAGAAGGAGCTGCCATCATTCACCATGGTCGTTCTAAGAGAGGTAAGGAACTGCATCTTCTTTTCATTAATCAAAGCTCACCACTGCACTTATTGTGTGAAAAGCAGCAGTAGAGATATAAAAGATCACTATTTCTGTGTTGTTAAGCAGTAGCATTTATTCCTCACTGTAAATTAGGGGCAGTTATTCCTTTAATGTAAAGATCTCCCCGCTCTTTCCCCATAGCCCTGCAAATTTCCCTCCTTCAAGTATTTATCTAATTCCATTTTGAAAGTTACCATTGAATTTGCTTTCAGGTGCTGCATTCCAAATCACAACAACTCGCTGTGTAAACATTTTTCTCCTCAGTTCCCCTTTGGTTCTTTTGCCAATTATCTTAAATCTGTGTCCTCTGGTTACCGACCCTCCTGCCAGTGGAAACAGTTCCTCCTTATTTACTCCATCAAAACCCTTTTTGGACTCCTCTGTTAAAACTCCCCTTAACCTTCCCTGCTCCAAGGAGAACCCCAGCTTCTCCAGTCTCTCCACATAACTGAAGTCCTTCATCCCTGGTACTATTTTAGTAAATCTCCTCTGCACCTTCTCCAAGGTCTTGACATCCTCCGTAAAGTGTGGTGCCCAGAGTTGAACACAATACTCCAGCTGAGGCCTAACCAGTGCTTTATAAAGGTTTATCATAACTTCCTTGCTTTTGTACTCTCTGCCTCTATTTATAAAGCGGAGATGCCGGTGTTGGACTGGGGTGGACAAAATTGAGAGGTCGCACAACACCAGGTTATAGTCCAACAGTTTTATTTGAAATCACAAGCTTTCGGAGCTTACTACTCCTTCACCCGACGAAGGAGTAGTAAGCTCCGAAAGCTTGTGATTTCAAATAAAACTGGACTATAACCTGGTGTTGTGCGACCTCTCAATTCTATTTATAAAGCCAAGGATCCCGTACGCTTTTTTAACAGCCTCATCAACTTGTCCTGCCACCTTCAAAGATTTGCGTACATACACCCCCCGGTCTCTCTGTTCCTGCACCCTCTTTAAAAACATACCATTTAGTTTATATGTCCTCTCCTCAATCGTCCCACCAATATGTATCACTTCACACTTCTCTGCATTAAATTTTATCTGCCACTTGTCTGTCCATTTCCCCATTCTGTCCATGTCCTCCTGATGTCTGTTACTATCCTCCTCACAAGAACAGTCATTGGAATTACTCTAAGCTCCAGATGTGGGCAGGGAGCTAATGCACTGGTACAAATGGGGCAGCAGGTGGATTGCGCTGTGATAAAGACAAGTACAAATACAGTGAAATGTTAAAAACAGGATAAGGAGACATTGAAAGATAAGCTGCAAATGTTGTTATACTAATGCACAGAGCATTAGGAACAAAACTGTTGGAACTGGAGATATGTACAGCTAGCAAAAAACACTGGCATCACAGAACTCTGGCTTTGAGTGGGCGATGGGCAAGAGATAGAATGAAGAGGGAAAGAGTATTGTGCAGATGAGGCACAGAAGTGGCATTATTGGCAAGTGATAACTTAATAACTGTTGACTGGGTTGGTCTAACACTCTCTGCATAAAGTAATACTTCCTTTTATCTGCCGTAACCCTGTGTGCCCTTGTTCCACTGCCCTCCTTTATCTAAACCACTTTTTTTGGGTTTACTTTATCTATCCTGTTACGTATCTGATATTCCTCTATAAAGTCCCTCTCTGAGATGTCTGTTTTCGATGCTGAAGAGACCTTGCTCATCAAGTTGTTCCTCAAAGCTTATCCTCCTACAGTGGTGCTCGGCCTCCTTCTTATCCCCTGCACTGCCTGTAGGGTCTGATGGTTCCCTTATATTGCGGTGACCAGAACGATACCCAATTTACAACTGCGGGCCTGCCAGGCCGATATAGCCCAAGATCCCCATTTGCTTTATTTATTGCCATCGTGCACTGTTCAGACACCATGAGCGACGAGTCAGTTAAATACCCTCAGCTTCCCCTTTGGGCAAGTTCTACCCAAACATGCCAACCTAGACACCTGGCAAAAGCTGACAACTCAAAGACAGCCCTAATATAGGCCGATCCCACAAATGCAGTGGGGTGCGGGCTTGTCGCGATTAAGCTGCTGCTGTACCCCCAACACTCTGACCGGGAAATCCCTCGGGGCTTCTCCCACCCTGGCGCGTCACTTCTGTGAAACCCCACGTAAACAAGGTTTACGCTGAGCTTCCACCAATGTTGTGGTGTTGGAGCGGGAGAACACCAGAGAGATTTCACTTGTAGAGATTGGGGCAAAATTGTAGCATTTTCCCTCTCTTGTTAAATCTGACTTAAATTGTTTCAGAATTCTTTCTCTGGTTGTCAGTGATCCAGGGGAACTCCTTCCCCTCCCCCCAGTAATTGGAAGCACTCTTCTTCACCTCTCTCAGCTCCATGTTATGTTAGCATTCTTCACCCCTTCCCTCACTCCTGCTGACACTCCTCTCCCTCAGTGTACTCTGGCATTCTTTCTGACTCTCCGCCGCCTATTTACACTGGAACTCTCCTTCCCCCCTCCCAGTCCTCCCAACCTTCTCCCACCATGTTGGCACTCACCTGCCCCTTCCACCTTATCTCAGACTGGCCCCATTTCCCTTCACACCCTTCGCTGTCGGTCCCAGACTCCTAGCTGATGCTGACACTGCTCTGGAGCTGCAACTCCGAGGTGGGAGTGGTAGTCAGGGGTATGGGGGGGAGGGGAGTAGGTCAAATAGTACATGGTCTGTGGAGAGAACAGGCTTACTGGGCCAAATGGGCCATTCAAGCTCTGTGTTTTTGCTTTACAGTGTAAGCTGTGGCTCAGTTAGTAGCACACTCGCCTCTGAGTCAGAAGGTTGTGGGTTCCAGCCCCACTCCGGGGACTTGAGCACATAAAGCTAGGCTGACACTCCCAGTGCAGTGCTGAGGGAGCGCCGCACTGTCAGAGGTGCCATCTTTCGGATGAGATGTTAAACCGAGGCCCCATCTGCTCTCTCAGGTGGACGTAAAAGAGCCCATGGCACTATTTCAAAGAAGAGCGGGGGAGTTATTCCCGGTGTTCTGGCCAATATTTATCCCTCAACCAACATAACAAAAACAGATTATCTGGTCATTATCACATTGCCGTTTGTGGGACCTTGCTGTGCACAAATTGGCTGCCGCGTTTCCTACATTACAACAGTGACTCCACTTCAAAAGTACTTCATTGGCTGTAAAGCGCTTTGAGACGTCCGGTGGTCGTGAAAGGCGCTATATAAATGCAAGTCTTTCTTTCTTTACTGATCGTGCAGTGACAAAGGAGTTAAAATTAGTACATTGGCTCAAACTGTGAATAAATGAGGTCCCATAATATCAATAACACAATAGCGGGGAGAGCCTCTTTTCTTATCAGATCCATCACAGCAGTGGGGAAGAGTTCACATCTGTAACATGGAGGCTGATGGGGGGGAGGGGGTTGGGGTATGAACAGAAGGACATATCATCACATGTCTGTCACTGAGATGGGTGGGTGGAGGCTCTCCTGACACCGAGGCTTATCTCAGCAGTAGGGTCTGTAACAGCTGGCGGAGCATGGGAAAAGGGGTCCCCTGCACTGTGTGGTCTGATAGGACAGATGCTTCCCTGTAATGTGAGGTCTGATAGGACAGGTGATTCCCTGTAATGTGAGGTCTGATAGGACAGGTGCTTCCCTATAATGTGAGATCTGATAGGACAGGTAGGGACAGGTGCTTCCTATAATATGAGATCTGATAGGCAGGTGGGGTAAGATACTTCCCTGTAATGTGAGGTACCTTTGACTGCAGAAGAAGTGAGCAACATTCCAATTTCACCCTTGTCGCACGATCACCTGTGGCTCAGTTGGTAGCACCCTCGCCTCTGAGTCAGAAGGTTGCGGGTTCATAGTCCCACTCCAGAGATTTGAGCCCAAAAATCTAGGCTGACACTCCCAGTGTAGTGCTGAGGGAGTGCTGCACTGTCGTAGGTGCCGTCTTTCGGATGAGGCGTTAAACCGAGGCCCCGTCTGACGTAAAAGTTCCTATGGCACTATTTTGAAGAGGTGTAGGGGAGTTATCGCCGGTGTCCCGGCCAATCCCTTACAAAGTTGGCAGAGTACAACTAGACTGCAAATGCTGACTAAACCAACTCAATCATCAGCAAAGTGATGGAAGGGGTCGTCGACAGTGCTACCAAGTGGCACTTACTCACCAATAACCTGCTCACTGATGCTCAGATTGGGATCCGGCAAGACCACTTGGCTTCCGACCTCATTACAGTCTTGGTCCAAACATGGACAAAGGAGCTGAATTCCAGAGGTGAGGTGAGAGTGACTGCCCTTGACATCAAAAGAAATAGAAAGAGGGTTTAAACTAAGTTGGCAGGGGGATGTAGCATTAGAAATGAGAAACAAAGGGCACAAAGGATTGGGAGAGACGGATAGCACTAAAGTAAGAAATAGTTAGGTATTAGGTGGGGTCAGACTAAGAGAGAACACAGGATGGTCTAAGATAGGTTTACAGTGTATGTATGTGAACGCACAAAGGTTGGTGAGCTGCAGGCGCAAATAGTCACATGGGAATATGATGTCGTGGCAATAACGGAGCCCTGGCTCAAAAAAGAGCAGGATTGAGTATTAAATATTCCTGGCTATAAAGTGTTCAGGAAAGATAGGAGGTGGTGTGGCAGTATTAGTTAAGGAGAATGTTACAGTGCTGGAGAGAGAGGATGTCCTGGAGGGGTCAAGGACAAAATCTATATGGCTAGAGTTAAGAAATAATACTACTAGGTGTATTCTATAGGCCACCAACTAGTGGGAAGGATATAGAGGAGCAAATTTGCAGGGAAATTACAGAGAGGTGCAAGAACTATAGAGTAGTAATAATGGGAGACTTCAACTATCCAAATATAGACTGGGATAGTAATAGTGTAAAGGACAGAGAGGGGGAAGAATTTCTGAAGTGTGTTTAGGAGAACTTTCTTGATCAGTATGTTTCCGGCCCAACGAGGGAGGAGGCATTGTTGGATCTGGTTCTGGGGAATGAGGTGGGTCAAGTGGAGCAAGTGTCAGCAGGGGAACATTTAGGGAACATTGATCATAGTATCATAAGGTTTAGATTAGCTATGGAAAAGGACAGGGAGCAATCTAGAGTAAAAATGTTGAACTGGGGGAAGGCCAATTTCAGTGGGATGAGAACGGATCTGGCCCGGGTAAATTGGAATCAAAGATTGGCAGGCAAAACTGTAATCGAACAATGGGCTGCCTTTAAAGAGGAAATAGTTCGGGTACAGTCGAGGTACATTCCCACTAGGGAGAAAGGTAGGGCAACTAAAGTCAGAGCTCCCTGGATGATGAAAGAGATAGAGAGTAAGATGAAGCAGAAAAAGAGCGCGTATGATAGATGTCATAGAGAATGCATCTAAGAATCAGGCTAAATATAGAAAGTTCAGAGGAGAAGTGAAAAAGAAAATAAGAGGGGCAAAGAGAAGGTATGAGAATAGAATGGCAGCTAACATAAAACGTAATCCAAAAGTCTTCTATAAGCATATAAATAGTAAACGGGTAGTAAGAGGAGGGGTGGAGCCAATTAGGGATCAAAAAGGAGACCTATGCATGGAGGCAGAGGGTATGGCTGAATGAGTACTTTGCATCTGTCTTCACCAAGGAAGAAGATGCTGCCATTGACATAGTGAAGGAGGAGGTAGAGGAGATACTTGATAGGATAAAAATTGATAAAGAGGAGGTACTAGAAAGGCTGGCTGTGCTTAAAGTAGATAAGTCACCAGGACCAGATGGGATGCATCCTCGGACGCTGAGGGAAGTGAAGGAAGAAATCGCGGAGGTACTGGCCATAATCTTCCAATCCTCCTTAGAAACGGGGGTGGTGCCAGAGGACTGGAGAATAGCAAATGTTACACCATTGTTCAAAAAAAGGGTGTAAAGATAAATCCAGCAATTACAAGCCAGTCAGTTTAACCTCGGTAGTAGGGAAGCTTTTAGAAACAATAATCAGGGACAAAATTAACAGTCACTTGGGCAAGTGTAGATTAATTAAGGAAAGCCAGCATGGGTTTGTTAAAGGCAAATCGTGTTTAACCAACTTGATCGAGTTTTTTGATGAGGTAATAGAGAGGGTTGATGAGGGCAATGTGGTTGAAGTGATGTACATGGATTTCTAAAAGGCGTTTGACAAAATGCCACATAATAGGCTTGCCAGAAAAGTTGAAGCCCATGGAATAAAAGGGACAGTGGCAGCATGGATACGAAATTATCTAAGTGACAGGAAAGAGAGAGCAGTGGTGAACAGTTGTTTTTTGGGCTGGAGGAAGGTATACAGTGATGTTCCCCAGGAGTCGGTTCTAGGACCACTGCTTTTCTTGATATATATTAATGACTTGGATGTGGGTGTACAGGGCACAATTTCAAAATTTGCAGATGACACAAAACTTGGAAGTATAGTGAACAGTGAGGAGGATAGTGATAGACTTCAAGAGGACATAGACAGGCTGGTGAATGGGCGGACACGTGGCAGATGAAATTTAATGCAGAAAAGTGCGAAATGATACATTTTGGTAGAAAGAATGAGGAGAGGACATACAAACTAAAAGGTACAATCCTGAAGGGGGTGCACGAACAGAGAGACCTGGGGGTATATGCGCAAATCGATGAAGGTGGCAGGGCAGGTTGAGAAAGCAGTTAAAAAGGCTTACGGGATCCTGGGCTCCATGAATAGAGGTATAGAGTACAAAAGTGTGGAAATTATGATGAACCTGTATAAAACACTGGTTCGGCCTCAACTGGAGTACTGTGTCCAATTCTGGGCACCACACTTTAGGAAGGATGTGAAGGCCTTAGAGAGGGTGCAGAAAAGATTTCCGAGAATGATTCCAGGGATGAGGGACTTCAGTTATGTGGATAGACTGGAGAAGCTGGGGTTGTTCTCCTTAGAGCAGAGAAGATTGAGAGGAGATTTGATAGCGGTGTTCAAAATCAGGAGGGGCCTGGACAGAGTAGATAGAGAGAAACTGACCATTTGCAGAAGGGTTGAGAACCAGAGGACACAGATTTAAGGTGATTGGCAGAAGAACCAAAGGCGACATGAGGAAAAACTTTTTTACGCAGTGAGTGGTTAGGATCTGGAATGCAATGCCTGATAGGGTGGTGGAGGCAGACTCAATCATGGCTTTCAAAAGGGAGTTGGAAAAAAATTTGCAGGGCTACGGGGAAAGGACGGGGGAGTGGGACTAGCTAAAGTGCTCTTGCAGAGAGCCGGCATGTGCACAGCGGGCCAAATGGCCTCCTTCTGTGCTGTAACCATTCTATAATACTATGATTCTAAGGAGCCCCAGTAAAATTGAAGTCAATAGGAATCGGGAAAAACGCTCCACTGGCTGGAGCCATACCTAGCATAAAGGAAGATGGTTGTGGTTGTTGGAGGTCAATCATCACAGCCCAAGGACATCGCTGCAGGAGTTCCTCAGGGCAGTGTCCTAGGCCCAACCATCTTCAGCTGCTTCATCAATGACCTTCCCTCCATCATAAGGTCATAAGTGGGATGTTCACTGATGATTGCACAGTGTTCAGTTCCATTTGCAATTCCTCAGATAATAAAGCAGTCCATGCCCGCATGCAGCAAGACCTGGATGACATTCAGGCTTGGGCTGAAAAGTGGCAAGTAACATTCACGCCACACAAGTGCCAGGCAATGACTGTCTCCAACAAGCGAGAGTCTAACCACCGCCCCTTGACATTCAATGACATTACCATCGCTGAATGCCCCACCATCAACATCCTGGGGGGGTTACCATTGACCAGAAACTTAACTGGACCAGCCACATAAATACTGTGGCAACAAGAGCAGGTCAGGGGCTGGGTATTCTGCGGCAAGTGTCTCACCTCCTGACTCCCCAAAGCCTTTCCACCATCTACAAGGCACAAGTCAGGAGTGTGATGGAATACTCTCCACTTGCCTGGATGAGTGCAGCTCCAAAAACACTCAAGAAGCTCGACACTGTCCAGGACAAAGCAGCCCGCTTGATTGACACCCCATCCACCACCTTAAACATTCACTCCCTCCACCAACGGCGCACCATGGCTGCAGAGTGTACCATCTACAAGATGCACTGCAGCAACTCGCCAAGGCTTCTTCGGCAGCACCTCCCAAACCCGTGACCTCTACCACCTAGAAGGACAAGGGCAGCAGGCGCATGGGAACACCACCACCTCCAAGTTCCCCTCCAAGTCACACACCTTCAAAATCCTGGAACTCTCTCCCTAACAGCACTGTGGGAGTACCTTCACCACATGGACTGCAGCGGTTCAAGGCGGCGGATCACCACCACCTTCTCAAGGGCAATTAGGGATGGGCAATAAATGTTGGCCTTGCCAGCGACGCCCACATCCCATGAACGAATAAAAAAAAAAACGAGTCAAGACAAGACGCCAGGAGACCACGGAACAAGGGGCGTGCTGGTCTGACCAACAGAAGCCGGGCTGCAGGCACCTTGGAATAGCTCCCAGTTTCAATATCCGCCCATCCTCTCTTGTCTTGTTAAAACAATAGCCCAGAAATTACTGCTGATGTAAGTGATGAGCCCTGTTTGCCTTTGTAAGACATTCCTCTGTTACTATTTTAGCAGACATGGTAACCCATTTGAAACCAATAAGTTAACACCTGTATTAGAATAGAGGAGAGGGGAGTTCCAGACACATGGGCTAACTGTCCACTGCCGTCACCAATAGTCATTTCTGGGCTCGTGATGATTATGGATTTAGGATAGAAGTGTAATGTGCATGGAACTAGTCAGCGCGAATACTACACTGCTCGCCCACGAGTCAGACTGTGAGTAATACTGGCCTCTCTTTGCAGGGTGATCGTGTCTGGCTTGAAACCAACTCAAGTGAAGAATTCAGCGTGCCAATTGGAGCAGAGGTGAAGTTGTCGGATTCTGGAAAGGTCCTGGTGCTGGATGATGAAGGGAAGGTCAGTTATCAACCTTTTGTTTCTGTTCTTGTTGAGGATAATGCTCCTTTTTGTTTCAGTTACTTTGTCCCTGCTCTGCGTTTTTTTTGGCGGGGGGAGGGGGGAGACGGGTCCTCCTATGCTTGAGCCATTCCTGGAGTCAACGCTGGTCTAAAATTGGACAGCAGCAAATCGTGAAAATTTAAATAAATCTTTCGTCCTGGGCCTGCTCCGTCCGCCGGCTTTCCTTGGGGAGCCGCGCCCCGACCCGTCCATTCACATCGGGGGTGGCGGTTAAAAGCCCTACAGTATACGCACTATATAATACACGCAGAGTATACACAGGTGCAGTGTACACACAGTGCAAGCAATAAGGAAGGCAAATGGCATGTTGGCCTTTATTGCAAGGGGGTTGGAGTATAAGAGTAAGGAAGTCTGGCTACAATTGTACAGGGCCTTGGTGAGACCACACCTGGAGTACTGTGCACAGTTTTGGTCTCCGTATCTAAGGAAGGATATACTTGCCTTGGAGGCGGTGCAACGAAGGTTCACTAGATTGATTCCTGGGATGAGAAGGCTGTCCTATGATGAGAGAATGTGTAGAATGGGCCTATACTCTCTGGAGTTTAGAAGAATGAGAGGTGATCTCATTGAAACATACAAGATTCTGAGGGGGATTGACAGGGTAGATGCTGAGAGGTTGTTTCCCCTGGCTGGAGAGTCTAGAACTAGGGGGCATAGTCTCAGGATAAGGGGCAGGCCATTTAAGACTGAGATGAGGAGGAATTTCTTCATTCAGAGGGTTGTGAATCTTTGGAATTCTCTGCCCCAGAGGGCTGTGGATGCTGAGTCTTTGAGTATATTCAAGGCTGAGATCGATAGATTTTTGGACTCTAGGGGAATCAAGGGATATGGAGATCGGGCGGGAAAGTGGAGTTGAGGTCGATGATCAGCCATGATCTTATTGAATGGCTCGGGGGACCGTGTGGCCGACTCCTACTCCTAGTTCTTATGTTCTTCTTATACGCAGGTGCAGTGCTGTACATGCAGTGATGAATACCCAATTTGATGACGGTGCCTGTTTTGCTTTTAGGAACAGTGGATTGGTGCAGCGAATATAAACAGCATACGCCTCATGCACCCTACCTCAGTGAAAGGAGTGGACGACATGATCCGAATCGGGGACCTGAATGAAGCAGGAATATTGCACAACCTCCTCATCCGATATCGGGAGAGCATCATTTATGTAAGTCCACCCACAGGAGAAATGATGGTTCAAAATATAACGCCAGATGATATAATGCGCCATCACTCGGTCACACTGCGACCCTCGGCTGTGGTCCCATATCACCAGGGGCCTGAGCGGCACACTCCAGCATTACACTATTGCACTGTGACTCTCACTGCACACTGCTGGAGGTTCAGCCGCAGACATCGGTCCAACATGCCAGAGATTCAACAGCAACAACTTGCATTTGATCAGTGCCCTTAACGTAGAACAAGGCCCCAAGGCACTTCACACCAACCGAAGGAAAATTGGCGCCGAGACTAAAAGGAGAGTTTCTGGAGGATGGTTGGTCGGTCAGGAGACTATTAGAGTAAACGAGTCTGGAGGGACGAGGGGTGAGGGTTTCAGTGGTGGTTGGGCCGAGGTAGGGACAGAGGTGGGCGATTCGGCTCATACATGGGCAGCAGATTGCCTGAAGATTCTGGGGTAGATTTTCAACTTGGCATACAAGCGTAAAACTGGCGATGTGGATCAGCCACTCGCTATAGCAACTGCCCGGTTCTCATTTCCATTGATTGTAAAAGGAATGAGAATCGGGCGGGTTCTATAATGGCTGAGTGCTATAATGGGCGGGTTCCTGTCACAGGCGGTTCTTGTAACCGTCGGTTCCTGTCACGGGCGGGTTCCTGTAACCGTCGGTTCCTGTCATGGGCGGTTCCTGTAACCGTCGGTTCCTGTCATGGGCGGGTTCCTGTCATGGGCGGTTCCTGTAACCGTCGGTTCCTGTCATGGGTGGGTTCCTGTCATGGGCGGGTTCCTGTAACCGTCAGTTCCTGTCATGGGCGGGTTCCTGTAACCGTCGGTTCCTGTCATGGGCGGGTTCCTGTAACCGTCGGTTCCTGTCATGGGCGGGTTCCTGTCACGGGCGGTTCCTGTAACCGTCGGTTCCTGTAACCGTCAGTTCCTGTCATGGGCGGGTTCCTGTCACGGGCGGTTCCTGTAACCGTCGGTTCCTGTCATGGGCGGTTCCTGTCACGGGCGGTTCCTGTAACCGTCGGTTCCTGTCATGGGCGGGTTCCTGTAACCGTCGGTTCCTGTCATGGGCGGTTCCTGTCACGGGCGGTTCCTGTGACCGTCAGTTCCTGTCATGGGTGGATCTCCTGTCATGGGCGGTTCCTGTCACGGGCGGTTCCTGTGACCGTCAGTTCCTGTCATGGCTGGATCTCCTGTCACGGGCGGTTCCTGTCACGGGCGGTTCCTGTCACTGGTGGATCTCCTGTCACGGGCAGTTCCTGTCACGGGTGGATCTCCTGTCACGGGTGGTTCCTGTCACGGGTGGATCTCCTGTCACGGGCAGTTCCTGTCACGGGTGGATCTCCTGTCACGGGCAGTTCCTGTCACGGGCGGATCTCCTGTCACGGGTGGATCTCCTGTCACGGGTGGTTCCTGTCACGGGTGGATCTCCTGTCACGGGTGGTTCCTGTCACGGGTGGATCTCCTGTCACGGGCGGTTCCTGTCACGGCCGAGTTCCTGTCACGGGCGGCCGATCCACATCGCCAGTTTTACGCTGATACGCCAAGTTATAAATCCAGCCCTCTACTGCCTATGTCAGCATCACAGTGTCAGAGTCATTGCTGGGAGCCCGACTGCAGCTGGTGAGACCGTGTGCCAGCATCACTGAAAGAGTGACCCAACAAGACTTGTGTTTCTCTCCCTCTCTCAGACGTATACCGGCTCTATCCTGGTGGCACTGAACCCCTACCAGCTGCTCCCCTACTACACGACTGAGCAGATCAAACTCTACACCAACAGGCGTATCGGAGAGCTGCCGCCTCACATCTTCGCCATCGCCGACAACTGCTACTGTAACATGAGGAGGAATAAGAAGAACCAGTGCTGCATCATCAGGTGAGAGGTGCCAAGAGTGGGGCGGGAGCTGGCTTCAGTTACCCGCCTCCCCCACCGCTCTGGGGGGAGGGGCAGGGCCCCGCCTTCCAGGAACTGAGGCCAGCTGCAAAACACAAGCTTGAATTGGTGGAGTTACATGCTATGGATGGGGAAATTCAGGGCTTTAGATATCAACAGGTGGATACAGCGATCAACAACTCTAGTAACGATCAGGTTACACATCCCGTTGTGTAACAAAGTGCAAAATTCTAACAGCGACATTTTTGATCCCTTTTTTAGCAGATGAAAAGCCACTTGGAAAGAAGCTTGAGAGCGTCAAAAAATAAATTGTGCCCGTCTTTATCTTGTGTTACAGACCAGAATGGGTGCAATTTCTGCTACATTTTCCATGCTATCTGCGCCATCCTCTCCAGTGCCATACACTGAGACACTAAGGGGTTTAATTTCTTTGTCTGCATATTGCTTAACCTGCTGATGTAAGTTTCGTTGTGTTGCTGTTTAAACGAGTCGTTAACCATTGGGGAAACCTGTGGGATAACAACTGTGCTAAAATAGCCCAGAAGGCGCTCTATAAAAAATCAAGTTCTTCCTTCTTTCTTCTAGTTCAGGCTTTCGTCCATCAGAGTCTGATGGCGAGTGCATTCAACTCTGTGTGTGACGTCTGGGCATGAAGGCATCCTCAGCATGTTGAAAAACCAGCAATTACATTAGGCTGATACAAATCAGCCATGATCCAATTGAATGGCGGAACAGGCTCGAGGGGCTGAATTGGCCTACTCCTGACCTATTATCCAATGTCTGGGGAGTACCTGTTCTGCACAGCAGAGAGCTATGATCTCAGTCCAAAGCCTTTTTTTTTAATCCCACATCAACTCGCGCTCACCCATCACTCCCTGTGC
The DNA here is from genome assembly GCA_030390025.1 of Squalus acanthias. Classification (NCBI taxonomy): domain Eukaryota; kingdom Metazoa; phylum Chordata; class Chondrichthyes; order Squaliformes; family Squalidae; genus Squalus; species Squalus acanthias. The sequence continues at coordinate 79,427,151 of CM059429.1, read as the reverse complement.
TCACTCAACTACATTGTCTCCCGGTCTCTCAATGCCTCACATTTAAAAATTCTCATCCTTGTGTATAAACCCCTCATTGGCCTCGTCCCTTCCTCTCACTGCAACCTCCTTCAGCCCAACACTCCAACTCCCGAGATCTCCATACTTGTGACTCTGGCCTCTTGTGTATCCCTCCTTCTCAAAGATGTTGGCCTAGATTTTCCAATCAGTATTATTGCACTGGTGGCGTTAAATTATTGGACGTAGAAACTAGATCCCATAGCATTATTTGAAGAAGAGGAGAGGAGTTCTCCCCGGTGCCCTGGCCAATATTTATTTCGGCTCATGTGGGCCGAATGGCTGTGCTGTAAGTTCTATGTAATTTCTCCACTATAGGACTTTGTAAAACAGTGTTCACCCTGCAGAAAATGGGCTATTCCCCATTCTTCTGCTTTGAGGGGCCTACTTGAAGGGCACGAAGCATCTCAGTATTGTTTGCTGAATGTGGAGAGGGCCCACACTCTCATTCAGCTGTCTGATGATGGCTGCAGGAAGGGGGCAGTAAGAAGGGACAGAAGCAATCTCACTTAGCAACCTGAGGAGGACTGCCTGAAGGGGCAAAGCCGACCTCATTGACCTGGTTGAAGAGAAGCTACCTGGAGCGGTCCATTGTCCAGAACACCCTGGCCTCTTGGTTGTTGGAGATCTCCTTACGCTGGATGGTCTCGCAGGCAAAAACATGATGTACATTGCAGGGAAAAAAAGCATGACAATAAAAGAAAGTGTTTTTAATTTCAGTGGAGAGTCGGGAGCAGGGAAGACGGAGAGCACGAAGCTGATGCTGCAGTTTCTGGCTGCAATCAGTGGAAAACACTTGTGGATTGAACAGCAGATCCTGGAGGCAAACCCCATTCTGGAAGGTAAAACTTACACTGGAACGCGACCGTCAGACTGAGAGGACAGGGGTGGAAGAGATGCTGCAATGTCGCTGTGTCAGGGAAGGAAGTGTTCGAGCTCCTGGTCGCTATGTAGATGTCAAGTGAGGATTGGATGAGATTCAGCTGTGATTCCTACAGCTGCTATTGTTAAACAGCCTGCCAAAACTCGCTGTCTAGACTTAACACACATAGAGGAAGAACTTGTATGCATGTTACGTCCAGACAGCTTGAAGGCTGCCAGCAACTGTGGAACCATTCTGATTCAGGTTGACTGATGTTAATGAGAGGACAACGTGAAAGGGGAACAATTGGGTAGAAAAAGGCCATGGTTTATGATTCCACAAAATAGCTCAATGGACAAGAGTTATACTGCAGTGCCGCACTGCCCAGCATTGAGGAACTTGAGATTCCCACAGTTTAACGCTTTACATTGCTTGTGTGAGACTGTCCCTCAATAACAATTGGCATTATAACGGTGGCCAAACTTGGCTGAGTTCTTGTGCGAGATCTACTAGTATATTATCGGTTGAGTTAGATAAGCTTCCCTGCTCCATATGCTTTTACTCCTGGGTCTTGTTATGGGTTTCCACTTGCTGAGCACATGGCCGCTGTTACTCCGCTGAGTGGAGATTTAATAGAGGTGTTTAATATTATGACGGATTTTGATGGGGTGAATGGGGAAAGAATATTTACACTGGTTGGGGAGCCAGTGAGGAGAGATCATTAATTTAAAATTGTCACTGAAAGTGAGGTGAGAGGTTGTAGAGAGTTGTTGGCGTATGAATTGCTTCACTACAGGAAGTGGTTGAGGCAGAGACCATTGCATCCTTTAAGGGAAAATTGGATAAATATTTAAAGTAGAAGATGGTACAGGGCTATGGGGAGAGAGTGGGGCAGTGGGATTAGTGTTGGATTGATACAGGACTAAGGGGAGAGAGTGAGGCAGTGGGATTAGTGTTGGATTGATCCAGGACTATGGGGAGAGAGCGGGGCAGTGGGATTAGTTTGAGATTGATACAGGACTAAAGGGAGAGAGTGGGGCAGTGGGATTAGTTTGAGATTGATACAGTGCTATGGGGAGAGAGTGGAGCAGTGGGATGAGTTTGAGATTGATACAGTGCTATGGGGAGAGAGTAGGACAGTGGGATTAGTGTTGGATTCATCCAGGACTATGGGGAGAGAGCAGGGCAGTGGAATTAGTTTGAGATTGATACAGTGCTATGGGGAGAGAGTGGGACAGTGGGATTAGTGTTGGATTGATACAATGCTATGGGGAGAGAGTGGGGCAGTGGGATTAGTGTTGGATTGATCCAGGACTATGGGGAGAGAGTGGGGCAGTGGGATTAGTGTTGGATTGATCCAGGACTATGGGGAGAGAGTGGGGCAGTGGGATTAGTGTTGGATTGATACAGTGCTATGGGGAGACAGTGGGACAGTGGGATTAGTGTTGGATTGCTCTAGCAAAGAGTCAACGCAGACACGATGGATTGAATGGCCTCCTTTTGTGGCTGTGAGGCCTTCCTTGTTGTGAGTGAATCCTCTGCCCGTCTATTGTTGCTCAGCACCACTGAAGGCCAACGTCTGCTCTAACTAGTACAGCACTGCATTGTGTTACAATACATGGAGCATATCCAACATAAGCAGGCCGTACAGTTGGTCTGTGTAATGTAAGTGATGCATATATTACTGCTATGCGGGCACCATGTTTATAACATTGGACCTGATATTTTCCCCATTCCTTCACACGTCTGCAACTCAATGGCTGTGAAATGTACCTTTCCTGGAGGCCCCTGTACGATATGTAATGTTAATGCAGCCCTTACTTTGGCTCCCAATGAACCTTGCGCCAGGTGTGGCACATCCTTGAGGCTGCTTCACCTTGGCTGCCAGATTTTGTCACGCCTGGTATACGTTTTGAGTGATGATCTTTCAGAACATTGCTGTGTCAACTAATGCCTGAAACTTCTTGTCCTCGCAGCTTTTCACTGGAAGCAGAACAGCTTTATTCACATACACACTGCTCTTTATAATATTTAAATACCTTTCTGTGATCAAATGGGTAACTACAGTTGCGTTGTGATTGGTTCCTGGGGTGTGCATGTGCGTGTGTCCTCTTGTGTGAGTGTGTGCGTGGTAATGAATGTGAGATCACATCATGAAAAGGAGCAAAATCTGCCAGTCTCACCCAAGTGGCTCCAATGCACAAACAGTTTAACACCTGCTGATTTACCTGTGAGGAAATCGAGGGCCAGGCCGCCTCAACCTTCCCCTTAGTGCACTGGTGGGAAGTGTTCCGATTCCCAGCCCAGCTGCTCTGTCTGACTGAGATTGTCGATTTATAGGGGGAGGGGTTTGTGCTGTGGACCCACAAAGAACTGGGTTGAGACTGCCCAAGGATGCTTATACCAGTAGAAGGAGATTTCCATCCTCTCTAGAGAGGCTGGATTCATAGTTTGAAGGACATTGTGCTCCGCCTGTACCACAGTTGTGTGAGGGCACTGACTGAGCTTCATACTGTTTGTAACTGATTAGTGAGTGTCACATCTATGCATCATACTTTCTTTCCTTCCCTTCAATTTATGTCCCCCCCCCTCCCCTGTACTGAAGGCACTGACTGGTGCTAGGGTGCAGTCCCACAGGTGGTGCAGTCCCACAGGTGGTGCAGTCCCACAGGTGGTGCAGTCCCACAGGTGGTACAGTCGTACAGGTGGTGCAGTCCCACAGGTGGTGCAGTCCCACAGGTGGTGCAGTCCCACAGGTGGTGCAGTCCCACAGGTGGTACAGTCGTACAGGTGGTACAGTTCCATGGATTTTACATTTCCAAGTGTGGTGTGTTGGTACTGATTGATTTACATAGTCATTCTCAGTGTGGTGCTGAGATACGGACTGATCCTCACTGTCTCTCTCGGTGTGGTGCTGAGATACGGACTGATCCTCACTGTCTCTCTCGGTGTGGTGTTCAGGTACTGACTGATCCTCACTGTCTCTCTCGGTGTGGTGCTGAGATACGGACTGATCCTCACTGTCTCTCTCAGTGTGGTGTTCAGGTACTGACTGATCCTCACTGTCTCTCTCGGTGTGGTGTTCAGGTACTGACTGATCCTCACTGTCTCTCTCGGTGTGGTGCTGAGATACGGACTGATCCTCACTGTCTCTCTCAGTGTGGTGTTCAGGTACTGACTGATCCTCACTGTCTCTCTCGGTGTGGTGTTCAGGTACTGACTGATCCTCACTGTCTCTCTCGGTGTGGTGTTCAGGTACTGATTGATTTCAATATTTGTCTCCAGCTCCCTTCATGCTATTCTCTTTTACAGCTTTTGGAAATGCAAAAACTATAAAAAATGACAATTCCAGTCGCTTTGGGAAATACATCGATATCTACTTCAATGAAGATGGGATCATAGAGGGAGCAAAGATCGAGCAGTACTTACTGGAGAAGTCCCGAGTCTGCCGACAGGTGAGCTGCCTGTGGTGTAACAAGATGGACAATTCCTTTTTTGCAATGGCCAGGCCTAGACTCTCCCTGAGCCACACTCTGCCCAATCTCAATGTGAGTCATGACATGTCCATCTCATGAAGTCGTGCTTTCATTGAGTCAGACAGTCAGCCTTATTTTCCTCCTTTAGCGTTAAGTGTTAAAGTTAACCTATGTCTGGTTACGATGAGTTCCTGTCCATCAAACCACCTTGGTGCCCTCTCGTCCAACTCATGCATCATGAGTATAAATCCTTGAAGGGGAAGCATTTGCAGGGCTATGGGGAAAGGGCTGGGGAGTGGGACTAGCTCTTTCAAAGAGCCAGCACATGCACGATGGCCCGAATGGCCTCATTCTAAGATTCCATGAACTTGTAATTTGAGCTGGCACAAGCCTGCCATAGACCGAGCACTGAATCAACCAGTTAACTAGTTGCTTAGCCTTCTGTGGGGCGGGTGCAGATATACTCCCACACTGCTGGAGGCCCCTTCCGTCTGATCCCGTGACCGTCGGTGGGGATAGTGGCACGCACAGCTTTACAACAGGCACGATCCCTGTGTGACTGCTGGGACCGCACTCCGAGGATTCTCAGAGCCACCATTCCCATCACATTGTAGAAATAGAGGATTCACAAATGGTTGTAAACACATTAGGAAGACATATATTGAGGAGGTAACACTTATGAACCACACATATACACTACCATACATAAAGACACATCCTTTCACAAAAAGCTTCAAAGAAAATGGAAATTTGACTGTTTCCAAGGTGGGAGATGTAATATTCTGAAGAAACAGGGAAAAAAACCATTTGGTTTGATGCAAATAGAAGACTTTCAAATATTGAGAGGCCGCCCTGAAAAGAGGCGGCTCAGATGACTCCTGCGCCCCATTGTCAACTTACTGCTCCAGCTGTTGCTTCTCCCTCATTGTCCTGTTGTCTCCCCCCCCACCTCCCACTTTCTGCTGCCTCTCAGCTCCTCCAGTTCCAGGCCTCCCCTGATTGCGATCTTATTCAGTATTCATCACACTCACAATTTTAGCAAGTCTCACAATATGGCTGGGCCCCATCCCAGCTATCCAAACTTTAGAGAGCTTACTCAGTGAGCACACTGGTTCTCATCTGGCCCGTCCATTCTTCTTTGACAAGCTTGACAAAGAGGAATACTAAAGGGTTCGGGGATGAACAGGAGAGTGGGATTAGACTGCATGGCTCACATGGAGAAAAACGGCATACACTTGGGCCGAATGTTCTGTTTCTGTGCAGTAATATTTGATGATTCCTTATCTTTCCTGCAGATTCACCAGAGAGGTCATCAGCCATGGTTGTAGCACAGATTCCTTGGCTGCTAGGAGCCAGTCTTCCATGAGATCTTCACTTTTACAGTTGGGTTACCTTGGACTGCCTTAGCATGTAACATGTTTTGACATGCATGGTGGGTAGTGCACCATCTGCAAAGTCAAGGAGTGGCAGGAAGCCTTTCCAATTCATACCAGGCCCTGGGTTATAAGGAGTCACGCTGTGGGGGTGTTTGATAATGCCCTGCACGTTGGGGAATTGGGTCAACCCCGAGAAGGCCAGCTGCCTTGGCTCTAGATGAATCTGGTCAATGAACTGGTCTTCCAGCAGAGAGCTGCAACCACATCACGGGTACACAGTGTGCTGCATAATGGCTGATTGCTGTCGAGTCTCTGGTGTGTAGAAATGCAGTGAAGGCTGTGGTAACACAATACAGCTTCCTGTGACTCGAACTTTATTGCATCACTTCCTGTGATGAGTCCAGGATAAATACTGGACTGATCAGTTGGATCCTGGAGAGGCATAGAGTAAGACCTCTTTTGTATGTAGCACCTTTTTAGTTGATTAAAGCTTACTTTAAGTTCACCACGCGTAAGGCTCATTCTTACGACAATTTAATCAACTTTGAAAAACTTCGCACTCAAACTTTTTGGACGAACTCGGAACTAAGGATCCAGGGAATCACCCATCATGGAAAACATCCTTAAACCATCGCGTCTTGACTTGGACCCAAACACCCCAGCAGCCGGTAAGGTGTGGAAACACTGGTATCGCACGTTTGACAATTTTCTTGAATATTGCAAGGCTGATAATGACTCAAAGTTGCGGATACTCATCAACTGTGTCACCCCGAATGTATTTCAGTATGTGGAGGAATGGGGCAGTTACGAGGAGGCAATTCGGACGCTTAAGAGACTATATACTAAGACACCAAATGAGGTCTATGCCAGACATCTACTAGCTACAGCCCAACAAGGGCCGGAGGAATCCATTGAGAAATTCCTCCAAGAGCTTCGCAGACTTAGTATGGACTGTAACTTTCAGGCGGCCTCAGCTGAGCTGTACCGTGAAGAAATGATCCGTGATGCTTTCATCTGCGGGCTTGCCTCCCCATTTATACGCCAGCGTCTACTGGAAAGTAAGACACTTGAGCTGCAGAGAGCTTATGACATGGCTTGCTCTCTAGATCTGGCAAAAAGAAATGCAGACCTTTATACAGTGCCCAGACCTCGGTCTACTGCCTTAACTACAGTCAGGCAATTTAAGAGGCCACAGGTGAACTCTATTAGGGAGGTCTTTATCCCTGACGATCAATCTGATGACTTCACTGATGAAGAGGATGATGACCCCACTGTGGCAGCCTCTTGGCAATCTAAGAAATGCTTCTTTTGTGGTGATGAGTTTCACCCTCGGAAATTCTGCCCTGCTTGCAATGCGTTTTGCAGTCATTGCAACAAAAAGGGTCATTTTGCAAAGGTTTGCCTATCAAGAGCCTCTACGAGGGCTTATCAAGCTAAGTCCTACCGAACTGCCCCGGTAAGGGCCTATTAAGATGTTCCGGCTAAAATCTATCGTGCTTCCTCTTGGGTTTCCTCTCGAAGAAACACACCTAGAGTTTCAGCCACTCTTTGTGCAACGACACCAATTACAGCTGCTTGTCCTCAGAACCTATTCCATGCAGCTACAAAAGCATCAATTAATGGACATACTTTAGATGCCTTAATTGACTCAGGTAGCACTGATAGTTTCATTAGGGAACAGATTGTTGCAGAGTTAAAGCTACATGTTTTCCCATCGGACCAGGCAATTGCGATGGCTCAGTCATCACTTAATACCAGAATTTCTGGCTTTTGTATGGTTGAAATAACACTTAATGGTCACAGGTATCCCTCCACCCGGCTTTCGGTGCTCAAGGACTTATGTAGTGATCTTATCTTAGGGCTGGATTTTCAAAAGCAGCATAAGAAGCTCACCATTGAGTTCGGCGGATCCAAACCTGAACTCACTATTTCTAATATGCTACCTCGATTACCGTTCTGTGCATTGTCAGCAGCTTCACTGGATGAACCCTCACTGTTTACCAGTATCCCTCCTCGATGCAAACCGATTATAACAAAGTCACGACGTTTCAGTCAGGAAGACCAGTCTTTTATTGCGGCTGAGATTTCTCGGCTTTTAGCAGAGGATATCATCGAGCCTTGTTCGTCGCCATGGCGCGCCCAGGTCGTTATTGTTAAGAACCCTCTACAACCTCACAAGAAACGGCTGTGCATTGACTATTCACAGACCATCAATCAATATACGGACTTGGACGCATACCCATTGCCGTGCATCGATGATATGGTTAATAAACTGGCTGAGTACACGGTGTTCTCAACATATGATCTGAAAAGTGCCTATCATCAGGTACCCTTGAAGGTCTCAGACAAGCAGTATACGGCCTTTGAAGCCAATGGACGGCTGTATCAATTTCGTCGCCTCCCCTTTGGGGTCACTAATGGAGTGGCTGTCTTCCAGCGAGCAATGGATGACCTGGTCAAACAGGAAGACTTGAAGGATACGTTTCCTTATCTGGACAATATTACTGTCGCAGGTCGCAATCAGCGGGAACATGACGCCAATCTCCAACGATTTTGGGATGCACTCCAGCACCGTAATTTGACATTAAATGCGGCTAAATCCATTGAGTCACAACCAACCATCAACATCCTTGGCTATTGTGTGGGCAATGGCATCATTAAACCTGACCCTGAAAGGCTTCGCCCACTCCAAGAACTCCTGCCACCTAAGAATCCGGCCTCCTTGCGCCGGGCCCTCGGCCTGTTTGCATACTATGCTAAATGGATTCCTAACTTCTCGGACCGAATCCAACCTCTACTGAAGGCCAGCACATTCCCACTAGACACAGCGGCTGTTGCAGCCTTTAACCTCCTGAAAAAACAGTTGGAGAAAGCGGCTCTTCACTCCATCGATGAGAGTCTTCCTTTTGTTGTTGAGTGTGATGCCTCGGAGGTGGCGATCTCGGCCACTCTGAATCAGGAAGGTCGTCCGGTGGCATTTTTGTCCAGGACTTTTCAAGGGGCTGAGCTACATTATCCTCCAGTCGAGAAAGAAGCTACAGCCATCATAGAGGCAGTACGGAAGTGGAGTCATCTCCTAGCTCGCCAGCACTTTACCTTAATCACGGACCAGCGATCGGTCGCCTTCATGCTCGATAATCGAAAACGGACCAAAATTAAAAATAATAAAATCCAGCTTTGGCGGCTGGAATTGGCCTCTTTTGGTTACACCATCCACTATCGACCTGGCAAGGAGAATGTGGCTCCGGATACCCTCACACGAGCATTCTGCTCCGCCATGGCACCCTCTACGCTCGTAGACATCCATGATGGGTTGTGTCATCCGGGCGTTACTCGCATGCTACACTTCGTGCGGTCCCGAAATCTCCCATTCTCTACCGGGGATGTAAAGAAGATGTGCTCGGACTGCAGAGTCTGTGCGGAATTGAAACCTCGGTTTTTCCGCCCCTCGGGTGGTATACTCATACATGCGACCCAGCCAATGCAACGGCTTAGCATCGATTTTAAGGGGCCGTTGCCCTCTTCAACTCGCAACACTTATCTATTGACCATGGTCGATGAGTATTCCCGTTTTCCGTTTGCCTTTCCCGCCCCAATATGCTGATGACCACGGTTATCAGCTGCCTTGAGCAGGTATTTGCTTTCTGTGGCATGGCATCCTATGTTCATTCGGATCGGGGCCCTTCTTTTATGTCAGGAGAACTCAAGGCCTATCTCTCGGAACGGGGTATTGCTGCCAGCAAAACGACGCCTTATCATCCGGTCGGGAATGGGCAAGTCGAGCGTTATAACGCTATCATCTGGAATGCGGTACGTCTGGCTTTGAGATCTCGGGGCCTACCCAACCAGCAATGGGAAGCAGTACTTCCAGACGCATTACACTCCACACGGTCCCTCCTTTCGACCGCCACAAATACGACGCCTCATGAACGGTTCTTCCGATTTCAGCGTCGCTCATCCTATGGGATATCTCTCCCGTCGTGGCTGACTGCACCGGGACCAGTGCTACTCCGAAGATATGTCCGGGCGTCTAAGAATGACCCCCTGGTAGATGAGGTTGAGCTCACTGACGTCAACCCTACCTACGCCTATATTCGGTATCCTGACGGTCGGGAATCTACCGTGTCATTGCGGGATCTGGCTCCCTGCCCGCCGAAACATAGAGGGACACCAGGGGATGATATTGTACCAGGCACATCTCTGGGCTCGCCAGGTGCCTCTCATCACGATCTGGATCTGACGCCGGCTGGTACCTCACTCCAGCGTGCCGACCTGGGGCAGACTGACTATGAGCCCGTCGGGGCTCGCATGCGCAGCCACGATCCACCCCGTACCGTACGCTCGGAAACGGATCTGCCACAGCCCTGCCCGACACCCGTTCGGGCACCAGTACACAGTCAGGATCGTCCTGACCCCTCACAGAGCGGGCTGGATCACTCGGACTCTGGTCCACGGCCCGCGGCGGGTAAACGGGCTAGGGGCCCTCTACCGCTACGAGAACCCAAACGGGTGCGGCTCTCCCTCGTCCAGCGGCTATGAAATGGAGGGAGCATCCCGGCCTCCTAATCTTTTGGGGGGGGGAGAATGTGGTAACACAATACAGCTTCCTGTGACTCGAACTTTATTGCATCACTTCCTGTGATTAGTCCAGGATAAATACTGGACTGATCAGTTGGATCCTGGAGAGGCATAGAGTAAGACCTCTTTTGTATGTAGCACCTTTTTAGTTGATTAAAGCTTACTTTAAGTTCACCACGCGTAAGGCTCATTCTTACGACAAAGGCGTTACTTTGACTTCCACTGACTGCTTTTTCTCTTGTTCATGATGCGGAGATGCCGGCGTTGGACTGGGGTGGACAAAAATGAGAAGTCGCACAACACCAGGTTATAGTCCAACAGATTTATTTAAAATTACAAGCTTTCGGAGCTATCCTGCCCCTTCTTCAGGTAAAGTTACAATGAGTGAATCTACAAAAGTTCACAGAATATAAACACAGATACTACAGAGATACAATCTTTCCTTACATCAAAGACACACCAAGAGCACAGCCAAGACAATGAGATGTGTCCCAGGGGATCCAACGTGTCAAATCCTGCTGTCTGTAGCAGATCTCTCTCCATATCCCTTCCTCTCTCTCCGTCTTTTTTGGGGTTTGTATTTTGTTTTTGTTTTTTTTGTGTTTGTTTTTTGAAAACTGGAAAGACAGACAACGATGTCAAGTCACGTTCTGTAGCGTGACATGAACCCGATATCCCTATTGAGGCCGTCCTCATGAGTGCGGAACTTGGCTATCAGTTTCTGCTCGATGATTTTGCGTTGTTGTGTGTCTCGAAGGCCGCCTTGGAGAACACTAACCTGCAGATCCGAGGCTGAATGCCCTTGACTGCTGAAGTGTTCCCCGACTGGGAGGCAACTATCCTGCCTGCCGGACGTCCGCCTCAGCACTTCACTCTACCGCAAGCCCACGGACAACCTCACGATGCTCCACTTCTCCAGCTTCCACCCTAACCACGTTAAAGAAGCCATCCCCTATGGACAAGCCCTGCGAATACACAGGATCTGCTCAGACGAGGAGGAACGCGATGGACACCTACGGACACTGAAAGACGCCCTCGTAAGAACGGGATATGACGCTCGACTCGTCGATCGACAGTTCCGACGGGCCACAGCGAAAAACCGCATAGACCTCCTCAGAAGGCGAACACGGGACACAACCAACAGAGTACCCTACGTCGTCCAGTACTTCCCCGGAGCGGAGAAACTACGCCATGTTCTTCGCAGCCTTCAACATGTCATCAATGACGACGAACACCTTGCTAAGGCCATCCCCACGCCTCCACTACTCGCCTTCAAGCAGCCGCCTAACCTCAAAAGTACCATCGTCCGCAGCAAATTACCCAGCTGTCAGGAGAACAGCGACCACGACACCACACAACCCTGCCACGGCAACCTCTGCAAGACATGCCAGATCATGAACACAGATACCGTCATCACACGTGAGGACACTACCCACCAGGTACATGGTACATACTCATGTGACTCGGCCAACGTTGTCTACCTGATACGTTGCAGGAAAGGATGCCCCAGAGCATGGTACATCGGCGAGACCATGCAGACACTGAGACAACGTATGAACGGACACCGCGCAACAATCGCCAGGCAGGATAGTTGCCTCCCAGTCGGGGAACACTTCAGCAGTCAAGGGCATTCAGCCTCAGATCTGCGGGTTAGCGTTCTCCAAGGCGGCCTTCGAGACACACGACAACGCAAAATCATCGAGCAGAAACTGATAGCCAAGTTCCGCACTCATGAGGACGGCCTCAATAGGGATATCGGGTTCATGTCACGCTACAGAACGTGACTTGACATCGTTGTCTGTCTTTCCAGTTTTTAAAAAACAAACACAAAAAAACAAACCCAAAATACAAACCCCAAAAAAGACGGAGAGAGAGGAAGGGATATGGAGAGAGATCTGCTACAGACAGCAGGATTTGACACGTTGGACCCCCTGGGACACATCTCATTGTCTTGGCTGTGCTCTTGGTGTGTCTTTGATGTAAGGAAAGATTGTATCTCTGTAGTATCTGTGTTTATATTCTGTGAACTTTTGTAGATTCACTCATTGTAACTTTACCTGAAGAAGGGGTAGGATAGCTCTGAAAGCTTGTAATTTTAAATAAATCTGTTGGACTATAACCTGGTGTTGTGCAACTTCTCATTTTTCTCTTGTTGAGCAGAGGCTAAGCCCTCTGGGGGAGGTTTTGAATGGAGGCTAACCCCTGGGGTGGTGTTGTGCTCAATGAGGAAATGGCAAGTAGAGACTAACCTTTTGAGGACAGTCCTCTTAACGGGTAAGCACTTGTACAGCAATGTGCTCTTGGTTGGTACCCAGCCTCGCAGCTCCTGTGCTGTACGTCCTTTTATTGATTGCTGTTCTCTGTATTGCTTTCTGTGCCCTACCCAGGCTCCAGATGAGAGAAACTACCACATATTCTACAGTATTCTGATGGGGATGAACACAGAGCAGAAGAAACTCCTCAGTTTAGGCACAACACATGAGTATGACTATCTGACCATGGTGAGACATATTGTATCAGAACACACACTGCCTCTATTGTTAAACAAAACCACTAATAATAATACCAGTTCAGATCCATGGAAACGGTATCTACACTTATTTGTATATATGTATCATACACATAAGATTTGAAACCTGTCTTGTTATCCCTCCTAATACTTACTCATTGGATCCTAAACTCTGTCAAGGATCAAAACCTTAATAGTGTAGAATCTTGTGGACAAAGGACGTTAAATTGAACTTGTAATAGGACAGAAGTAATGAGCTGATTAGAATTACAGATGCAACAACAAATTGACCCTCTTGCTCTGAAAGAAAAGGGACTCCTCCAAAATTAATCTTCTGTGTAAATGGGACTGCTTCAAAATTAATCTGTTGTTTAAATGGGACTCCTCCAAAATGAATCTTCTGTTTAAATGGGACTCCTCCAAAATTAATCTTCTGTTTAAAAGGGACTCCTCTAAAATGAATCTTCTGTTTAAAAGGGACTCCTTCAAAATGAATCTTCTGTTTAAAAGGGACTCCTCCAAAATTAATCTTCTGTTTAAAAGGGACTCCTCCAAAATGAATCTTCTGTTTAAATGTGACTCTTCCAAAATTAATCTGTTGTTTAAACAGGACTCCTCCAAAATCAGATAGTCTCTTGTTTAAATAGGATGCTTTCAAAGATTGACAGATTCTTGTCTTGTTGCTTGATCAATAATATGCAGGTCGTGACGCGTCCATATAATATAAATTGAGTAAAATATATGTTCACCACTTTTAGAATGGAATTGCCCATTTGGTCCAATAAAACCAATGGTTGGTGGGAGATTGTAGGAAGATGTTTATGAAACGGTAGAAATTCTCTAGTCAATCCCATTGTAATATGGTTATTATTTAGGGCAATCATGTATAAAATCAGTTGCATGTGACTTTGTTCTTACAGGGTAACTGTACAAGTTGTGATGGACATGATGATAAAAGGCAATATGCTGATGTTTGCTCAGCCATGAAAATCCTGATGTTCTCAGACAATGAGCAGTGGGAAATCAACAAGCTATTGGCTGCTATTCTACATCTGGGCAATCTGAATTTCCAAGGTATAAAAAAAACTGGAGAGAACAACAGACAATGCCTCTATGTACTCAGATTATCAAATAGATTTAATCATAAGAGATAAACATAGTCACCTGGAAATAGTCATCTAGGTCAGTAGGCTACATCCTATGGATCTCTTCATAGAGTCCTGGGAGGGAAAAACCGCTTCAACAATGGGCTTCTACTGCAGTCTCAAAGCATGCTCTCTCTTGTACCTCCATTACATTTCCATTTCCCACACTAAGCATCCATATAGCCACTCTGAGTGAAACAATTTAACCCCAATACCCTGTTTTGAGACTGCCTTAAACCCACTTCACTCCACATTCTCGCAGCCAGAAAGAGAACGGAGACATTCATCAGTCTACATTCCAGAAGTGACCCTCTGCCACCCCCCACCCCCACCACCAAGTCACTTCCAAAGGCACGTTCAAATTCCCAACTGTCCAGCTTTTGGCCCTCCATTCACCACGACATTTCTGCAGCCACTGATGTGCTCAGTCGTGCCCTCATCTCCCCCTCTGATGCCCTAGTCCCCATTAAAACCATTACTCTCTGTCACCTTGGCCATTCCCCTTGGTACCCTCACCTTCGCTCCCTTAAGTCCAAGGGATGCTAACTTGAACATTTCTTTCGGACAACTGGTTTAGCCATTCATCGCCAGATCTGACTGGACCACATAAAGTACTATCGGGTCCTGCTCTCCTCTGCCAAAACTGCTCACTATTCCAGCATCATCCTGGAATGCAAAGATAACCCCCGGCTTCTCTTCTCCACTACAAACCGTCTTCTTAAACCCCTCTCCCCTCCCCCCCACCCTTACCTCCAACAAGAAGTGTGAGGAGCTCATGGACTTCTTTGTCACTAAGATTGAGACCATACGTTCAGCTGCCTCTGCCACTTCCCTTCCTTCCCCTAGCCCACTGGGCCAAACTTCCTCTAAGGTTCTCCCCTGCCCTAGCCCTAAACTCACATCTTTCTCTAGTTTCTCTCTTATCTCTCCCCTCATGCCCTCTCCGAGCTCATCTTGCCCATGAGACCCACCTCCTGCTCCCTCGACCCTATTCCCACCAAATTGCTGACCACCCAACTTCTCTTCCTCGACCCCATGTTAACGGTTCCCTCTCCTCTCCTCCCCCCCCTTCAAATCTGCCGTCATCACCCCCTCCTCAAAAAACCTATCCTTGACCCCTCTGTCCTTGCAAACTACAGCCCCATCTCCAACCTCTCATTCCTCTCCAAAATCCTTGAATGTGTTGCCGCCTCCCAAATCTGTGCCCATCTTTCCTGCAACTCCATGTTTGAACCCCTCCAATCAGGTTTCTGCCCCTGCCACAGCACTGAAATGGCCCTTATCAAAGTCACAAATAGCATGCTATGTGACGGTGACTGTGATAAACTATCCCTCCTCATCCTTCTCAATCTGTCTGAACCCTTTGACATGGTTGACCAAAACATCCTCCTCCAACACCTCTTCTCCATTGTCCAGCTGAGTGGGACTGCCCTCGCCTGGTTCCATTCCTATCTATCCAGTCGTTGCCAGAGAATCACCTGAATTGGCTTCTCTTCCTGCTCCCGCACCGTTATCTCTGGAGTCCCCTGAGGATCTATCCTTGGCCCCTTCCTATTTCTCATCTACATGCTGCCTCTTGGCAACATCATCCGAAAACACAGCGTCAGTTTCCACGTGTACGCTGACGACACCCAACTCTATCTCACCCCTCCACTGCCTCAGATGTGTCACGCTGCTTGTCCAACACCCAGTTTTGGATGAGCAGAAATTTTCTCCAACTGAATATTGGGAAGACCGAAGCCATTGTCTTCAGTCTCCGCCACAAACTCTGCTCCTTAGCCCCCGACTCCATCCCTCTCCCTTGCATCTGTCTGAGGCTGAACCAGACCCTACGCAACTTTAGTGTCCTATTTGACCCCGAGATGAGCTTCCGACCCCATATCCGCTCCATCACCAAGATCGCCTACCTCCACCTCCGTAACATCGCTCGTATCCGACCCTGCCTCAGCTCATCTGCTCTAGACTTGACTATTCCAATACACTTCTGGCCAGCCTCCCTTTTTCCACCCTCCATAGACTTGAGCTCATCCGAAACTCTGCCACCCATACCCCAACTCGCACCAGGTCCTGTTCACCCATCACCCCTGTGGAATGTGGTCCAGCAACGCCTCGATTTAAAAATTCTCATCCTGGTTTTCAAATCCCTCCATGGCCTCGCCCTTCCCTGTCTCTGTAACCTCCTCCAGCCCATTAACCCTCCGAGATATCTGCGCTCCTCCAATTCTGGCCGCTTGTGCATCCCCGATTTTAATCGCTCCACCATTGGCGGCCATAACTTAAGCTGCCTGGACCCTGAACTCTAGAATTCCCTCCCTAAACCTCGATTCTCTACCTCTCTCTCCTCTTTAAGGACCCTCCTTTAAACCTACCTCTTTGACCAAGCTTTTGGTCACCTGTCCTAATATCTCCTTATGTGGCTCGGTGTCAAATATTGTTTGATGACACCTTGGGTCATTTTACTATGTTAAAGGCGCTAAATAAATGCAAGTCGTTGTTGAACGTGTCAGCACCCAATTCCTCACGTTTCTTCCCACATAATACAATAATCAAGCCCAGTGAATTTCTGTATCAACTGTGATTCTGGGAATATCAAGGTAGAACTTCTATATATATCAAGCACCTTTCATGTCCTCAGGACATCCCAAAGCGCTTTACAGCCAATTAATTACTTTTGAAGTGTAGTCACTATTGTAATGACAGCCAATTTGCACACAGCAAAATCTTGTAAACAGGAATGAGATAAATGACCAGAAATTCTGTTTTGGTGACGTTGGTTGAGGGATAAATGTTGGCCAAGACACTGGGAAAACTCCCCTGCTTTTCTTTGAATAGTGCTATGGGATCTTTTATGTTTATTTGAGCAGACACACGGGGCCTCAGTTTAATGTCTCATCTAAAAGATGGCATCTGGACAGTGCAGCTCTCCTGTGAGGTCAGTGCTGGGACCACTGTTGCTTACCATATACATCAATGTGGACTCAGGAATTGGAGGTATGATGTCAGAATTTGCAGATGATACCAAATTGGAGGACTGCAACAAAATACAGAAAGACACAACCGGGCTCACAGAGTGGGTGCATAAATGGTGAATTAAATTCAATATAACGAAGTGTGAGGTGGTTCATTCTGGTAGGAGGAATAGGAGGCCGCTTAATTTCTTGGAAGGTATGAAACGAAATGGGATAGAGGAGCAAAGAGATCTGACAATACAGGTACATAAATTGCTGAAAGTAGCAACACAAGTTGATAGAAACATAGAAACATAGAGCAGGAGTAGGCCATTCGGCCCGTCGAGCCTGCTCCGCCATTCAACACGATCATGGCTGATCATCCAAATCCAGCACCCCGTCCCTGCTTTAATCCCCACAGTACACATATCCCACCCTACCCCCGTAACCCCACGTATTTAATTCCCCCAACATATCCCATCCTATCCCCATAACCCCACATATTTAATCCCCCCTAACACTAAGGGTCAATTTATCATAGCCAAATCAACCTAACCCACACATTTTTGGACTGTAGGAGGAAACCGGAGTACCCGGAGGAAACCCACGCAGACACGGGGAGAATGTGCAAACTCCACACAGACAGTCACCCGAGGTCAGATTCGAACCCGGGTCTCTGGCGCTGTGAGGCACCAGTGCTAACCACTATGCCACCGTGTTGCCCTAAAGGCCATAAAGAATGCAAACAAGGTTCTTTTTATGGAGAATAGAATACAAAAGCAGGGAGGTAATATTAAATTTATATAGAACCTTGGTTAGACCACACTTGGAGTACTGCGTGCAGTTCTGGTCTCTATACTACAAAGGGATATCGAAGCACTGGAGAAAGTGCAGAAAAGATTTACAAGGCTGTTACCAGAATTGAAAGGATGCGACTATCACAAAAACAGGCTGGGGCTCCTTTCTCGGGAGAAGAGGAGATCTGGTAGAGGTGTTTAAAATTATGAAGGGGTTAGATAGGGTGGATGTGGAGAAACTGTTTCGACTTGTGGATGAGTCCAGAATAAGGGGGCATAAATGTAAGATAGCTACTAACAGATCAAATAAAGAGTTGAGGAGGGATTTCTTTACACAGAGAGTGGTGAGAATGTGGAACTCACTGCCACATGGAGTGGTTGAAGTAGAGAGCGCTCATGTATTTAAGGGGAGTTTTGATGCATACATGAGGGAGAAGGGAATAGAGGGAAATGGGGGCAGGGTGGGAAGAGATAATTAGAGTCGAAGGAGGCTCATGTGGAGCATAAACACTGGCATGGACCTGTTGGGCTGAATGGCCTGTTTCTGTGCTATAGGTTCTATGTAATTCTCTCAGTACTGCACTGAAGTGTCAGCCTGGATTTTGTGCTCAAGTCTCTGGAGTGGGGTTTGAATGGGACAGGCAGGTAGTTAAAATGTCAGGGTGGGACTTCACTCCACGTTCCTGATGCGTTTCTGCCCCATGTGACTTTACCTCTGTGTGAAACGGCGTTGGCAGAGCAACCTGCCCCAGCCAGGCGGCTGCCTACTTAAGATGCAGAGGTCACGGCTGAAGACGCCGTGACACGATTTTAACTCCTGGGATCGTGAGGCCCACTAGGCACTGAACACGGCAGATAAAACTGTCGGTAATCAGCACTGAGCCAGCATAGGCCCAGGTAAGTGTTTTGTTTTACATTTTCTGAAGGTTCCTTGTGGCCCAGAAGGAGCAGGAGTGCTCAATAAGGAAACCTTGGGCCTCCTGTCTTCCTGACTTTCCCTCAGCCCATCTCCAGCCAAGACAGGCTGTACTCCCCACCTTTCCGCCCGCCCGCCCCCACCCCATTTACTTTTCCGGGGACCGTTCCCTTGGGTCCCCGGAAAGGGAGAAACCTTTAAATCTTTTTGAGAGGCTTACCTCTGGTTATTTCACCTCCTTTAGGGAGACTAAGCATGCACAGAGAGAATCCATGAGTGCAGATTGTCAGTAGTCCATTAGATGCTGTAGACTTGATGGGATGAATGGCATTCATGTGTTTTCTTTTGTCCTTCAGTTTTCTGAGATTTTATCATTGCTGCTTATTCTGCATTGACTTGCGTATTCCCTTACAGCTGCTGTATATGATAACTTGGATTGTTGTGAGCTTTTGGAGTCAAACCATCTCTCCATGGCAACAAAGTTACTTGAGGTAAATAAAACTGTCCTCATTACATTTGTCACATTACTTACAGATAGAGCTTGCCTAGTCAATAGTGTCCGTCATGGTATGGTGGAATGTGTGCCTGTGAGTGAGGAAGGGTAACGGGGACAGGAAAGGAATGGCACCAGTTCTGAGCTTCGGGGAGGCACCCAGCTTCACTGTGGCCCACACCCGCAATGTTTCCAGGTCCCAGGATGTCTATTCAAATGGAATCAATGGAGTGAAATTAGGGTTCGGGTTTGCTCTGTCCTGTCCTGTTAAGCGCCACTTTGTCCTACGAACATACAAAATTGACGGGCAGGAAAAGACCAGCTGGTCCATCAAGCTTTCCCCATGCCACGATGACTGGACCAACGTGGCTAAACACTTCTTCCCAACCCCCCACCAGTCCCCCAGCCATCCACCCTTGCAGCCATGTAATCTCCTGGGAGAGGCAAAAAAAACCCCAGGGCCAATAAGGGGAAAAAATACTCTGGGAAATTCCTCCTCGACCCCTTCAGGTGATCAAAACCAGTCCAGGAGATCACATTGATCAGAATGCAGCCAGAGAACTAGTGCTGAGATGCTGAGGAGACTCAGGTGTCTGAAACCCAGGTTGTGTTGTAAGGTTGGTCTGTAGACGCACCTTTCCAAATGGTAACGCCACAACTGTTACGGTTTTCATTGGTAGTAATATCATGTGCTGTGCTGTAGTAAGGGTAGCCATGTGATTCTGGGCAAGAGCAATAGCCTCAGGCATGGTTTACCAAGGTGAGAGGATACTCACTCTGCTATGCATAATTTGCTCATCAAGTGGCTATCGTGAAATACTGCCTTACCTTGACAGACTTTATTCTAAGAACATAAGAAACAGGAGCAGGAGTAGGCCATTCGGCCCTTTGAAACCATGGCTGATCTTCTACCTCAACTCCACCTTCCCACACTATCCCCATATCCCTTGATTCCCTTAGTATCCAAAAATCTATCGATCTCTGTCTTGAATATACTCAACACCTGAGTATCCACAGTCCTCTAGGCTAGGCAAACTTATGGGTCTAAAGGCCGACAAGTCCCCTGGACCTGATGGCCTGCATCCTAGGGTCTTAAAAGAAGTGGCTACAGAGATAATGGATGCATTGGTTGTAATCTTCCAAAATTCCCTTGACTCTGGAAAAGTCTCTGTGGATTGGAAAACCACAAATGTAACGCTCTTATTTAAAAAAGGAGGGAGACAGAGAGCAGGAAACTATAGGCCAGTTAGCCTAACATCTGTCATTGGCAAAATGCTCGAATCCATTATTGAGGAAGTTGTAGCAGTGCATTTAGAAAATCATAATACAATCAAACAGAGTCAACATGGTTTTATGAAAGGGAAATCATGTTTGACAAATTTATTAGAGTTCTTTGAGGAGGTAACGAGCAGGGTGGATAAAGGGGAACCAGTAGAGGTAGTGTATTTAGATTTCCAGAAGGCATTCGACAAGGTGCCACATAAAAGGTTACTGCATAAGATAAGAGCTCATGGTGTTGGGGGTAATATATTAGATTGGACAGAGGATTGGCTAACTAACAGAAAACAGAGAGTTGGGATAAATGGGTCCTTTTCAGGATGGCAATCTGTAACTAGTGGGGTGCCACAGGGATCAGTGCTGGGGCCTCAACTATTTTCAATCTATATTAATGACTTGGATGAAGGAAGCGAGTGTATTAGAAACATAGAAACATAGACAAATAGGAGCAGGAGTAGGCCATTCGGCCCTTCAAGCCTGCTCCGCCATTCAATATGATCATGGCTGATCCTCTATCTCAATACCATATTCCCGCCAAATTTGCGGACGATACAAAGATAGGTGGGAAAGCAAGTTGTGAGGAGGACAAAGAGTCTGCAAAGGGATATAGACAGGTTAGAATTTGGGCAAGAATTTGGCAGATGGAGTATAATGTGGAAAAATGTGAAGTTATCCACTTTGGTAGGAAGAATAGAAAAGAAAAATATTATTTAAATGGAGAAAGACTACAGAATGCAGCGGTACAGAGGGATTTGAGTGTCCTCATTCGTACATGAAACACAAAAAGTTAACATACAGGTGCAGCAAGTAATTAGGAAGGCAAATGGAATGTTGGCCTTTATTTCAAGGGGAATAGAGTATAAAAGTAGGGAAACCTTGCTACAACTGTACAGGGCGCTGGTGAGACCAGACCTAGAGTACTGTGCACAGTTTTTGTCCCCTTATTTAAGGAAGGATATACTTGCATTGGAGGCAGTTCAGAGAAGGTTCACTAGGTTGATTCCTGGGATGGAAGTGTTGTTTTATGAGGAAAGGTTGAGCAGGTTGGGCCTATACTCATGGGAGTTTAGAAGAATGAGAGGTGATCTTATTGAAACATATAAGATTCTGAGGGGGTTGGACAGGGTAGATGCTGAGAGGATGTTTCCCCTCGTGGGAGAATCTAGGACGAGGGGGCATAGTCTCAGAATAAGGGGTCGCCCATTTAAGACAGAGATGAGGAGGAATTTCTTCTCTCTGAGGGTCGTGAATCTTTGGAATTCTTTCCCCCAGAGAGTTGTGGAAGTTGAGTCATTGAATATATTCAAGGTTGAGGTAGACAGATTTTTGAGCAACAGGGGAGTCAAGGGTTACGGGGAGTGGGCAGGAAAGTGGAGTTGAGGCCAAAATCGGATCAGCCATGATCTCATTAAATGGCAGAGCAGGCTCGAGGAGCCGAATGGCCTACTCCTGCTACTATTTCTTATGTTCTCTGGGGTAGAGAATTCCAAAGATTCACAACCCTTTGAGTGAAGACTGTGACCCCTGGTTCTAGACTCCCCAGCCAGGGAAGCATCCTCCCAGCATCTACCCTGTCAAGCCCCTTAAAAATTTTATACGTTTCAGTGAGATCACTTCTAAACTCTAGGGAATATAGGCCTAGTCTCCTCAATCTCTCCTCATAGGACAATCCGCCCCCCCCCCCCCATCCCATCCCAGGAATCAGTCTGGTGAACCTTTGTTGCACTCCCTCGAAGGCAATTATATCCTTCCTTAGGTAAGGAGACCAAAACTGTACACAATACTCCAGGTGTGGTCTCACCAAGGCCCTATATAATTGCAGTAACATTTATTTACTCTTACACTCCCATCCTTTTGTAATAAAGGCCAACATACCATTTGCTCTGCTAATTGCTTGCTGTACCTGCATGTTAACTTTCAGTGATTCTTGTACAAGGACACCCAGGTCCCTCTGAACACCAACATTTCCCAATCTCTCACCATTTAAAAAATATTCTGCTTTTCTATTTTTCCTACCAAAGTGGATAACTTCACATTTCTCCACATTATATTCCATCTGCCATGTTCTTGCCCACTCACGTAACCTGTCTATATCCCCTTGCAGCCTCTTTGCATCCTCCTCACAACTTACTTTCTCAGGCTATTAATCTTTTTTCTCATCTGTACCCACAACCTGTGGCTGATTCACACAGCGTAGGCTGTATTCGCCACCTTCTGCCCAGCAGAGTGTAAGGTTCCCCTGTGGGGAGGCTGCCCTGGGGACCCAACCAGGTCATTCGTCCCTCCCTGCCGTTCTTGTTGAAGCATTTCCAAAACAGCATCGGAGATTGGAGGTGCTCTGCTGTTGGCTGCCACTTTGAATTTTTCGCCCAGTCAAGCAGCCTTTACGCGTTATATCCTCACCGCCTCTCCCCGCTCCTGACGACAGACCCATTCTGGGCTGGGACCTCTCTCTGAATACTTAATGAGACCGATCTGGAGAAATCCCGTGAGATTGTCCCTGGAATCGGTCAGCGAGCACTCGGCTTGCTGCTATCTGGAGAATTCACCCTTGTACTTCTGATATGGCGTAGCACCAAGGTCTGACTGTACGTTTTTGAGTGTGCATGGACTTGCTGCTTGCCTCTTTTGAAGTGTAGGGATAACTTGGTGTCTCTGTTTGCTGCAGGTGAACTCGCTGGAGCTGGAGAATGGAATGACCCACAGATCCATCTTAATCAGAGGGGAGAATGTAACCACCCCAATGAGCAAAGCAGGGGCAGCTGGTAGTCGGGATGCATTGGTGAAGGTAAGTCAATAAAGGGGCAAGTTCTACATGTGTCAGGAAGTCCGTCAATGTCAATGTTCCAAACAGATACATTAACAATCACCATATCCACAGGAATCAGACAGTAAGATACATTTCTGTTTTTCCCTTTTTGTTTTACCTCCATTTCCCTCTTCTTCTGTCCTGAAGACGTTGACTCCTTCCTAAAGTACCGTTCCATGTCTGCTGGATATCTTCTGGTCAATCATGTGCCCTTTCTTCATGAGGGCAGGCTGGCTATTTCTCCTTGGGGGCTATCACAGCTGAGTCCGATCCACATGTGGCTACATGCACACTTCCAGCTACATGCACACTTCCAGCAAGAATCTGAAAGATCTAGCTCTAATTTTTAGGCTATGTCCCCTAGTCCTAGACTCCCCAACCAGCGGAAATAATTTCTCTCTATACGACCTATCAGTTCCCCATAATATCTTGAAAACTTTGATCAAATCACCCCTTAACCGTCTAAATTCTAGGGAATACAGTCCTAATTTGTGTAATCTCTCCTTGTAATTTAACCCTTGGAAGTCCGGGTATCATTCTGGTAAACCTACGCTGCACTCCCTCCAAGGCCAATATATCCTTCCTAAGGTGTGGTGCCCAGAACTGCTCACAGTGCTCCAGGTGTGGTCTAACCAGGGTTTTGTACAGCTGCAGCATAACTTCTACCCCCTTGTATTCTCGTCCTCTAGATATAAAGGCCAGCTTTCCAGTAGCCTTTTTGATTATTTTCTGTACCTGTTCATGACATTTTAATGATCTATGTACCTGGACCCCTAAGTCTCTTTGGACATTCACTGTTTCTAGCTTTTCACCATTTAGAAAGTACCATGTTCTATCCTTTTTAGGTCCAAAGTGGATGACCTCACACTTGTCTGCATTGAAATCCATTTGCCACAGTTTTGCCCATTCACTAAATCGATTAATGTCTATTTGTATCATAGAATCATAGAAAGTTACAGCACAGAAGGAGGCCATTCAGCCCATCTTGTCCATGCCGGCCGACAAAGAGCTCTTCAGCCTAATCCCACTTTCCAGCACTTGGTCCGTAGCCTTGTAGGTTACAGCACTTCAAGTGCATATCCAAGTACTTTTTAAATGTGATGAGGGTTCCTGCCTCTACCACCCTTTCAGGCAGTGAGTTCCAGACCCCCACCACCCTCTGGGTGAAAACATTTCTCTTCAAATCCCATCTAAACCTCCTACCAATTACTTTAAATCTGTGCCCCCTGGTTATCGACCCCTCTGCTAAGGGAAATAGGTCCTTCCTATCCACTCTATCTAGGCCCCTCATAATTTTATACACCTCAATTAGGTCTCCCCTCAGCCTCCTCTGTTCCAAAGAAAACAACCCCAGCCTATCTAATCTTTCCTCATAGCTAAAATTCCCCAGCCCAGGCAACATCTTCGTAAATCTCCTCTGCACCCTCTCTAGTGCAATCACATCCTTCCTGTAATATGGTGACCAGAACTGCACGCAGTATTCTAGCTGCAGCCTAACTCGTGTTTTATACAATTCAAACATAACCTCCCTGCTCTTATATTCTATGCCTCAGCTACTAAAGGCAAGTATCCCATATGCCTTCTTAATCATCTTATCTACCTGTCCTGCTACCTTCAGGGGTCTGTGGACATGCACTCCAAGGTCCCTCTGATCCTCTGCACTTCTCAGTGTTCTACCATTTATAGTGTATTCCCTTGCCTTGTTAGCTCTCCCCAAATGCATTACCTCACACTTCTCTGGATTGAATTCCATTTGCCACTGTTCTGCCTTCCTGACCAGTCCATTGATATCTTCCTGCAGTCTACAGCTTTCTTGTTCACTATCAACCACACGGTAATTTTATGCTTCCATCTACACTGCTTACAATGCCGTCTATCTTTGTGTCATCGGCAAACTTGGATATGTGGCTCTCTATCCCATCATCTAAGTCGTTAATAAATATGGTGAATAGTTGAGGCCCCAACACAGATCCCTGTGGGACACCACTAGTCACATCCTGCCAATTAGAGTACCTGCCCATTATCCCTACTCTCTGTCTCCTGTGGCTCAGCCAATTTCCTAACCAGATCAATAATTTGCCTTCAATTCCATGAGCTTCAACTTTAGCTAACAGTCTCTTATGATGGACTTTATCGAATGCCTTCTGGGAGTCCTTATAAATAACATCCATAGACATTCCCCTGTCCACTACTTCAGTCACCTCTTCAAAAAATTCACTCGGGTTCGTCAGGCATGACCTACTATTCATAAATCCACGCTGGCTCTCTCTGATCACCTGAAAATTTTCAAGGTTCTCTTAATATCCTTAATTATTGACTCTAATAATTTCCCGACAACAGATGTTAGGCTAACTGGACTAGAATTCCCTGGTTTCCCTCTCTCACCTTTCTTAAATAGTGGAGTGACGTGCAATTTTCCAATCTAAACAGATGGTTCCTGAATCGAGAGAACTTTGGAAGAGTATAGTTGGGGCATCTGCAATGTTCTCACCTACTTCCTTTAAAACCCTGGGATGGAAACCATCTGGTCCTGGGGATTTGTCACTGTTAACCCAGAAAGTGATGGTGCTGTAGTGCCCCTACCACTGCCCTGGCCGCGATCAGTTATCACAGCAAGATACCTTTAATGTAGACTCATAGGGCTGGATTTTCCTGATCCCGCCCTGACTTCTTCCTGCCACTCTGACCCCGCCCAGTTGCTAGGGTCAGGGGTCATCAGCCATTTATCATGGGCTCCTGATGCATGCCCACCTGTAGACAGGAGCCCACCAGTGTATTTAATATGTATCTATGTCTTGCAACCTCCAAATGCAGCCAATGCCCAATATAACACCACATCTCTGATTGTTTTAATCAGGGGATATACAACCATCTCTTTGTGTGGATTGTGAACAAAATTAACGCTGTGATCTACACACTCCCTACCAACGATCCAGGAAAGGTCTGCAGTTCGATTGGGTTGCTGGATATCTTTGGCTTTGAGAACTTTAATTTAAACAGGTACCCAGTCCCTTTTATTTATTTGTGATGAGGCAGGTACTTATTTATTTTTATGTTTCACTCATTTATATATGTAAGGGCCTAACGCCATTTTGTAGGCAGTCACTAGGGGCAACTTTCAGGCGTCCTTGAACGCAGGATGTTGGTCCCCGAAATTTGTCCTCGTTGCACCTGTTCTATGTCCATAGAAGGGAGCAATAAGGCCCAGTTTCTACCCCACAGAGTTTACTATAAACAGTAATAGCGCATCTGTAGCTCAAGAATACAAAGGAGCAAGAAGAGGAATCGTGGAAGAGGCTTGAAAAGGAGTGTTTTACAGATATTAAGAGAACCTCCTCAAGTTATGGAAAATAAAGTACCTGTATTTTCATGTCCTCAGGATGTCCCAACACGCTTTACAGCCAATGACGTACTTTTGAAGTATAGTCACTCTTGTAATGTAGGAAGTGCGGCAGTCAACATACGCACAGCAAGATCCCACAAACAGCAATGTGATAATGACCAGATAATCTGTTTTAGGTGTTTTTTGGTGCTGTTGGTTGAGGGATAAACATTGGCCAGGGCACCTGGAGAATTTCCCCTGCTTTTCTTCAAAATGTGTCTCCCTCAGTACTGCACTGGGTTTGTCAGCTTGGATTATGTGCTCAAGTCTCTGGAACGGGACATTGAACCCACAACCTATTGATTCAGAGGCAAGACTGCTACCCACTGAGCCAAGGAATCCCTCCAAATCACAAAACCTTTTTTTTAATACATTCTGGAGAATGGCGAGGTCTGTCGAGGACTTACCTCCGAGATGTTGTCTAGGATGGAACAACTTCATTCAAATCCAGGACCCAGAGGTCAAAGTGCAGTGTCAAATCCACTGCATCATCCATTGCCTACAGAGAGCGAGAAGATGCTCATTTCATTTTTGTTAGGCTGGACTTTGTTGGGTTAGAGAAATGAAAGGAGAGTTTCCAGCACAGTACTAGCTAGAAAGAGATGCCCTTCAGATTCTTTCCAATGGTTTAAAACTTTTTTTTTGTGGTCTCCGTTGGTATGCCAGTTCTGAAAGTGGCATCACATTTGGGCACTGCCATTTGGATGTTGCTGATGGCAGTAATAAAGATGATGATGATGATGGTGGTAATGGCCATGATGGTGACAGTAATAAAGATGGTGATGGTGACAGTCACGGTAGCCATCTCACAGATAATTCCCTTTCTTTTCAGCTTTGAGCAGCTGTGCATTAACTTTGCCAATGAACACTTGCAGCAGTTCTTCGTAAAGTTCATCTTCAAGCAGGAACAGGACGAATACAGTCAGGAGAACATTGGCTGGCAACACATCGATTTCACTGACAACCAAGAGACACTTGACACTCTTGCCATCAAACCGATGAACATCATCTCCCTTATTGACGAAGAAAGCAAGTTCCCGAAGGTAAGCTGCCCTCCTGTTCCCTGTGCCTGCTAACATAAACACTATTTGCACACAGAGAGACACATTCAGGGTGGACCACCCTAATTGAGCTGTGGAACACACTGGGGGTAATTTTTACCTTCACTGCCTGGGTGGTAATCTAGCCAAGCGGATCGCCCACCCGCCATAGAACCCACCCGCTGTAGAACCCGCCCCGCTGTAGAACCCGCCCGCTGTAGAACCCACCCGCTGTAGAACCCACCCCGTGTAGAACCCCCCCGTGTAGAACCCCCCCGTGTAGAACCCACCCGCTGTAGACCCCCCCCGTGTAGAACCCGCCCCGTGTAGAACCCACCCCGTGTAGAACCCACCCCGTGTAGAACCCTCCCCCGTGTAGAACCCACTCACTGAATTGCCGCCTGTTTCACCCAGGGCTGCAGCCCGCTTGGTGGCTGTAAAAGCTACAACTGCTTTGGATTTTTTGTGCCACTGGGTCTTTCCTGGCCATTTGAGGGGAGAAATAAGCCACACTTATTCAGCCTGCAATGCAGCACTGCACCAGGCAAGTGGTGGATGTCGTGCTGATGCGGGCATCGTAGCTCATTCTGTTTCCCAGCTGCCCAGAGTGCACGCCTAGCTTTTACACAGTGACTGGATTTCTCCAGGTCCCGGGCAGCAATAAAAGCTTCATATGTGCACCCAATGAACTATATCAACTGAAAGGGTTTTCACTCACTCAGTGTCCGGCTGGTGTTATATCATTAATGCTGATGTGCTTATCTCACATGTGTCAGCCTTGGCTCAGTGGGTCGCACTCTCCCCTCTGAGTCAGAAGGTTGTAGGTTCGCAGTCCCACCCCAGAGACTTGAGCACAATAATCTAGGCTGACACTCAATAGTGAGGGAGTGCTACACTGTCAGAGGTGCCGTCTTTCGGATGAGACGTTAAACTGAGGCCCCATCTGCCCTCTCAGTTGGACGTAAAAGATCCTATGGCACTATTTCGAAGAAGATATACATTAATGACTTAGACTTGCCGGGGGGGTGGGGGTGGGGGGCGGGTGCAGGGCACAATGCTGAAATTTGCAGATGGCACGACACTTGGAAGTGTATTAAACA
Organism: Squalus acanthias; assembly: GCA_030390025.1. Classification (NCBI taxonomy): domain Eukaryota; kingdom Metazoa; phylum Chordata; class Chondrichthyes; order Squaliformes; family Squalidae; genus Squalus; species Squalus acanthias. The sequence goes on along the minus strand of CM059429.1, from coordinate 79,398,385 downwards.
GTGAGGAAGATAGTAATAGACTTCAAGAGGACATAGACAATCTGGTGGAATGGGCGGACACGTGGCAGATGAAATTCAATGCAGAAAAGTGTGAGGTGATACATTTTGGTATGAAAAATGAGAAGAGACAAAACAAACTAAATGGTATAATTTTAAAGGGGGTGCAGGAAGAGAGAGACCTGGGGGTGTTTGTGCACAAATCTTTGAAGGTAGCAGGACAGGTTAATAAAACAGTTAATAAAGCAAATGGGATCCTGGGCTTTATAAATAGAGGCAGAGAGTACAAAAGCCAGGAAGTTATGCTGAACCTTTATAAAACACTAGTTCGGCCCCAGCCGGAGTATTGTGTCCAATTCTGGGCACCGCACTTTAGGAAGGACGTGAAGGCTTTGGAGAGGGTGCAGAGGAGAAAATCATGAAGGTTTAGATAGAGTAAATAAAGAGAAACTGTTTCCAATGGCTGAAGGGTCGATAACCAGAGGGCACAGATTTAAGGTGATTGTCAAAAGAACCAGAGGCAACATGAGGAAAAACTTTTTTAACACAACGAGTGGTGAGGATTTGGAATGCACTGCCTGATAGGGTGGTGGATACAGAGTCAATAGTAGCCTTCAAAGGGGAATTGGATAAATACTTGAAGGAGAAAAAATTGCAGGGATATGGGGAAAGAGCGGGGAGTGGGACTGACTGGATTGCTCTTCGAAAGATCCAGCGCAGACTCGATGGGCCGAATGGCCGCCCACTGTGTTGTACTATTCTATGATTTTTTGATTCTATAAGCCCAGGGGAATTCTCCCCGGTGTCCTGGTCACTATTAATCCCTCAATCAACGTCATTAAATAACAGATGATCTGGCCATTATCACATTGCTGTTTGTGGGACCTTGCTGTGCTTCCACGTTTCCTACATTACAGCAGTGACTACACTTCAGAAAAGTACTTCGTTGGCTGTGAAGCGCTTTGGGACGTCCTATGGTTGTGAAAGGCGCGATAGAAATACAAATCTTTCTTTTCTTTTCATAGGGCACTGACACCACAATGTTAAACAAGCTGAGTGACCTTCATAGCAAGAGTAAGAGCTACCGCCCTCCCAGGCACTCTCACGATACCAAGTTTGGCATTGTTCACTTTGCAGGAGTGGTTCACTACGAGTCTAAAGGTAACAGTCAAATGCGTTCTCATTGGGTGGCAGCTACTAGCTGGCCGAGTTAATACAGAGTTGGGAGAGGAGTAGATGCTGAGATACTTCTCCAACAACAAGTGCTAAAGGATTGTGGAAAAAATAAACCCCCAACTGGTTCATTGATGCCCTTCAGGAACGGAAATCTGCCGTCCTGACCCAGTCTGGGCCTATCTGTGACTCTAGGCCCACACCAACGTGGTTGACTCTTAACTGCCCTCTGAAGTGATTCAGCAAGCTGCTCAGTTACCTTCGATGGGCAGCTACGGATGGACAATAAATGCCGGCCTTGCCAGCAACGCCCACATCCTGAGAGTGCTTTTTTTTTTAAAAGTGGCCTTGAGACAGAAAAATAGGAGTGAAACAACCCAGAGGTTGAGAGTTCAAATCCCACCATGGCAAATTTTAAAACTAAATTCAATAAATCGGGTAATTTGTGGACGAGTGCCATTAAAAGGTGCTGAATTGTTGTAAAAATCCAACTGGTTCATTGATGTCCTTCAGGGAAGGGAACCTGCTGTCCTTACCTGGCCTGGCCTACATGTGACTCTAGTCCCACACTGGGTGGTTGACTCAATGCCTTCTGAAGTGATCTAGCAATCACTAAAGGAGAAGGCCCTCCACCACTTTCTCAGGGCAACTAGGGATGGGCAATAAATGCCGTCCTTGCCAACGTCAACCATATCCTGAGAACAAATGTTAAAAAGTTTCTCCAGTTCCTGTGTCGAGTCAATGCTGATGGGGCTAGGACAGGGCTGATCTTAGAGACATGGCTCCATCCTTTGAGGATCAAAGTAGCACTGACAGGGCTGTTGGTGGCAATAAACACATCTACGAGCATCAGAGTGCCAACGCTGTAAAGGGTGTGTGGAAAGTTATGAGCTCTAACTAGTGTGGAGAAGGGGTGGGACTGTCAGGTGAAGGATGGCCTATGCAAGCTTCAGCCACTTGGGAAGAAAGGTGAGACCACCTGAAACCAAACCACTAAAGTGGCTGAATGGCTTAACCTGAACTTCAACCAAGACAGGTAAAGGGTGACTGCATGGCAAACCAAGAAATGCCCAAGCTCCAGGTACTGGAAGCCTGGGCCCACCTGAGCTTCAGGTAATGGAAGCCTGGGCCTACCTGAGCACCAGGTACTGGAAGCCTGGGCCTACCTGAGCTTCAGGTACTGGAAGCCTGGGCCTACCTGAGCTTCAGGTACTGGAAGCCTGGGCCTACCCGAGCACCAGGTACTGGAAGCCTGGTCCTACCTGAGCATCCAGGTACTGGAAGCCTGGGCCTACCCGAGCACCAGGTACTGGAAGCCTGGGCCTACCTGAGCATCCAGGTACTGGAAGCCTGGGCCTACCTGAGCTGGAATCCTGGGCCTACCTGAGCTGGAATCCTGGGCCTACCTGAGCTCCAGGTACTGAAAGCCTGGGCCTACCTGAGCTGGAATCCTGGGCCTACTGAGCTCCAGGTACTGGAAGGGTTTGTCCACCTGAGCTCCAGCTGCTTGAGAGGAAATGTGGCTGAAGCTCGGTTTTAGCTGTGACGGCGGGAGGAAACAACGGCTTAAAATCCAGATACTCCTGAAGTGAAGCCACTGCAGGGGAAGGGTGGGATTGGAAGGGAAGCGTGAAAGGAACCGGGGGAACCTATTCAGGTCAGTCACTCTCTTCCTCTGTGTGGAGTATGAAATGAGTGCAAACTGTAGCCAGCCCCAAGTACCGCCAACCTTTCCCCTCAACGTGTCAAAGTTATGGTTTAAGTGGCGACACCCCTTCCCCTCATATGGCTTATTAGTCCCTTTAGCGACGTTGAGTATGAACGAGATGTAAGCAGTGTTGGTGCTTAAATGTGCTCACACTCACCCCCTCTCACTGTGGGATCAGTCATTCCTGGTATCAGTGTCTGTGGGCTAAGTGAGTCCCAGCAGCTGAGAAAATCCATGTCTCTTTCTAATTGACAGGTTTCCTGGAGAAGAACAGAGATCAGTTGAGTTCCAACATCATCGCGATCGTGCACTCTTCCAGGAACAAATTCCTCAAACAAATTTTCCAAACAAGCTTTGGATCAGCACCGGGAAAGACACACAATCAAAGGCAAATTCTTCCTGAAGGTTCCATCAAGGTAACGGAACTGTGGTTTAAATATGTTCACCTCAACTAATTCCAGTTCAATCCTGAAGTACAGTGGGTCAGTTTAAAGAATGGAGTCAGGGCAGCTCCCCCGACCCCCACCATAGAGTGCACGGTGAGGGCAGTCTGTACTGCTCCCAGTACACAGCCTCTGCAGATTAAAGCTCTGCAGTCCTGCCACATCCAGTCAAAAATGGTGGTGGACAATTAAAGAACTACTGGGAGGTGGAGGCTCCATGAACATCCCCACCCTCAATGATGGCGGAGTGCAAAAGACAAGGTTGAAGTGTCGCAACAATCTTCAGCCAGAAGTGCCGAGTGGATAATCCATGTCGGCCTCCTCCTGAGGTCCCCACCATCACAGTATTAGTATTAGTAAAAAAAAATAGTACTGGAGAAATTATTGGGACTGAAAGCCGATAAATCCCCTGGACCTGATGGCCTACATCCTAGGGTTCTGAAAGATAATGGATGCATTGGTTGTCATTTTCCAAAATTCCATAGATCCTAGAATGGTTACTGCAGATTGGAAGGTAGCAAAGGTAACCCCACTATTTAAGAAAGGAGGGAGAGAGAAAACGGGGAACTACAGATCAGTTAGCCTGACATCAGTAGAAGGGAAAATGCTAGAATCTATTATTAAGGATGTGGTAACAGGGCACTTAGAAAATAGTAATAGGATTGGGCAGAATCAACACGGATTTATGAAAGGGAAATCATGTTTGACTAATCTGTTAGAGTTTTTTGAGGTTGTAACTAGCAGAATAGATAAAGGGGAACCAGTGGATGTGGTGTATTTGGATTTTCAGAAGGCATTCGATAAGGGGCCACACAAGAGGTTATTAAACAAAATTAGGGCTCATGGGATTGGGGGTAATATACTAGCATGGATTGAGGAATGGTTAACAGACAGAAAACAGAGAGTAGGAATAAACGGGTCATTTTCGGGTTGGCAGGCTGTAACTAGTGGGGTACCACAAGGATCAATGCTTGCGCCTCAGCTATTCACAATCTACATCAATGATTTGGATGAGGGGAGCAAATGTAATATATCCAAGTTGGCTGATGATACAAAGCTGGGTGGGAATGTAAGTTGTGAGGAGGATGCAAGGAGGTTTCAAATGGATATAGACAGGCTAAGTGAGTGGGCAAGAACATGGCAAATAGAATATAATGTGGAGAAATATGAAGTTATCCACTTTGGTAGGAAAAATAGAAAAGCAGAGTATTTTTTAAATGGTGAGAGATTGGGAAATGTTGGTGTTCAGAGGGACCTGGGTGTCCTTGTACACGAATCACTGAAAGTTAACATGCAGGTACAGCAAGCAATTAGGAAAGCCAATGGTATGTTGGCCTTTATTACAAGAGGATTTGAGTATGAGAGTAAAGACGTCTTACTGCAGTTATATAGGGCCCTGGTGAGTCCACACCTGGAGTATTGTGTACAGTTTTGGTCTCCTTACCTAAGGAAGGATATACTTGCCATATAGGGAGTGCAATGAAGGTTCACCAGACTGGTTCCTGGGATGGGGGGATTGTCCTATGAGGAGAGATTGAGTAGACTAGGCCTATATTCGCTAGAGTTTAGAAGAATGAGAGGTGATCTCATTGAAACATACAAAAATCTTACAGGGTAGATGCAGGGAGGATGTTTCCTCTGGCTGGGGAGTCTAGAACCAGGGGTCACAGTCTCAGAATAAGGGGTCGGCCATTCAGGACTGAGATGAGGAGAAATTTCTTCACTCAGAGGGTGGTGAATCTTTGGAATTCTCCACCCCAGAGGTCTGTGGAGGCTCAGTCGTTGAGTATATTCAAGGCAGAGATCGATAGATTTTTGAATATTAAGCGAATCAAGGGATATGGGGATAATGCAGGAAAGTGGAGATGAGGAAGAAGATCAGCCATGATCTTATTGAATGGCGGAACATGCTTGAGGGGCCAAATGGCCTACTCCTGCTCCTATTTCTTATGTTCTTATGTTATGTAGAAACCAGTCTTCAGCCATTTGATTCACTCCACATGATATCAAGAAACAGTTGAGCGCACTGGATACAGCAAAGGCTATGGCCCCCGACAACATCCCGGCTATCGTGCTGAAGATTTGTGCTCCAGAACTAGCCGCGTCTCTAGCCAAGCTGTTCCAGTACAGCTACAACACTGGCATCTACCCGACAATGTGGAAAACTGCCCAGGTATGTCCTGTCCACAAAAAGCAGGACAAATCCAAACCGGCCAATTACCGCCCCATCAGTCTACTCTCAATCATCAGCAAAATGATGGAAGGTGTCGTCGGCAGTGCTATCAAGCGGCACTTTCTCACCGATAACCTACTCACAGATGCTCAGTTTGGGTTCTGCCAAGACCACTCGGCTCCAGACCATGCCTGCATGCCGTAAGACCTGGACGACATTCAGGCTTGGGCTGATAAGTGGCAAATAACATTCGCGCCACCCAAGTGCCAGGCAATGACCATCTCCAACAAGCGAGAGTCTAACCACTACCCCTTGACATTGAACGGGATTACCATCGCTGAATGCCCCACCATCAATATCCTAGGGGTCACCATTGATCAGAAAGTTAACTGGATCAGCCACATAAATACTGTGGCTACAAGAGCGGGTCAGAGGCTGGGTCTTTTGTGGTGAATGACTCACCTTCTGACTCCCCAAAGCCTTTCCAATACCTACAAGGCACAAGTCAGGAGTGTGATGGAATACTCTCCACTTGCCTGGATTAGTGCAGCTCCAATAACACTCAAGTAGCTCGACACCATCCAGGGCAAAGCAGCCCACTTGATCATCACTCCCTCAACCACCAGCGCACCGTGGCTGCAGTGTTTGCCATCTACAAGATGTACTGCAGCAACTCGCCAAGGCTTCTTCAGCAGCACCTCCCAAACCCGTGATCTCTTCCACCTAGAAGGACAAGGGCAGCAGGTGCATGGGAACACCACCACCTCCAAGTTCCCCTCCAAGTCACACACCATCCTGACTTGGAAATATATCGCCGATCCTTTATCGTCACTGGGTTAAAATTCTGGAACTCCCTCTTTAACAGCACTGTGGGAGTACCTTCACCACACGGACTGCAGCGCTTTAAGGCGAGGCTTACCACCACCTTCTCAAGGGCAATTACGGATGGGCAATAAATGCTGGCCTTGCCAGGGATGCCCACATCCCGTGAATGAATAAATAAAATAAAAAGTCTGCACTATTCCCAGTGCACATCTCACACAGTCCATGCTGTTCCCAGCAGACATCACCTAAAGCATTTAAGTTCCATCTGTCCTGTTACTAAAGTCGGGTAGCTCAGGCAGTCGTGCCCTGGATTCGAGGCCAGAATTTCCTCCTGAGATTGATAAAGTGAGTACTTGTGTCTTACGATGTGGGAAGACTGAGGGACTGGGCAGTGCAGTAGTGCTGTCGCAGTGTCTCCTGGCTGTTCGGTCCTGGTAACAGAGATCAGCACCACACCCAACATGTCCAGAGGAGACTGACCTCTGCAGGTAACCTCCCTCTCGCCTCCTTTTTGAGATTTGATTTGGTTCTCCCTAGATGTGCAATTCTCAGGAAGAGGGACTGTCAGAAAGCCGTCACCTCTGCCTCTGTAATATGTCAGGGCCCCTGAATCAGCATTTCCCCTTAAAATACTGCACTGGGGTTACAGGACCGTGGCGGGAGACTCCATTCTTCTTCTAATAGCTGCCAGTTATTGAAGAGCGTGTGCTAACTAGCCAGTGTGTTAAGCCTGCTGTGTTGTTTCAACTACAACAGCATCAGGGTGAGACTGCGACTCCCTGTGTTACAAGCTCTTCCATAAGTTGCCTTTCCAAAGGAAGATACTGGCTAAGGAGCAGTATAGATCAACACGGTGCTGGGATACAAATACAAGTCCTCAAACTGCGCAATGGAAAACGCAAGGTTTATTCGAGACAGCCTGAGGATTGTTCTGTTTGTGACAATGTAGAAAGACAAGTATAATGGCTAGAGGCTGCAATCCACCTTACTGGTGAGTTGGACAATAGAAGAGCACTTTTATCTGTGTTGGTAAAATGGGCCGGACAACGGAACAGAAGTTCCATTGCAGCAGGCCAAGATTTAGTTCAGTGCATGTGCTAATGAATCTCCTTGTTTCCTGAACACGGTGTGTCTCAGCAGCTCAGTGATTTTTAACTATATTTGTTTATCATACAGGCAACTGACAGCCATAAGCGGCTCCCCACACTCAGCGGGCAGTTCAAAAAGTCACTTGATAACCTCATGAAAATCTTGAGGGCTTCTCAGCCCTTCTTCATCCGTTGCGTCAAACCCAATGAATACAAAAAACCCCTGGTAAGCGACCTCTTGTTACAGACAGTGAGTGAGATGGGACTCTGGGTACAGACAGTGAGTGAGATGGGACTCTGGGTACAGACAGTGAGTGAGATGGGACTCTTGGTACAGACAGTGAGGAGATGGGACTCTGGGTACAGACAGTGAGTGAGATGGGACTCTGGGTACAGACAGTGAGTGAGATGGGACTCTGGGTACAGACAGTGAGTGAGATGGGACTCTGGGTACAGACAGTGAGTGAGATGGGACTCTGGGTACAGACAGTGAGTGAGATGGGACTCTGGGTACAGACAGTGAGTGAGATGGGACTCTGGGTACAGACAGTGAGTGAGATGGGACTCTGGGTACAGACAGTGAGTGAGATGGGACTCTGGGTACAGACAGTGAGTGAGATGGGACTCTGGGTACAGACAGTGAGGAGATGGGACTCTGGGTACAGACAGTGAGTGAGATGGGACTCTGGGTACAGACAGTGCGGAGATCGGACTCTGGGTACAGACAGTGAGTGAGATGGGACTCTGGGTACAGACAGTGAGTGAGATGGGACTCTGGGTACAGACAGTGAGTGAGATGGGACTCTGGGTACAGACAGTGAGTGAGATGGGACTCTGGGTACAGACAGTGAGTGAGATGGGACTCTGGGTACAGACAGTGAGGAGATGGGACTCTGGGTACAGACAGTGAGTGAGATTGGACTCTGGGTACAGACAGTGCGGAGATCGGACTCTGGGTACAGACAGTGAGTGAGATGGGACTCTGGGTACAGACAGTGCGGAGATCGGACTCTGGGTACAGACAGTGAGTGAGATGGGACTCTAGGTACAGACAGTGAGTGAGATAGGACTCTGGGTACAGACAGTGAGGAGATGGGACTCTGGGTACAGACAGTGTGGAGATGGGACTCTGGGTACAGACAGTGAGGAGATGGGACTCTGGGTACAGACAGTGAGTGAGATGGGACTCTGGGTACAGACAGTGAGTGAGATGGGACTCTGGGCACAGACAGTGAGTGAGATGGGACTCTGGGTACAGACAGTGAGTGAGATGGGACTCTGGGTACAGACAGTGAGGAGATGGGACTCTGGGTACAGACAGTGAGTGAGATTGGACTCTGGGTACAGACAGTGCGGAGATCGGACTCTGGGTACAGACAGTGAGTGAGATGGGACTCTGGGTACAGACAGTGCGGAGATCGGACTCTGGGTACAGACAGTGAGTGAGATGGGACTCTGGGTACAGACAGTGAGTGAGATGGGACTCTGGGTACAGACAGTGCGGAGATCGGACTCTGGGTACAGACTGTGAGTGAGATGGGACTCTGGGAACAGACTGTGAGTGAGATGGGACTCTGGGTACAGACAGTGCGGAGATGGGACTCTGGGTACAGACAGTGTGGAGATGGGACTCTGGGTACAGACAGTGAGTGAGATTGGACTCTGGGTACAGACAGTGCGGAGATGGGATTCTGGGTACAGACAGTGAGTGAGATGGGACTCTGGGTACAGACAGTGAGTGAGATGGACTCTGGGTACAGACAGTGAGGAGATGGGACTCTGGGTACAGACAGTGAGTGAGATGGGACTCTGGGTACAGACAGTGTGGAGATGGTACTCTGGGTACAGACGGTGAGTGAGATGGGACACTGGGTACAGACAGTGAGTGAGATGGGACTCTGGGTACAGACAGTGAGTGAGATGGGACTCTGGGTACAGACGTGAGTGAGATGGGACTCTGGGTACAGACAGTGAGGAGATGGGACTCTGGGTACAGACAGTGAGGAGATGGGACTCTGGGTACAGACAGTGAGTGAGATGGGACTCTGGGTACAGACAGTGTGGAGATGGGACTCTGGGTACAGACAGTGAGTGAGATGGGACTCTGGGTACAGACAGTGAGTGAGATGGGACTCTGGGTACAGACAGTGTGGAGATGGGACTCTGGGTACAGTCAGTGAGTGAGATGGGACTCTGGGTACAGACAGTGAGTGAGATGGGACTCTGGGTACAGACAGTGAGTGAGATGTTACTCTGGGTACAGACAGTGTGGAGATGGGACTCTGGGTACAGACAGTGAGTGAGATGGGACTCTGGGTACAGACAGTGAGGAAATGGGACTCTGGGTACAGACAGTGAGTGAGATGGGACTCTGGGTACAGACAGTGAGTGAGATGGGACTCTGGGTACAGACAGTGTGGAGATGGGACTCTGGGTACAGACAGTGAGTGAGATGGGACTCTGGGTACAGACAGTAAGTGAGATGGGACTCTGGGTACAGACAGTGAGTGAGATGGGACTCTGGGTACAGACAGTAAGTGAGATGGGACTCTGGGTACAGACAGTGAGTGAGATGGGACTCTGGGTACAGAAAGTGAGTGAGATGGGACTCTGGGTACAGACAGTGTGGAGATGGGACTCTGGGTACAGACAGTGAGTGAGATGGGACTCTGGGTACAGACAGTGTGTGAAATGGGACTCTGGGTACAGACAGTGAGTGAGATGGGACTCTGGGTACAGACAGTGAGTGAGATGGGACTCTGGGTACAGACAGTGAGTGGGATGGGACTCTGGGTACAGACAGTGAGTGAGATGGGACTCTGGGTACAGACAGTGAGTGAGATGGGACTCTGGGTACAGACAGTGAGTGAGATGGGACTCTGGGTACAGACAGTGAGTGAGATGGGACTCTGGGTACAGACAGTGAGTGAGATGGGACTCTGGGTACAGACAGTGCGGAGATGGGACTCGGGTACAGACAGTGAGTGAGATGGGACTCTGGGTACAGACAGTGAGTGAGATGGGACTCTGGGTACAGACAGTGAGGAGATGGGACTCTGGGTACAGACAGTGAGTGAGATGGGACTCTGGGTACAGACAGTGAGTGAGATGGGACTCTGGGTACAGACAGTGTGGAGATGGGACTCTGGGTACAGACAGTGAGTGAGATGGGACTCTGGGTACAGACAGTGAGGAAATGGGACTCTGGGTACAGACAGTGAGTGAGATGGGACTCTGGGTACAGACAGTGAGTGAGATGGGACTCTGGGTACAGACAGTGTGGAGATGGGACTCTGGGTACAGACAGTGAGTGAGATGGGACTCTGGGTACAGACAGTGAGTGAGATGGGACTCTGGGTACAGACAGTGAGTGAGATGGGACTCTGGGTACAGACAGTGAGTGAGATGGGACTCTGGGTACAGACAGTGAGTGAGATGGGACTCTGGGTACAGACAGTGAGGAGATGGGACTCTGGGTACAGACAGTGAGTGAGATTGGACTCTGGGTACAGACAGTGCGGAGATCGGACTCTGGGTACAGACAGTGAGTGAGATGGGACTCTGGGTACAGACAGTGCGGAGATCGGACTCTGGGTACAGACAGTGAGTGAGATGGGACTCTAGGTACAGACAGTGAGTGAGATAGGACTCTGGGTACAGACAGTGAGGAGATGGGACTCTGGGTACAGACAGTGTGGAGATGGGACTCTGGGTACAGACAGTGAGGAGATGGGACTCTGGGTACAGACAGTGAGTGAGATGGGACTCTGGGTACAGACAGTGAGTGAGATGGGACTCTGGGTACAGACAGTGAGTGAGATGGGACTCTGGGTACAGACAGTGAGTGAGATGGGACTCTGGGTACAGACAGTGAGGAGATGGGACTCTGGGTACAGACAGTGAGTGAGATTGGACTCTGGGTACAGACAGTGCGGAGATCGGACTCTGGGTACAGACAGTGAGTGAGATGGGACTCTGGGTACAGACAGTGCGGAGATCGGACTCTGGGTACAGACAGTGAGTGAGATGGGACTCTGGGTACAGACAGTGAGTGAGATGGGACTCTGGGTACAGACAGTGCGGAGATCGGACTCTGGGTACAGACTGTGAGTGAGATGGGACTCTGGGAACAGACTGTGAGTGAGATGGGACTCTGGGTACAGACAGTGCGGAGATGGGACTCTGGGTACAGACAGTGTGGAGATGGGACTCTGGGTACAGACAGTGAGTGAGATTGGACTCTGGGTACAGACAGTGCGGAGATGGGATTCTGGGTACAGACAGTGAGTGAGATGGGACTCTGGGTACAGACAGTGAGTGAGATGGGACTCTGGGTACAGACAGTGAGGAGATGGGACTCTGGGTACAGACAGTGAGTGAGATGGGACTCTGGGTACAGACAGTGTGGAGATGGTACTCTCGGTACAGACGGTGAGTGAGATGGGACACTGGGTACAGACAGTGAGTGAGATGGGACTCTGGGTACAGACAGTGAGTGAGATGGGACTCTGGGTACAGACGTGAGTGAGATGGGACTCTGGGTACAGACAGTGAGGAGATGGGACTCTGGGTACAGACAGTGAGGAGATGGGACTCTGGGTACAGACAGTGAGTGAGATGGGACTCTGGGTACAGACAGTGTGGAGATGGGACTCTGGGTACAGACAGTGAGTGAGATGGGACTCTGGGTACAGACAGTGAGTGAGATGGGACTCTGGGTACAGACAGTGTGGAGATGGGACTCTGGGTACAGTCAGTGAGTGAGATGGGACTCTGGGTACAGACAGTGAGTGAGATGGGACTCTGGGTACAGACAGTGAGTGAGATGTTACTCTGGGTACAGACAGTGTGGAGATGGGACTCTGGGTACAGACAGTGAGTGAGATGGGACTCTGGGTACAGACAGTGAGGAAATGGGACTCTGGGTACAGACAGTGAGTGAGATGGGACTCTGGGTACAGACAGTGAGTGAGATGGGACTCTGGGTACAGACAGTGTGGAGATGGGACTCTGGGTACAGACAGTGAGTGAGATGGGACTCTGGGTACAGACAGTAAGTGAGATGGGACTCTGGGTACAGACAGTGAGTGAGATGGGACTCTGGGTACAGACAGTAAGTGAGATGGGACTCTGGGTACAGACAGTGAGTGAGATGGGACTCTGGGTACAGAAAGTGAGTGAGATGGGACTCTGGGTACAGACAGTGTGGAGATGGGACTCTGGGTACAGACAGTGAGTGAGATGGGACTCTGGGTACAGACAGTGTGTGAAATGGGACTCTGGGTACAGACAGTGAGTGAGATGGGACTCTGGGTACAGACAGTGAGTGAGATGGGACTCTGGGTACAGACAGTGAGTGGGATGGGACTCTGGGTACAGACAGTGAGTGAGATGGGACTCTGGGTACAGACAGTGAGTGAGATGGGACTCTGGGTACAGACAGTGAGTGAGATGGGACTCTGGGTACAGACAGTGAGTGAGATGGGACTCTGGGTACAGACAGTGAGTGAGATGGGACTCTGGGTACAGACAGTGCGGAGATGGGACTCCGGGTACAGACAGTGAGTGAGATGGGACTCTGGGTACAGACAGTGAGTGAGATGGGACTCTGGGTACAGACAGTGAGGAGATGGGACTCTGGGTACAGACAGTGAGTGAGATGGGACTCTGGGTACAGACAGTGAGTGAGATGGGACTCTGGGTACAGACAGTGTGGAGATGGGACTCTGGGTACAGACAGTGAGTGAGATGGGACTCTGGGTACAGACAGTGAGGAAATGGGACTCTGGGTACAGACAGTGAGTGAGATGGGACTCTGGGTACAGACAGTGAGTGAGATGGGACTCTGGGTACAGACAGTGTGGAGATGGGACTCTGGGTACAGACAGTGAGTGAGATGGGACTCTGGGTACAGACAGTAAGTGAGATGGGACTCTGGGTACAGACAGTGAGTGAGATGGGACTCTGGGTACAGACAGTAAGTGAGATGGGACTCTGGGTACAGACAGTGAGTGAGATGGGACTCTGGGTACAGAAAGTGAGTGAGATGGGACTCTGGGTACAGACAGTGTGGAGATGGGACTCTGGGTACAGACAGTGAGTGAGATGGGACTCTGGGTACAGACAGTGTGTGAAATGGGACTCTGGGTACAGACAGTGAGTGAGATGGGACTCTGGGTACAGACAGTGAGTGAGATGGGACTCTGGGTACAGACAGTGAGTGGGATGGGACTCTGGGTACAGACAGTGAGTGAGATGGGACTCTGGGTACAGACAGTGAGTGAGATGGGACTCTGGGTACAGACAGTGAGTGAGATGGGACTCTGGGTACAGACAGTGAGTGAGATGGGACTCTGGGTACAGACAGTGAGTGAGATGGGACTCTGGGTACAGACAGTGCGGAGATGGGACTCCGGGTACAGACAGTGAGTGAGATGGGACTCTGGGTACAGACAGTGAGTGAGATGGGACTCTGGGTACAGACAGTGAGGAGATGGGACTCTGGGTACAGACAGTGAGTGAGATGGGACTCTGGGTACAGACAGTGAGTGAGATGGGACTGTGGGTACAGACAGTGAGTGAGATGGGACTGTGGGTACAGACAGTGAGTGAGATGGGACTCTGGGTACAGACAGTGAGTGAGATGGGACTCTGGGTACAGACAGTGAGTGAGATGGGACTCTGGGTACAGACAGTGCGTGAGATGGGACTCTGGGTACAGACAGTGAGTGAGATGGGACTCTGGGTACACGGGTTGATGGGATTGAGTGAGTTGGGAAAGTTTCACCTCTCTATTTCCAAATCTCTGTCCAATATTTGGTCTGCACTATAGTCGGGCATTGTAGAACTTTCTGTTCTGTAATTAATGGAATGTCATATGTATTAATGATAAATCCCTTTTGATGATGATTTTTTCTTACAAAGTGAAGCATGCCAGACTTTTGCTGATGTTCTGTTCTGATTCGTCCAGCTTTTTGATCGGGAGTTGTGCATTAAGCAATTACGATATTCCGGAATGAGGGAAACCATCCGCATCCGTAAGTCAGGCTACCCCATTCGCTTCACTTTCCCAGAATTTGTGCAGCAGTACAAGGTCGTATTGAGATCAGCACTGTGGCAAGTGGACGAGGTAAGTTGTGGAATATTTGTATCGTGGATTCTTCAATCATTGTTATTCCTTGTCAGTGCACTTGATGAGTTAACACTGGTGTTAAAATAATTCTGATCAGAAATTCCAGGCACCACAAAAGCTGAAAATGCTGGGAACACTCAGCAAGCCAGGCAGCATCTGTAAAGAACAAAGCGTTGATGCTTCAGGCATCGCCCTTCATCAGAACAGGAAGATATTACAAACAAACAGCTTATAAGGAGCAGAGCGAGGGAAGGAGGCGAGAATAAAAACCACGTACACAGGAAAAGAAAATGAATGAGCTGTAAAGTGATAGGTGGAGAACGAGAGATGGCAAACCTACAGAAGTGATAATTGCGTAAGATAAAAGGAGCCACGATGAGAGAAATTAGAAAAATAAAAGACATTTAGAATACCCAGGGAATGAGTGAATAGTTAAACGAGGAATATTGACTTCCCTTTTCCTTCCACCACTCCTAGAAAATTGGGGCTTTTCTCGCAGTGACAGAGAGTGGTGAGTGGGATCTACTGGCAAGGTAATGAAAGAGCATTTTCTAGTTGGTGAATCAGTAACAAAGAGACATAGACTAATGAAGGGGGAAGTTTGAAAAAGAAATTCACACGGGATTATTGGAACATAGAACGCTTTGCCATAAAAAGCTTATCAGTTATAAACTATAACATGATTTAGATGAGAAAGTGATGAGTATTATGGAAAAAGGGGCAGGAAATGGGATTAGAGTAAATAGCCACTGTGGAAGAGCTAGCACTGACATGAAAGGCCGAATGGCCCTATTTTCTGTCGGAAGGGTACGGTCCATCTGCAGAAAAGAAAATGCCGTTGACGATCCCTTGCAGACACCCACTCAGGAGGATGCAAGTGCTGATCCATTGCTCTCCAACAACCATTATTCAACTCTGTAATACATTTCATATCCTATCAGGGCAAGGACACTTGCAACCCTTCATCACCAAATAACAGAGAATAGAAGGCACCCATTGAAATAACAAACATACCAATCCGTAAAGGTTTCCACATTTACTGATTGTCTTTTCATTATCTCCTGCTATTACTTCTCATCACTATCCCAACCCCTTGTCCCTAAACCGCTTTTCGCATGTGGACCTAACCTCTTGCACTAAGTGTTGCTACCTCATTGTCAGGAGGTTGTGAGTTTGATGGCTGGCAATGTGCCGACTGAGCCCTCGAGGACGGTGGTGTCACACGGCTCAGTGATGCTGCTGTACTTGTAGGACCTGCTGCAGGTGTCCCGTCACTTGAGTGTCCAATGCTTACTGGGCCCAGGTCAAAGCTCCCTGCTGTGCTGGTATTAGAGAGGGTGCATTGATGCAATAGCATTGCTGCTGCCATGAGAAGCAGTCCACTCCTTGCATCCCACTTGTACTGGGCATGTTCTCTGTTGGACTAATGGTCTGTGTGAGAGCAGGTCAAATAGGCTCAATTAAATTTGGAAAGCCCTGAATTATGGTCTTCTCTTTGATGTCATGCAAGGAATCTATGGAAGCAGTTGTGGCTGCCACTCCGGTAGCAACAATCGCCCTTAGTACTTCCTCCTGATAGTGCCACAGACATCTCCAGGGTGGCCACACTCACCAGAGTGTCGTCTCCTGCATTGTGATGGAGATGGTTGTGGACTCCTCCAAATTAACCACCATCTCCAACACGAGAGGACAATGTCTCCACAGCCTGCGCATGAGATCTATGCTTCCAAATCATAGTTCTTTTGAGGACTGGGTCCCTGAGATGTGGGTCCCTGGGCTCCTCCTCTGAGGGCAGTCGTTCCTAAACCACCACCCACCATCCCCCCCAACCTCCCCCATGGACAGAACCTGGTTCCTCAGCATCCTCTCCTGCTCGCTGGTGCTCTGTGTTTTGCCCTGTAATAATAACCTCTGAATCAGTATTTGCATCCTCCTGAGTGAGTATATCTAGGCTGGTGCTTGCGTAAGTAAGGCGCCAGGATGGAGTCAGTGAATCACATGTGAGAATGGGTGCTCTGCAGCCGCTAGGCTGCTCATCAGATCTGTGGAGGGCGCACTCTCACTTGGGATTGACCTTTGATAGCAGGCTTCTCAATTAATCAACATGTCAGAAGATTGAAAATACAACAGAAAACGCTGGAAAAACTCAGCATCCGTGGAGAGAGAAACAGAGTTAAATTTTCAGGTCGAAGACCCTTCGTCAGAACTGGAAAAAAGCAGGAAATGAAATAGATTTAAAGCAAGGATAAAGCTGGGAAAAGGGGAGGGGATGAAAGAACAAAAGGAGAGATTAAGAGACATTGAGAGACATTAAGAGATAATCAAGGCAAGAGGAGGTGGTAATGTGACAGGTTGAGGCTAGATGAAGTGTGAAATGCACTGGCAGAATGAAGGACAGAAGATTGTATCCACTCATAGTACTGCAGGTCAGTCAACCTCAACCTGACAGTGACATCGTTCAGGCGATGGTCAGAGTTCAGGCGATGGTCAGAGTTCAGGCGATGGTCAGAGTTCAGGCGATGGTCAGAATTCAGGCGATAGACAGAGTTCAGGCGATGGTCAGAGTTCAGGCGATGGTCAGAATTCAGGCGATGGACAGAGTTCAGGCGATGGACAGAGTTCAGGCGATGGTCAGAGTTCAGGCGATGGTCAGAGTTCAGGCGATGGACAGAGTTCAGGCGATGGACAGAGTTCAGGCGATGGTCAGAGTTCAGGCGATGGTCAGAGTTCAGGCGATGGACAGCTGGAACAGTTAATAGGAAGAATGTGACTCTTTTAAGAAACAGCTGGATTCTGGAATGGGGCGACATGGGGGTTGGTATTATTGCAGGGTGGATCAAATGGGCTCCATAACCTATTTTGTGGTCTTCAGTTCTCCCCTGTCGTGCAGTTATGTGGTACCACAGAAACATTAATGGTAGCACATTCCCTGGGCACCTGCATGGTGCATGTGAAATGATCTAAGCAGGACAGCCTGTGGTTTACTCTGTGTCACTCTGTGTGTTTTATCTCAGCAACCCCATTGTCCCACATCCTCTTTCTGTTTATTTCAGTTCTCCTTCTGCATGTTCCCGTTCCTCCTACTGCTCTAACTCCAGCTCTCAAGCAGCGCTATCTCTTTACGTTCTGTGGGTAGTGCATGGCTGAGGCCTCTTTAACAAGCCAACTGCAGTTCCCCACCGAATCCACATTATTACTCCGGGCTATTAGCTACAGCAGAGTTTCCTCTGTTTTAGCCTTCACTTTGCCTCTGGGCTAAATTATCCCACCGAGGAATTTCTAGCCATTAACAGCACTCAGAGGTCGGAGTCAATACAGCGCCAGGATCCAACCGATTCCCAGTGAAGTGAAGCTATACTGTTACAGCACCTTGCGGCATCTCATTCCCAGTCGATCAGTATAGCCAAGCAGTGTATCTCACTGCCAGTGATGTTGCTGTTTGTATCACACTCTATTCCCTCAGGGAATCACTGTGCACTTTCCCTATTTATAATTACAGGAGAATGCCCACTTGTGCTGCAAACAGATCGTCAAATCAGTGATTGGAGTCGATGGAGATTGGAAGATGGGGAGAACAAAGATCTTCCTGAAGGTTGTGTATAGCTGGATGGCTTTCGGGCCATTAATGCACGTCACAGGCAAACCTTTTCTCAGCCAGGCCTGTCGTTTACACCAGTCTATTTCATAGATACATAGATACATAGAAGATAGGAGCAGGAGTAGGCCATCCGGCCCTTCGAGCCTGCTCCGCCATTTAATGTGATCATGGCTGATCCTCCAATTCAGTATCCCGTCCCCGCCTTCTCTCCGTAACCCTTAACCCCTTTTGCCTGTAGAAATATATCTAATTCCCTCTTAAATATATTTAATGAGCTGGCGTACACTGCCCTCTGTGGCAATGAGTTCCACAGGTTCACCACTCTCTGAGTGAAGAAATTTCCCCTCATTTCTGTCCTAAATGGTTTAGCCCTTATCCTTAAATTATGTCCTCTAGTTCTGTTCTCACCCGCCAAGGGAAACATTCCTTCTGCATCTAGTCTGTCTAGACCTGTCAGAATTTTATACACTTCTATGAGGTCCCCTCTCAATCTTCTAAACTCCAGTGTGTACATCCCTAAACTACATAGTCTCTCCTCATAGGTCAATCCCGCCATTCCTGGTATCAGCCTGGTGAATCGCCGCTGCACCCCCTCCATGGCAAGAACATCTTTCCTCAGATGAGGCGACCAAAACTGTACACAGTACTCGAGGTGTGGTCTCACCAGTGCCCTGTACAGCTGCAGCAAGGTATCCCTGTTCCTGTATTCCAACCCTTTTGCTATGAAGGCCAGCATACCGTTTGCCTTCTTGACCGCCTGTTGCACCTGCATGCTCGCCTTCAGTGACTGGTGTACAAGAACACCCAGGTCTCTCTGTACTTCCCCCTCTCCCAATTTATTGCCATTTAAATAATAATTTGCCCTCCCGTTCCTGCACCCAAGGTGGATAACTTCGCACTTGTCCACATTATAGTGCATCTGCCATTTATCCGCCCAATCACCCAGTCTGTCCAAATCGCTCTGGAGCTTCCTGATCTCCTCCTCTGAGCCCACCCCCCCTCCTAGTTTGGTGTCGTCTGCAAATTTGGAAATGCTGCATCCGACTCCCTGATCCAGGTCATTAATGTAAATTGTGAACAGCTGGGGACCCAGGACAGATCCCTGTGGTACCCCGCTTGTTACTGCCTGCCATTCAGAAAATGAGCCGTTCATTCCAACTCTCTGTTTTCTATCTGACAGCCAGTTCTCTATCCACGTCAATACTTGCCCCTTTATCCCATGAGCTTCAATTTTCCATGCTAATCTTTTATGTGGGACCTTATCGAAGGCCTTTTGGAAGTCCAGGTACACCACATCCACTGACTCTCCCTCATCTATTTTACCAGTTACTCCCTCAAAAAATTCCAATAGGTTAGTCAAGCACGATTTACCCTTTGTAAATCCATGTTGACTCTGTCCTATCCTGTCCCCATTTGCTAAGTGCTCCGCTATTTCATCCTTAATGATGGACTCCAGCATTTTGCCCACAACTGATGTAAGGCTTACAGGTCTGTAATTACCTGCTTTTTCCCTACCCCCCTTTTTGAATAGTGGGGTAACGTTAGCTACCCTCCAATCCATGGGCACCGTTCCCGAGTCTAATGAATTCTGAAAAATCATACTTAGTGCATCCGCTATCTCTAGTGCCACCTCCTTCAGTACCCTAGGATGCATGTTATCAGGCCCTGGGGATTTGTCCGCCTTCAATCCCTTTAGCTTCCTTAACACCATATCCTTAGAGATATTGATTTGCATCAGTTCCTCCTTTGCCAATGTCCCTATTTTTCCCGATATCCCAGGGAGGTTTTTTGTGTCTTCCTTCGTAAAGACTGACCCAAAGTATGCATTTAGTTGGTCTGCCATTTCCTTATTTCCCATTATATATTCCCCCGTATCTGACTGCAATGGACCAACTTTGGTTTTCACCAGTCTTTTCCTCTTGATATACTTATAAAAGCTTTTGGAGTTAGTTTTTATATTTTCCGCCAGCTTGCTTTCGTAAGCTATTTTGCCCCTCTTGATTAACAGGGTATCTATAGGGGGGATGCCTCCAAGCCCCATAGTAGTTACATACATCAGGACCTGGGATCAGTTGTAGTGCCCTAGAGAATCACGGCCCATGCTTCCCACTCAGTGTGTTACAGTGCAGTCCTGGTCAGCCACAGGTTAGAAGCATTAGATCAGAGTCAACTATTCCAGCCTGATGCCAACCCCCAAAACCAGCCTATTACTTACCACAGGTGCTGACTGCCTGATTGAACAACATTTACATTCACTGAGAGCAATAGATTTCTTATTGTGCTGCAGAGGTTTGGTTTGGGATTCAAGGTTATGCCCATCAGCGCCCGATGTAATAGGGGAAAAGACATGGAAACCCTGGAACTCCATGGGGCTACCCACCGGTCTCCTGTTCATGTCGTGTCTCTGCCCATCTCCCGCTGGAGTTACAACAAGAGACAAGTGGTAGCCCCACTGGAGGCCCTTTCCTCCCCCTTCAGTTCACTGTGATACTTTTCTCCCTTCCTTCCCCTCTCAGTTTTAGGCGTGGGTGAATCGTACAGCACGCAGAAGATGCATTTATTGGGGGCGGGGGAGGGCTGGAAACATCGTTCCCCCAACATCCATTTTGAACACTTTTTATTTTGAACAGTTTCCAGCATATTGAAGTAGACTATTCAGCTCTACCTGAAGCTTTTATGATGTAAGTCCAAAAGTACATGACATAATTAAAACACACAAAATAATGTTCCCCTGGTGACTCACAGTGGGGCTGAAATTGTTTGTCAGTTCCACCAGACTCCTGCTGTAACGTCATCAGCAAGCTCGCAAAAGACCACAAGTTCTGCCAGGTGCTGGCTACCCCGGGTCCTGGACTGGCACCTGGGATTGCTGTGGCCACTGCTGAGGGCAGACCTTCTGTGCACCCAAACAAGGTCACTGACCAGAAGGGGGCAGGGCTGAGGGTTGAGGATCCCTACGTCGGGAATTCTACATTCCTGGGCCACACAGAGAAAAAAGTAAGGAAGACTCGCATTTCTATAGCGTCCTTCACAACCTCAGGATGTCCCGAAGCGATTTACAGCCAATGAAGTACTTTTTTATTTGAAGTGTAGTCATTGCTGTAATGTAGGAAACGCAGCAGCCAATTTGCGCACAGCAAGGTTCCACAAACAGCAATGTGATAATGACTCGGTAGTGATGTTGGTTGAGGGATATATATTGGCCAGGACACCGGGGAGAACTCCCCTGCTCTTCTTCGAAATAGTGGCCGTGGGAATCTTTGACGTCCACCTGAGAGAGCAGACGGGACCGTGGTTTAACGTCTCATCTGAAAGATGGCACCTCCTTCAGTACTAGCACTGGGAGTGTCAGCCTGGATTATGTGCACAAGTTTCTGGAGTGAGGTCCTGAAGCCACAACCTTGTGACTCAGAGGCGAGAGTGCTACCCACTGAGCCACGGCTGGCACCGTGAACGCTTCATCTTGTTGCGAGCAGAGAATGGATCTTCAGAGGCCGTTACACCAAGATTTGCAGCTGCCTGAGGATCATCAGGAGTGGGATGACCTAGGGTGGTGGGGTGGTGGGGGTGGATTTGGGGGTCATTGCCTGGGCCCATGAAGTAAGGTAAAGAATTATTTTTAATTGTTTTTAGCGACCCCTTTACAAAGGAATTCCATGGGTAGCTGATTGATGTGACTTCAACTTTACAGCAGCCAGGATTTGCCTGCTACATTTGAAAGTGGGTATAACGCTGTGTAACCCTCAACTACTGCTCAGCATTAACTGGGAACTGAGCTGTGGCAGCTCATGGAGACCGCCAGGAAAAGGAGGAGAGTAAATCTTCTCTGATGTTTACTTGCAAATGTTGACACCAGGTGCAAAACCATGACTGCATAAAATGTTGACTGTTTGGCATGTACGAGAGTATCTGAAAGAGACTGACCATATTTGGCATGAATGTTCTCTGAACTTAGTCTAGTTCTATAAGTTGCCTAGAATAAAACTTTCCCATCCTCACCTCCTAGTTGAGTGAAAGCAAGCAGCAACACTGGACACAAGGAGAGTTCTATTCCTTGCAGTGGGATTTAACACAACGTACTTCACAGAATCCTTGACTTCAGAAAGGTCTGTTGAGATATCCCGCTGCTCACTCCACACCTCCCCCGTCCTGTGCTGAGGAGCTCTCCGTGGTGTGCACTCCCTAAATGTCTTGCTTTCTTTTCAGGAGGACGACCACTTGGCCTTGGAGCTCGAGCGAGACAGAATCTTGACCGCAAAGGCCTTGATGATTCAGAAAGTCATGCGTGGTTTCAAAGACAGGTGGGTACCACCAACTGCACATCAATCAGAGTTATCCCCAAATATTTCTGGCATTTACCACTCCACTTGGTTTTTTATACACATTTCAATACATTCTTCACAGTAAGTCAACAGTCACCGTGTCCCTGTGTTGACCAGAGGGAGAGCAAGCAAAGCAAGTCAACAGGAGGGCTACTGGCCCCACTAAAGGGCAGGATATCATTCAACACATGAAGTGTTTGTACAGCAGCACAAAATGCACCGAGTGCACCATTTGGGTGGTAAAGAAGTTCAGTGATATAACAGGATGTGTATTAACCATAATTAATGCAAATCCAGAGATCAAGGGCAGAGATCAGGTTGTGTTCGGAGTCAGAGATCGGATCACTGGATTCTGTTCGGAGTCAGAGGTCAGATCACTGGATTGTGTTCGGAGTCAGAGGTTGGATCACTGGAATCTGTTTGGAGTCAGAGGTCGAATTGTGTTCACGCTGTCAGAAACTGGATCAAATCTGGGTGACAGTGCTGATACTGTAGGTTTTGTTAACTAGGTGACATTCTACAATATGAGATGTTCTGCCTTGAGGGATAACTAATAACCCTCACCCAGTCAGTAACAATCCAAGAGTATTAACTACTTATTCAATAACACACACCAGCTCAAATTCAATCTCTATTATATAGGACCAGATGAGATGGTCTGGACAGTCCTTTCCCCCTCACTGACCAGACGAGATGGTCTGGACAGTCCTTTCCCCCTCACTGACCAGACGAGATGGTCTGGACAGTCCTTTCCATTCTCACTGACCAGACGAGATGGTCTGGACAGTCCTTTCCCCCTCACTGACCAGACGAGATGGTCTGGACAGTCCTTTCCCCCTCACTGACCAGACGAGATGGTCTGGACAGTCCTTTCCCCCTCACTGACCAGACAAGATGGCCTGGACAGTCCTTTCCCCCTCACTGACCAGACAAGATGGCCTGGACAGTCCTTTCCCCCTCACTGACCAGACAAGATGGCCTGGACAGTCCTTTCCCCCTCACTGACCAGACGAGATGGCCTGGACAGTCCTTTCCCCCTCACTGACCAGACGAGATGGCCTGGACAGTCCTTTCCCCCTCACTGACCAGACGAGATGGCCTGGACAGTCCTTTCCCCCTCACTGACCAGACGAGATGGCCTGGACAGTCCTTTCCCCCTCACTGACCAGACTAGATGGCCTGGACAGTCCTTTCCCCCTCACTGACCAGACGAGATGGTCTGGACAGTCCTTTCCCCCTCACTGACCAGACAAGATGGCCTGGACAGTCCTTTCCCCCTCACTGACCAGACGAGATGGTCTGGACAGTCCTTTCCCCCTCACTGACCAGACGAGATGGTCTGGACAGTCCTTTCCCCCTCACTGACCAGACGAGATGGCCTGGACAGTCCTTTCCCCCTCACTGACCAGACTAGATGGCCTGGACAGTCCTTTCCCCCTCACTGACCAGACGAGATGGTCTGGACAGTCCTTTCCCCCTCACTGACCAGAGCAGAGTGACCTCACCTCCTGACTTGTAGTTGAGTGAAGACAAGCAGCGACACTGGGACACAAGGGGTAATATCAGACTTGAAGAAAGGATTGCAGTTGATTGGAAATTTACCGTGGATTTATTTGGACATTTTCATTCTGTCTCTTTGTGCTTTGACAGGAAGAACTTCCTGAGACAGAAGAACGCAGCCCGGAGGATCCAGAATCACTGGAGAGGATACCAGTGTCGCAAGAATTACAAATTGGTAATTCCTTCCTCCTCCTACATTTACTGTCTACACCAGCCAATCAGAATCTCTCCAGGGGAATGCGGTGCTGACTGAGTGGACAATCTGCACTATTTCCTCTAGTTTGGGAGTCAGTGACACGAGGGCATCAATTTAAAATTGGAACCAGGTGGTTGGACAGTGAGTGCATTGCCACAGGGAGAGGTTGAGGCAAAGACATTGCATCTTTTAAGGGAAAATTAGATAAATATTTGAAGCAGAGGAAGCTGCATGACAGTGGGATTAGTGTTGGATTGATACAGGGCTATGGGGAGAGAGTGGGACAGTGGGATTAGTGTTGGATTGATACAGGGCTATGGGGAGAGAGTGGGGCAGTGGGATTAGTGTTGGATTAATACAGGGCTATGGGGAGAGAGTGGGGCAGTGGGATTAGTGTTGGATTGATACAGGACTATGGGGAGAGAGTGGGGCAGTGGGATTAGTGTTGGATTGATACAGGACTATGGGGAGAGAGTGGGGCAGTGGGATTAGTGTTGGATTGATACAGGACTATGGGGAGAGAGTGGGGCAGTGGGATTAGTTTTAGATTGATACAGGGCTATGGGGAGAGAGTGGGGCAGTGGGATTAGTGTTGGATTGATACAGGGCTGTGGGGAGAGTGTGGGGCAGTGGGATTAGTGTTGGATTGATAAAGGGCTGTGGGGAGAGAGTGGGGCAGTGGGATTAGTGTTGGATTGATACAGGACTATGGGGAGAGAGTGGGACAGTGGGATTAGTGTTGGATTGATACAGGACTATGGGGAGAGAGTGGGGCAGTGGGATTAGTGTTGGATTGATACAGGACTATGGGGAGAGAGTGGGGCAGTGGGATTAGTTTTAGATTGATACAGGGCTATGGGGAGAGAGTGGGGCAGTGGGATTAGTGTTGGATTAATACAGGGCTATGGGGAGAGAGTGGGGCAGTGGGATTAGTGTTGGATTGATACAGGACTATGGGGAGAGAGTGGGGCAGTGGGATTAGTGTTGGATTGATACAGGGCTATGAGGAAGAGAGTGGGGCAGTGGGATTAGTTTTAGATTGATACAGGGCTATGGGGAGAGAGTGGGGCAGTGGGATTAGTGTTGGATTGATACAGGGCTATGGGGAGAGAGTGGGGCAGTGGGATTAGTGTTGGATTGATACAGGGCTATGGGGAGAGAGTGGGGCAGTGGGATTAGTGATGGATTGATACAGGACTATGGGGAGAGAGTGGGGCAGTGGGATTAGTGTTGGATTGATACAGGGCTATGAGGAAGAGAGTGGGGCAGTGGGATTAGTTTTAGATTGATACAGGGCTATGAGGAAAGAGAGTGGGGCAGTGGAATTAGTGTTGGATTGATACAGGGCTATGAGGAAGAGAGTGGGGCAGTGGGATTAGTTTTAGATTGATACAGGGCTATGAGGAAGAGAGTGGGGCAGTGGGATTAGTGTTGGATTGGTACAGGGCTGTGGGGAGAGTGTGTGGCAGTGGGATTGATACAGGGCTGTGGGGAGAGTGTGGGGCAGTGGGATTGGTACAGGGCTGTGGGGAGAGTGTGGGGCAGTGGGATTGGTACAGGGCTGTGGGGAGAGTGTGGTGCAGTGGGATTGGTACAGGGCTGTGGGGAGAGTGTGGGGCAGTGGGATTGGTACAGGGCTGTGGGGAGAGTGTGGGGCAGTGGGATTGGTACAGAGCTGTGGGGAGAGTGTGGGGCAGTGGGATTGGTACAGGGCTGTGGGGAGAGTGTGGTGCAGTGGGATTGGTACAGGGCTGTGGGGAGAGTGTGGGGCAGTGGGATTGGTACAGAGCTGTGGGGAGAGTGTGTGGCAGTGGGATTGGTACAGGGCTGTTGGGAGAGTGTGGGGCAGTGGGATTGGTACAGGGCTGTGGGGAGAGTGTGGGGAAGTGGGATTGGTACAGGGCTGTGGGGAGAGAGTGGGGCAGTGGGATTAGTGTTGGATTAATACAGGGCTATGGGGAGAGAGCGGGACAGTGGGATTAGTGTTGGATTGATACAGGGCTATGGGGAAAGAATGGGGCAGTGGGATTAGTGTTGGCTTGATAAAGGGCTATGGGGAGAGAGTGGGGTAGTGGGATTAGTGTTGGATTAATACAGGGCTATGGGGAGAGAGTGGGGCAGTGGGATTAGTGTTGGATTGATACAGGGCTATGGGGAGAGAGTGGGGCAGTGGGATTAGTGTTGGATTGATACAGGGCTATGGGGCGAGAGTGGGGCAGTGGGATTAGTTTTAGATTGATACAGGGCTATGAGGAAGAGAGTGGGGCAGTGGGATTAGTGTTGGATTGATACAGGGCTATGGGGAGAGAGTGGGGCAGTGGGATTAGTGTTGGATTGATACAGGGCTATGGGGAGAGAGTGGGGCAGTGGGATTAGTGATGGATTGATACAGGACTATGGGGAGAGAGTGGGGCAGTGGGATTAGTGTTGGATAGATACAGGGCTATGAGGAAGAGAGTGGGGCAGTGGGATTAATTTTAGATTGATACAGGGCTATGAGGAAGAGAGTGGGGCAGTGGAATTAGTGTTGGATTGATACAGGGCTATGAGGAAGAGAGTGGGGCAGTGGGATTAGTGTTGGATTGGTACAGGGCTGTGGGGAGAGTGTGTGGCAGTGGGATTGATACAGGGCTGTGGGGAGAGTGTGGGGAGTGGGATTGGTACAGGGCTGTGGGGAGAGGGTGGGGCAGTGGGATTGGTACAGGGCTGTGGGGAGAGTGTGGGGCAGTGGGATTGGTACAGAGCTGTGGGGAGAGTGTGAGGCAGTGGGATTGGTACAGGGCTGTGGGGAGAGTGTGGTGCAGTCGGATTGGTACAGGGCTGTGGGGAGAGTGTGGGGCAGTGGGATTGGTACAGAGCTGTGGGGAGAGTGTGGGGCACTGGGATTGGTACAGAGCTGTGGGGAGAGTGTGTGGCAGTGGGATTGGTACAGGGCTGTGGGGAGAGTGTGGGGCAGTGGGATTGGTACAGGGCTGTGGGGAGAGTGTGTGGCAGTGGGATTGGTACAGGGCTGTGGGGAGAGAGTGGGGCAGTGGGATTAGTGTTGGATTAATACAGGGCTAATGTGAGAGAGTGGGGCAGTGGGATTAGTGTTGGATTGATACAGGGCTATGGGGAGAGAGTGGGGCAGTGGGATTAGTGTTGGATTGATACAGGGCTATGGGGAGAGAGCGGGGCAGTGGGATTAGTGTTGGATTGATACAGGGCTATGGGGAGAGAGTGGGGCAGTGGGATTAGTGTTGGATTGATACAGGGCTATGGGGAGAGAGTGGGGCAGTGGGATTAGTGTTGGATTGATACAGGTCTATGGGGAGAGAGTGGGGCAGTGCGATTAGTGTTGGCTTGATACAGGGCTATGGGGAGAGAGTGGGGCAGTGGGATTAGTGCTGGATTAATACAGGGCTATGGGGAGAGAGTGGGGCAGTGGGATTAGTGTTGGATTGATACAGGGCTATGGGGAGAGAGCGGGGCAGTGGGATTAGTGTTGGATTGATACAGGGCTATGGGGAAAGAATGGGGCAGTGGGATTAGTGTTGGATTGATACAGGGCTATGGGGAGAGAGTGGGGCAGTGGGATTAGTGTTGGATTGATACAGGTCTATGGGGAGAGAGTGGGGCAGTGCGATTAGTGTTGGCTTGATACAGGGCTATGGGGAGAGAGTGGGGCAGTGGGATTAGTGTTGGATTAATACAGGGCTATGGGGAGAGAGTGGGGCAGTGGGATTAGTGTTGGATTGATACAGGGCTATGGGGAGAGAGTGGGGCAGTGGGATTAGTGTTGGATTGATACAGGGCTATGGGGAGAGAGTGGGGCAGTGGGATTAGTTTTAGATTGATACAGGGCTATGAGGAAGAGAGTGGGGCAGTGGGATTAGTTTTAGATTGATACAGGGCTATGAGGAAGAGAGTGGGGCAGTGGGATTAGTGTTGGATTGATACAGGGCTATGGGGAGAGAGTGGGGCAGTGGGATTAGTGTTGGATTGATACAGGGCTATGGGGAGAGAGTGGGGCAGTGGGATTAGTGATGGATTGATACAGGACTATGGGGAGAGAGTGGGGCAGTGGGATTAGTGTTGGATTGATACAGGGCTATGAGGAAGAGAGTGGGGCAGTGGGATTAATTTTAGATTGATACAGGGCTATGAGGAAGAGAGTGGGGCAGTGGGATTAGTGATGGATTGAAACAGGACTATGGGGAGAGAGTGGGGCAGTGGAATTAGTGTTGGATTGATACAGGGCTATGAGGAAGAGAGTGGGGCAGTGGGATTAGTTTTAGATTGATACAGGGCTATGAGGAAGAGAGTGGGGCAGTGGGATTAGTGTTGGATTGGTACAGGGCTGTGGGGAGAGTGTGTGGCAGTGGGATTGATACGGGGCTGTGGGGAGAGTGTGGGGAGTGGGATTGGTACAGGGCTGTGGGGAGAGTGTGGGGCAGTGGGATTGGTACAGGGCTGTGGGGAGAGTGTGGGGCAGTGGGATTGGTACAGAGCTGTGGGGAGAGTGTGAGGCAGTGGGATTGGTACAGGGCTGTGGGGAGAGTGTGGTGCAGTGGGATTGGTACAGGGCTGTGGGGAGAGTGTGGGGCAGTGGGATTGGTACAGAGCTGTGGGGAGAGTGTGGGGCACTGGGATTGGTACAGAGCTGTGGGGAGAGTGTGTGGCAGTGGGATTGGTACAGGGCTGTGGGGAGAGTGTGGGGCAGTGGGATTGGTACAGGGCTGTGGGGAGAGTGTGGGGCAGTGGGATTGGTACAGGGCTGTGGGGAGAGAGTGGGGCAGTGGGATTAGTGTTGGATTAATACAGGGCTATGGGGAGAGAGTGGGGCAGTGGGATTAGTGTTGGATTGATACAGGGCTATGGGGAGAGAGTGGGGCAGTGGGATTAGTGTTGGATTGATACAGGGCTATGGGGAGAGAGCGGGGCAGTGGGATTAGTGTTGGATTGATACAGGGCTATGGGGAGAGAGTGGGGCAGTGGGATTAGTGTTGGATTGATACAGGGCTATGGGGAGAGAGTGGGGCAGTGGGATTAGTTTTGGATTTATACAGGTCTATGGGGAGAGAGTGGGGCAGTGGGATTAGTGTTGGCTTGATACAGGGCTATGGGGAGAGAGTGGGGCAGTGGGATTAGTGCTGGATTAATACAGGGCTATGGGGAGAGAGTGGGGCAGTGGGATTAGTGTTGGATTGATACAGGGCTATGGGGAGAGAGTGGGGCAGTGGGATTAGTGCTGGATTAATACAGGGCTATGGGGAGAGAGTGGGGCAGTGGGATTAGTGTTGGATTGATACAGGGCTATGGGGAGAGAGTGGGGCAGTGGGATTAGTGATGGATTGATACAGGACTATGGGGAGAGAGTGGGGCAGTGGGATTAGTGTTGGATTGATACAGGGCTATGAGGAAGAGAGTGGGGCAGTGGGATTAATTTTAGATTGATACAGGGCTATGAGGAAGAGAGTGGGGCAGTGGAATTAGTGTTGGATTGATACAGGGCTATGAGGAAGAGAGTGGGGCAGTGGGATTAGTGTTGGATTGGTACAGGGCTGTGGGGAGAGTGTGTGGCAGTGGGATTGATACAGGGCTGTGGGGAGAGTGTGGGGAGTGGGATTGGTACAGGGCTGTGGGGAGAGTGTGGGGCAGTGGGATTGGTACAGGGCTGTGGGGAGAGTGTGGGGCAGTGGGATTGGTACAGAGCTGTGGGGAGAGTGTGAGGCAGTGGGATTGGTACAGGGCTGTGGGGAGAGTGTGGTGCAGTGGGATTGGTACAGGGCTGTGGGGAGAGAGTGGGGCAGTGGGATTGGTACAGAGCTGTGGGGAGAGTGTGGGGCAGTGGGATTGGTACAGAGCTGTGGGGAGAGTGTGTGGCAGTGGGATTGGTACAGGGCTGTGGGGAGAGTGTGGGGCAGTGGGATTGGTACAGGGCTGTGGGGAGAGTGTGGGGCAGTGGGATTGGTACAGGGCTGTGGGGAGAGTGTGGGGCAGTGGGATTGGTACAGGGCTGTGGGGAGAGAGTGGGGCAGTGGGATTAGTGTTGGATTAATACAGGGCTATGGGGAGAGAGTGGGGCAGTGGGATTAGTGTTGGATTGATACAGGGCTATGGGGAGAGAGTGGGGCAGTGGGATTAGTTTTAGATTGATACAGGGCTATGAGGAAGAGAGTGGGGCAGTGGGATTAGTGTTGGATTGGTACAGGGCTGTGGGGAGAGTGTGTCGCAGTGGGATTGATACAGGGCTATGGGGAGAGAGTGGGGCAGTGGGATTAGTGCTGGATTAATACAGGGCTATGGGGAGAGAGTGGGGCAGTGGGATTAGTTTTAGATTGATACAGGGCTATGAGGAAGAGAGTGGGGCAGTGGGATTAGTGTTGGATTGATACAGGGCTATGGGGAGAGAGTGGGGCAGTGGGATTAGTGTTGGATTGATACAGGGCTATGGGGAGAGAGTGGGGCAGTGGGATTAGTGATGGATTGATACAGGACTATGGGGAGAGAGTGGGGCAGTGGGATTACTGTTGGATTGATACAGGGCTATGAGGAAGAGAGTGGGGCAGTGGGATTAATTTTAGATTGATACAGGGCTATGAGGAAGAGAGTGGGGCAGTGGAATTAGTGTTGGATTGATACAGGGCTATGAGGAAGAGAGTGGGGCAGTGGGATTAGTGTTGGATTGGTACAGGGCTGTGGGGAGAGTGTGTGGCAGTGGGATTGATACAGGGCTGTGGGGAGAGTGTGGGGAGTGGGATTGGTACAGGGCTGTGGGGAGAGTGTGGGGCAGTGGGATTGGTACAGGGCTGTGGGGAGAGTGTGGGGCAGTGGCATTGGTACAGAGCTGTGGGGAGAGTGTGAGGCAGTGGGATTGGTACAGGGCTGTGGGGAGAGTGTGGTGCAGTGGGATTGGTACAGGGCTGTGGGGAGAGTGTGGGGCAGTGGGATTGGTACAGAGCTGTGGGGAGAGTGTGGGGCACTGGGATTGGTACAGAGCTGTGGGGAGAGTGTGTGGCAGTGGGATTGGTACAGGGCTGTGGGGAGAGTGTGGGACAGTGGGATTGGTACAGGGCTGTGGGGAGAGTGTGGGGCAGTGGGATTGGTACAGGGCTGTGGGGAGAGAGTGGGGCAGTGGGATTAGTGTTGGATTAATACAGGGCTATGGGGAGAGAGTGGGGCAGTGGGATTAGTGTTGGATTGATACAGGGCTATGGGGAGAGAGTGGGGCAGTGGGATTAGTGTTGGATTGATACAGGGCTATGGGGAGAGAGCGGGGCAGTGGGATTAGTGTTGGATTGATACAGGGCTATGGGGAGAGAGTGGGGCAGTGGGATTAGTGTTGGATTGATACAGGGCTATGGGGAGAGAGTGGGGCAGTGGGATTAGTGTTGGATTGATACAGGTCTATGGGGAGAGAGTGGGGCAGTGCGATTAGTGTTGGCTTGATACAGGGCTATGGGGAGAGAGTGGGGCAGTGGGATTAGTGCTGGATTAATACAGGGCTATGGGGAGAGAGTGGGGCAGTGGGATTAGTGTTGGATTGATACAGGGCTATGGGGAGAGAGCGGGGCAGTGGGATTAGTGTTGGATTGATACAGGGCTATGGGGAAAGAATGGGGCAGTGGGATTAGTGTTGGATTGATACAGGGCTATGGGGAGAGAGTGGGGCAGTGGGATTAGTGTTGGATTGATACAGGTCTATGGGGAGAGAGTGGGGCAGTGCGATTAGTGTTGGCTTGATACAGGGCTATGGGGAGAGAGTGGGGCAGTGGGATTAGTGTTGGATTAATACAGGGCTATGGGGAGAGAGTGGGGCAGTGGGATTAGTGTTGGATTGATACAGGGCTATGGGGAGAGAGTGGGGCAGTGGGATTAGTGTTGGATTGATACAGGGCTATGGGGAGAGAGTGGGGCAGTGGGATTAGTTTTAGATTGATACAGGGCTATGAGGAAGAGAGTGGGGCAGTGGGATTAGTTTTAGATTGATACAGGGCTATGAGGAAGAGAGTGGGGCAGTGGGATTAGTGTTGGATTGATACAGGGCTATGGGGAGAGAGTGGGGCAGTGGGATTAGTGTTGGATTGATACAGGGCTATGGGGAGAGAGTGGGGCAGTGGGATTAGTGATGGATTGATACAGGACTATGGGGAGAGAGTGGGGCAGTGGGATTAGTGTTGGATTGATACAGGGCTATGAGGAAGAGAGTGGGGCAGTGGGATTAAGTTTAGATTGATACAGGGCTATGAGGAAGAGAGTGGGGCAGTGGGATTAGTGATGGATTGATACAGGACTATGGGGAGAGAGTGGGGCAGTGGAATTAGTGTTGGATTGATACAGGGCTATGAGGAAGAGAGTGGGGCAGTGGGATTAGTTTTAGATTGATACAGGGCTATGAGGAAGAGAGTGGGGCAGTGGGATTAGTGTTGGATTGGTACAGGGCTGTGGGGAGAGTGTGTGGCAGTGGGATTGATACAGGGCTGTGGGGAGAGTGTGGGGAGTGGGATTGGTACAGGGCTGTGGGGAGAGTGTGGGGCAGTGGGATTGGTACAGGGCTGTGGGGAGAGTGTGGGGCAATGGGATTGGTACAGAGCTGTGGGGAGAGTGTGAGGCAGTGGGATTGGTACAGGGCTGTGGGGAGAGTGTGGTGCAGTGGGATTGGTACAGGGCTGTGGGGAGAGTGTGGGGCAGTGGGATTGGTACAGAGCTGTGGGGAGAGTGTGGGGCACTGGGATTGGTACAGAGCTGTGGGGAGAGTGTGTGGCAGTGGGATTGGTACAGGGCTGTGGGGAGAGTGTGGGGCAGTGGGATTGGTACAGGGCTGTGGGGAGAGTGTGGGGCAGTGGGATTGGTACAGGGCTGTGGGGAGAGAGTGGGGCAGTGGGATTAGTGTTGGATTAATACAGGGCTATGGGGAGAGAGTGGGGCAGTGGGATTAGTGTTGGATTGATACAGGGCTATGGGGAGAGAGTGGGGCAGTGGGATTAGTGTTGGATTGATACAGGGCTATGGGGAGAGAGCGGGGCAGTGGGATTAGTGTTGGATTGATACAGGGCTATGGGGAGAGAGTGGGGCAGTGGGATTAGTGTTGGATTGATACAGGGCTATGGGGAGAGAGTGGGGCAGTGGGATTAGTGTTGGATTTATACAGGTCTATGGGGAGAGAGTGGGGCAGTGCGATTAGTGTTGGCTTGATACAGGGCTATGGGGAGAGAGTGGGGCAGTGGGATTAGTGCTGGATTAATACAGGGCTATGGGGAGAGAGTGGGGCAGTGGGATTAGTGTTGGATTGATACAGGGCTATGGGGAGAGAGTGGGGCAGTGGGATTAGTGCTGGATTAATACAGGGCTATGGGGAGAGAGTGGGGCAGTGGGATTAGTGTTGGATTGATACAGGGCTATGGGGAGAGAGTGGGGCAGTGGGATTAGTGATGGATTGATACAGGACTATGGGGAGAGAGTGGGGCAGTGGGATTAGTGTTGGATTGATACAGGGCTATGAGGAAGAGAGTGGGGCAGTGGGATTAATTTTAGATTGATACAGGGCTATGAGGAAGAGAGTGGGGCAGTGGAATTAGTGTTGGATTGATGCAGGGCTATGAGGAAGAGAGTGGGGCAGTGGGATTAGTGTTGGATTGGTACAGGGCTGTGGGGAGAGTGTGTGGCAGTGGGATTGATACAGGGCTGTGGGGAGAGTGTGGGGAGTGGGATTGGTACAGGGCTGTGGGGAGAGTGTGGGGCAGTGGGATTGGTACAGGGCTGTGGGGAGAGTGTGGGGCAGTGGGATTGGTACAGAGCTGTGGGGAGAGTGTGAGGCAGTGGGATTGGTACAGGGCTGTGGGGAGAGTGTGGTGCAGTGGGATTGGTACAGGGCTGTGGGGAGAGAGTGGGGCAGTGGGATTGGTACAGAGCTGTGGGGAGAGTGTGGGGCAGTGGGATTGGTACAGAGCTGTGGGGAGAGTGTGTGGCAGTGGGATTGGTACAGGGCTGTGGGGAGAGTGTGGGGCAGTGGGATTGGTACAGGGCTGTGGGGAGAGTGTGGGGCAGTGGGATTGGTACAGGGCTGTGGGGAGAGTGTGGGGCAGTGGGATTGGTACAGGGCTGTGGGGAGAGAGTGGGGCAGTGGGATTAGTGTTGGATTAATACAGGGCTATGGGGAGAGAGTGGGGCAGTGGGATTAGTTTTAGATTGATACAGGGCTATGAGGAAGAGAGTGGGGCAGTGGGATTAGTGTTGGATTGGTACAGGGCTGTGGGGAGAGTGTGTCGCAGTGGGATTGATACAGGGCTATGGGGAGAGAGTGGGGCAGTGGGATTAGTGCTGGATTAATACAGGGCTATGGGGAGAGAGTGGGGCAGTGGGATTAGTGTTGGATTGATACAGGTCTATGGGGAGAGAGTGGGGCAGTGGGATTAGTGATGGATTGATACAGGACTATGGGGAGAGAGTGGGGCAGTGGGATTAGTGTTGGATTGATACAGGGCTATGAGGAAGAGAGTGGGGCAGTGGGATTAATTTTAGATTGATACAGGGCTATGAGGAAGAGAGTGGGGCAGTGGAATTAGTGTTGGATTGATACAGGGCTATGAGGAAGAGAGTGGGGCAGTGGGATTAGTGTTGGATTGGTACAGGGCTGTGGGGAGAGTGTGTGGCAGTGGGATTGATACAGGGCTGTGGGGAGAGTGTGGGGAGTGGGATTGGTACAGGGCTGTGGGGAGAGTGTGGGGCAGTGGGATTGGTACAGGGCTGTGGGGAGAGTGTGGGGCAGTGGGATTGGTACAGAGCTGTGGGGAGAGTGTGAGGCAGTGGGATTGGTACAGGGCTGTGGGGAGAGTGTGGTGCAGTGGGATTGGTACAGGGCTGTGGGGAGAGTGTGGGGCAGTGGGATTGGTACAGAGCTGTGGGGAGAGTGTGGGGCAGTGGGATTGGTACAGAGCTGTGGGGAGAGTGTGTGGCAGTGGGATTGGTACAGGGCTGTGGGGAGAGTGTGGGGCAGTGGGATTGGTACAGGGCTGTGGGGAGAGTGTGGGGCAGTGGGATTGGTACAGGGCTGTGGGGAGAGAGTGGGGCAGTGGGATTAGTGTTGGATTAATACAGGGCTATGGGGAGAGAGTGGGGCAGTGGGATTAGTGTTGGATTGATACAGGGCTATGGGGAGAGAGTGGGGCAGTGGGATTAGTGTTGGATTGATACAGGGCTATGGGGAGAGAGCGGGACAGTGGGATTAGTGTTGGATTGATACAGGGCTATGGGGAAAGAATGGGGCAGTGGGATTAGTGTTGGATTAATACAGGGCTATGGGGAGAGAGTGGGGCAGTGGGATTAGTGTTGGATTGATACAGGGCTATGGGGCGAGAGTGGGGCAGTGGGATTAGTTTTAGATTGATACAGGGCTATGAGGAAGAGAGTGGGGCAGTGGGATTAGTTTTAGATTGATACAGGGCTATGAGGAAGAGAGTGGGGCAGTGGGATTTGTGTTGGATTGATACAGGGCTATGGGGAGAGAGTGGGGCAGTGGGATTAGTGTTGGATTGATACAGGGCTATGGGGAGAGAGTGGGGCAGTGGGATTTGTGATGGATTGATACAGGACTATGGGGAGAGAGTGGGGCAGTGGGATTACTGTTGGATTGATACAGGGCTATGAGGAAGAGAGTGGGGCAGTGGGATTAATTTTAGATTGATACAGGGCTATGAGGAAAAGAGTGGGGCAGTGGATTTAGTGTTGGATTGATACAGGGCTATGAGGAAGAGAGTGGGGCAGTGGGATTAGTGTTGGATTGGTACAGGGCTGTGGGGAGAGTGTGTGGCAGTGGGATTGATACAGGGCTGTGGGGAGAGTGTGGGGAGTGGGATTGGTACAGGGCTGTGGGGAGAGTGTGGGGCAGTGGGATTGGTACAGAGCTGTGGGGAGAGTGTGAGGCAGTGGGATTGGTACAGGGCTGTGGGGAGAGTGTGGTGCAGTGGGATTGGTACAGGGCTGTGGGGAGAGTGTGGGGCAGTGGGATTGGTACAGAGCTGTGGGTAGAGTGTGGGGCAGTGGGATTGGTACAGAGCTGTGGGGAGAGTGTGTGGCAGTGGGATTGGTACAGGGCTGTGGGGAGAGTGTGGGGCAGTGGGATTGGTACAGGGCTGTGGGGAGAGTGTGGGGCAGTGGGATTGGTACAGGGCTGTGGGGAGAGAGTGGGGCAGTGGGATTAGTGTTGGATTAATACAGGGCTATGGGGAGAGAGTGGGGCAGTGGGATTAGTGTTGGATTGATACAGGGCTATGGGGAGAGAGTGGGGCAGTGGGATTAGTGTTGGATTGATACAGGGCTATGGGGAGCGAGCGGGGCAGTGGGATTAGTGTTGGATTGATACAGGGCTATGGGGAGAGAGTGGGGCAGTGGGATTAGTGTTGGATTGATACAGGGCTATGGGGAGAGAGTGGGGCAGTGGGATTAGTGTTGGATTGATACAGGTCTATGGGCAGAGAGTGGGGCAGTGCGATTAGTGTTGGCTTGATACAGGGCTATGGGGAGAGAGTGGGGCAGTGGGATTAGTGTTGGATTAATACAGGGCTCTGGGGAGAGAGTGGGGCAGTGGGATTAGTGTTGGATTGATACAGGGCTATGGGGAGAGAGTGGGGCAGTGGGATTAGTGTTGGATTGATACAGGGCTATGGGGAGAGAGTGGGGCAGTGGGATTAGTTTTAGATTGATACAGGGCTATGAGGAAGAGAGTGGGGCAGTGGGATTAGTGTTGGATTGATACAGGGCTGTGGGGAGAGTGTGGGGCAGTGGGATTAGTGTTGGATTGATAAAGGGCTGTGGGGAGAGTGTGGGGCAGTGGGATTGGTACAGGGCTGTGGGGAGAGTGTGGGGCAGTGGGATTGGTACAGAGCTGTGGGGAGAGTGTGGGGCAGTGGGATTGGTACAGGGCTGTGGGGAGAGTGTGGAGCAGTGGGATTGGTACAGGGCTGTGGAGAGAGTGTGGGGCAGTGGGATTGGTACAGGGCTGTGGGGAGAGAGTGGGGCAGTGAGATTGGTACAGGGCTGTGGGGAGAGTGTGGGGCAGTGAGATTGGTACAGGGCTGTGGGGAGAGTGTGGGGCAGTGAGATTGGTACAGAGCTGTGTGGAGAGTGTGTGGCAGTGGGATTGGTACAGGGCTGTGGGGAGAGTGTGGGGCAGTGGGATTGGTACA
Source organism: Squalus acanthias (assembly GCA_030390025.1). NCBI lineage: Eukaryota > Metazoa > Chordata > Chondrichthyes > Squaliformes > Squalidae > Squalus > Squalus acanthias. The sequence continues at coordinate 79,361,004 of CM059429.1, read as the reverse complement.
GAGCTGTGGGGAGAGTGTGTGGCAGTGGGATTGGTACAGGGCTGTGGGGAGAGTGTGGGGCAGTGGGATTGGTACAGGGCTGTGGGGAGAGTGTGGGGCAGTGGGATTGGTACAGGGCTGTGGGGAGAGAGTGGGGCAGTGGGATTAGTGTTGGATTAATACAGGGCTATGGGGAGAGAGTGGGGCAGTGGGATTAGTGTTGGATTGATACAGGGCTATGGGGAGAGAGTGGGGCAGTGGGATTAGTGTTGGATTGATACAGGGCTATGGGGAGCGAGCGGGGCAGTGGGATTAGTGTTGGATTGATACAGGGCTATGGGGAGAGAGTGGGGCAGTGGGATTAGTGTTGGATTGATACAGGGCTATGGGGAGAGAGTGGGGCAGTGGGATTAGTGTTGGATTGATACAGGTCTATGGGCAGAGAGTGGGGCAGTGCGATTAGTGTTGGCTTGATACAGGGCTATGGGGAGAGAGTGGGGCAGTGGGATTAGTGTTGGATTAATACAGGGCTCTGGGGAGAGAGTGGGGCAGTGGGATTAGTGTTGGATTGATACAGGGCTATGGGGAGAGAGTGGGGCAGTGGGATTAGTGTTGGATTGATACAGGGCTATGGGGAGAGAGTGGGGCAGTGGGATTAGTTTTAGATTGATACAGGGCTATGAGGAAGAGAGTGGGGCAGTGGGATTAGTGTTGGATTGATACAGGGCTGTGGGGAGAGTGTGGGGCAGTGGGATTAGTGTTGGATTGATAAAGGGCTGTGGGGAGAGTGTGGGGCAGTGGGATTGGTACAGGGCTGTGGGGAGAGTGTGGGGCAGTGGGATTGGTACAGAGCTGTGGGGAGAGTGTGGGGCAGTGGGATTGGTACAGGGCTGTGGGGAGAGTGTGGAGCAGTGGGATTGGTACAGGGCTGTGGAGAGAGTGTGGGGCAGTGGGATTGGTACAGGGCTGTGGGGAGAGAGTGGGGCAGTGAGATTGGTACAGGGCTGTGGGGAGAGTGTGGGGCAGTGAGATTGGTACAGGGCTGTGGGGAGAGTGTGGGGCAGTGAGATTGGTACAGAGCTGTGTGGAGAGTGTGTGGCAGTGGGATTGGTACAGGGCTGTGGGGAGAGTGTGGGGCAGTGGGATTGGTACAGGGCTGTGGGGAGAGTGTGGGGCAGTGGGATTGGTACAGAGCTGTGGGGAGAGTGTGGGGCAGTGGGATTGGTACAGAGCTGTGGGGAGAGTGTGGGGCAGTGAGATTGGTACAGGGCTGTGGAGAGAGTGTGGGGCAGTGGGATTGGTACAGGGCTGTGGGGAGAGTGTGGGGCAGTGGGATTGGTACAGAGCTGTGGGGAGAGTGTGGGGCAGTGGGTTTGGTACAGGGCTGTGGGGAGAGTGTGGGGCAGTGGGATTGGTACAGGGCTGTGGGGAGAATGTGGGGCAGTGGGATTGGTACAGGGCTGTGGGGAGAGTGTGGGGCAGTGGGATTGGTACAGGGATGTGGAGAGAGTGTGGGGCAGTGGGATTGGTACAGAGCTGTGGGGAGAGTGTGGGGCAGTGGGATTGGTACAGAGCTGTGGGGAGAGTGTGGGGCAGTGGGATTGGTACAGGGCTGTGGGGAGAGTTTGGGGCAGTGAGATTGGTACAGAGCTGTGGGGAGAGTGTGGGGCAGTGAGATTGGTACAGGGCTGTGGAGAGTGTGTGGGGCTGTGGGATTAGTGTTGGATTGCTCCAGCAAAGAGTCGGCACAGACAATGGGCCGAATCGCCTCCTCTTGTGCTGTAAGGTTGAGTGGTTCTATTTATTTGTGACATTTGTGATTTTCTGCTCTAGGTCAGGCTGGGTTTTGGAAGATTACAGGCGCTATGTCACGCCCGGAAAGTTGCTAAACATTATAAAGAAACTCGCAGGCGGATGATCCTGTTCCAGGCACGGTGCCGGGGCTACTTGATTCGACAAAATACCGGCAAGCGACTGGAAGCTGTGACCATTATCCAGGCCTACACCAGGGGGATGCTGATTCGAAAGAGCTATCGGAAAAAGAAGAGAGATGTAGGTGATGGAGCCGATGGAGGCTATGAAAGAAAGAACTTGCATTTATAAAGCACCTTTCACACCTCAAATTGCTTTCCAGCCAGTGAAGTACTTTTGAAGTGTAGTCAGCACTGCACTGGCGTGTCAGCCTGGGTTAGGTGTTTAGGTCTGTAGAGGGGGCTCGACTGTTGTAAGCCCCAGTCTGCCATTGCCAACAGATTGTGGCTCCTGCAGTCTGCAGGGTTCTTCTGCCCTTCTTACGCCCCTCGCCGCCTATTCGGGCGATACAGTGCCATTCCTGCTGCAGATCTGTTTTGGCTGCGGGCATCCCGCTGGGAGTCTGCTGTGCCTGGGTAACGCCAGCAACCCTGAAAATGGTCCTGGGTGTGTGTGGGGGGGAGTGGGGGGTGTGTGTGTGGGGGGGA